>FWCC01000075.1:0-254313 GCA_900169235.1 Zarea fungicola
TAAGCTTTTTATAACTTAATAATAAAAGAAAATATTTAAGGTGGTTTTTAAGGTGCTAGAATTATACCTTTTAATCTAGAAAAGGTTATTTTTATATTAGAACTTAAGTTTTAAACGCTAAGTCCTTAAAACTTATATCTAGGATCTGCTAGGTCTTAGGTCTCTAAAACACTAGGTACCGCGACTAAAGTGGTTTTATAGTCTTTTATTTTGAAAAATCAAATAATAGATTACCTAGGTAGCTCCCTAACTAAAAGTCTTAATATACTTAAGAGTTTTAAGAAAGGTGTGATGGCTATTATGCATAAGGTAGCCCTTTTACGCGCTTAGGTGCGTGGCCTTAAGGCCATAAATAAGCTACTTAGTAAGCGCTGGCGAGCCAAAAAAACTAGGCTTTAAGTAAAAGGGTCACTCTTTATATAAGATATAAGAGATTTAAAGGAGCAGCTAGACGTGGATATTTAGGTATATGGCGAAAGGAAGGCTTATAGCGGTTAAAAGGAATGGGTTGAAACGCGTGGGCGGCGATGTAGTGCCTGCGGCAAGACTGGACATAATGCGCGCACTTGTACTATAGATGTGGAAACTAGTGAGGAAGAGGATTCTGATTAAGTTTAGATGTTTTTTTATATTGTGGTTGAATTATTAATGGTTGAAGGTTGAAGGGTCATGGAAGGTAGGCGACCCGCTTGTTTAGGCGACCCGCTTATTAACCACGTTATATTAATACTTACTAGGTAACTTATTTATATAGGGTGCTTATAATACCTTTATAAAGATAAGCTCTAAGGAGGGATATTAGACCTATAAGGCTAAAGTAAAAATAAAATTATAAAAAAGTAAGGTAGAATAATAAATATTTTTATTTTAATTAAGCTATTAATAGTAAAAGGGCTAAAACCTAGCTAGATTTACCCTAAACTCCTCTTTAACCTAAAATCCTTTAAGCTACTATATAAGTATTTATCATTTTAACCTAAAGTTAACCTAAAGTTAACCTAAAGTAGGTAGGGTTTTGCCTTAAATAGTAGCTCCTTTAGTCCTAAGCTTAGGGTCTATTATAATACCCCTATCTCCTTCCTAAGTAACTACTATAATACCTTTATCTTCTCCTCTTTAAGTAATAGCTATAATACCCCTAGATTTAGGTAAAAGACCTTTACCTACTACCCTAACCTCCTAAGGGAATATAAGTATATATTTTATAGTAGTATTAGCTATAGCCTAGAAGAAGGTAGTCTATATTACCTATATATCTAAGTAAATAGTATATAGGAATCTATTAGTCTCCTAAAGTTCAGCCTAGAGCCCCCCTAATTCCTTTTAAAGTCTATCTAGATTAGCTTAAATTTTATTAATTTACTATTTCTTATTAATATAACGTGGTTGATAAGCGAGTCGGCCAGACAAGCAAGTCGGCCACCTTCTACGACCCTTCACCCTTTAACCATTAATAATTCAACTATAATATAAAAAATCATCTAAAATTAGTTAGAATCCTCTTCCTTACTAGTTTCTATATTTATTATATATGTACGCGCATTATGTCTAGTCTGGCCACAGACACCACATTGCCAACCGCGCGTTTTAACGCATGGCTTGCGACCACTATAAGCCTTCCTTTTGTCTTATACCTGAATATCTATATCTATCTGCTCCTTTAAGTCTCTTATACCCTGTACAGAAAGAGATCCTTCTGCCTATAGTCTAGTTTTTTTTGCCTGGCGACGCTTGCTAACTAGCTTATTTGCTGCCTTAAGGCCGCTAATATAAGCGCGTAAAAACGCAACCTTATATATAATGGCGATTATACCCTTCTCTAGACTATTAAGCGCTTTAAGAGTTTGAGTTAGGGAGCTTTCTAGGTGATCGCTTATTTGTTTTTTTAGAATTAAAGTCTATGTGGCTACTTTATTTACATTACTTAGCGTTTTAGAAACCTAAGACCTAGCCGTTCTAGGACATGAGTTTTTAGGACTTAGCGTCTTAAACTTAAGATCTAATGTAGAGATGACCTTTTTAGGATTAAAAGGTACAATACCAGCGCCGCAAAATCTACCTTAGATATTTTCTTTTATTATAGAGTCGTAAAAAGCGGTATAAAACGCAGGGAAAAAGTCCTCCTTTATAATATACATAATGCTAGCCTTTATAAGATTCTTAATTTGCCGCCTATAAGACTTTTTAAGTGGACTAAAATAGCTAATATTTAAAGGCTAGAGTATATAAGAAGAATATATAGGTATATATAGTATAATAATTTTATTCTCTTAATAGTAGAGCTTAAATTTAGTTAAGTAGTGACTTTTATAGCTATTAAGGATAAAGAGGCGGTAGGCACCCTTAACTTAATCTTTTATAGATTTATAAAAGTATTTAGCCTAATCTATACTAATTTTATTTATTATCTAGCCATTAGAGCTTATATTAACGCGCTAATTTATAAGAAGTTATATATCTTTAAACTAGGTTATAAGGAGATTTTAGCCCTTTACTATAATATATGGCGGCACCATCTAGCCCTAGGAATTAACCCCCTAGATTATAGTAACCTATTCCCTATTACCAGGCTACACTACTTTTACTTTTTTAGTTTAATTAGAACTTATAATAACCATTTCTATAGAGATAAGGCCTATTATAAACCTAGTCTTATTAAAGTTATAGATATTAGACTCTTAGATACCATATTTTATAATTATATTCTATAGAAGCTTAAATTAGCTATAAATAATTATTAGATCTTTGTATTTAGCTCTCTAATAGTTATATCTCTATTTAAAATGCATAGTAAGTTCTGGTTAGCGCTATATGAGGTTTTTCGCCTAGCGCACGCTAACGCGTCCACTGTCGCGTTCTGCCAGCAGAAGATTCGCCATATCTTCTACGTTCGCATACTAAGGAGGTAGCCCTTATAAATCTAGCTAAAGAATGTATTTTACTATTGCTTTTTCCTCTAAATCTATAAGCTTCTTAGAATTAATGATGTAGTTGCGTCTTAATGTTTTCCCTAACCTATGGTCATATAATATTATTCGAGGCACATTATAGATTAACGCAGCTTTCCTATAACTTTATTTTAGGTCTTATTTAATAGCCTAAAGAGTAAGAATAATTCTTAATTCATTTAATAGATTTTCCATATATGGTTATTAAGTAATAATAATCTTAAGAGAGATGATGTAGAAAACCATATGGAGTGGCCGACTCGCTTATCTAGCTGACTCGCTTATTAACCACGTTAACTATTATTTAATTATTAGTTTTTATTATAGGACCGTTTCAACTCTAATACGCAGTCAATTAATGCGGATCTCACCGGAACATGGGGAATTCGAAATGGTGGCTGGTCAGTTAGTACGGACGTAGTCTAGCTCTGCCGGAAAACCCGACAGATTGGCACAGTTCGAATGAACTTGTCTCATCACCGGAGCCACTTTTGGGACTCGCCTCAGAAACGACGAAGCAGTTTACGACAAATTCTTTGCTGTTTCCATGCTAGCAAGATTCCGTTTTAGTTAAATATGAACGGATGATCGCAGTATAGAACAGTTACTGTTTTTATCCTCCTCAAGCACCCGGATACAAGCCCGGTGTTACTGTTCCGGGATTCACTGTATTTCCGGCCAACAGCCGGCCGAGAACAGTGGACCAAGTCTCAGGGCCATTACACGTTGCAATTGATGCTTCAGCATGCAGAAACCACGGATGAAGCCGTTTTCTCCATGGGAACGGGCTTTACCAGTATCCGAACCGGAGATTACAAGGTCTGCACTTCACAAAGGCAGTCTGGGGTCATAGTCGATTGAATTATTATCCATTCAAATGTCAGCAAAAGGTAATCAGCCGAGGAAACTAGTTGTTAGACCCACCGCTGCCGAGGCCTGGAGGACTTGCTACCTATTTATATTCTTTCCCCAGTAAGTATAGGTGTCAGATTAACTAGTTTCAGCCCCTAACGGAGTACTTTGTTTGCTTATTGCGTTGTAAAACCGAAGTCTCTCATTCATCCCAACTTTAACATCATCCGGATACCCAAAACTACCAAAGTTAAAAACAAAAATATATATACAGTGAACCATGGCTACTAATCAAGGTGTTCTCCGATCAGTTAGCCTGCAAGAAGGCGACCATGAGCAGGCAGTCAAGAACCTTTTGGACGAAGCATGGGCTGAATGGCCAAACTGGGCAGGCGTAAGTGGCGTCGAAATCTCCGGCGCTCAATTGAACCGTTAACCTTTTTTTTTTTTTTTTTACACTTATTCTGGTTAACTAACCACAACAAATAGTTCACTGGTCTTCGGGAAGAACGGGGACCAATTCAGTGCAACATCAAGGGCAAAATTCCTTCTTGGGCTGCTGGCAGCTTGTTTCGCACGGGTCCTGGATCTTGGCAAATCGACGATACACCCACAGGCACCCTGCAGCTGGACCATTGGTTCGATGGACTGGCCCAATCCCATCGCTTCGACATCCTGCCGACGCCCGGCGTTGCTGGTGGCATGAGCGTTACATACACATCGCGCCACCAGTCGCAGGACTTTGTCAAACACATCCAGGAGCATGGCAATGGCGAGGTCTTTACCTTTGCGCAGCGACGGGACCCTTGCATCGGCATTCTCGGCAAGGTCATGAGCGAGTTCCAGCCCGCAGAAAAGGCTCAGAAGCCTAGGGTTGTCGTCGGCGCCAATGTCGAGAATATTTGCGTCGCCGTCCATGCTGACGTCCCGGGCCTTCCGGCCCCAGCGGCGTCTGAGAAGAAAAACGGCAGCGGCAAGTCCTCATTGCCGGAGACGGTTTGGATCACCAGCGACAGCGCCAAGATGCGCCGCGTGGACCCCTTGACGCTGGAGACAATGGAGGTTGCCGACCAGACGGCCTTTCACCCAGATCTCAAGGGCTTCATCTCATGCACGCACGCGCACAAGTGCCCGCGCACCGGCGACTTCTTCAACTTCAACCTCGAGCTCGGCGCAAAGGCCACCTACCGCGTCTTCACCGTCAGCGCCGCCACCGGCAAGACGGAGATCCTGGCCACCATTTCGCGCCGCGACGTGCCCCCGGCCTACATCCACAGCTTCTTCCTGACACAAAACTACGTCATCCTATGCATCCCCAGCACGCACTTTATCAAGGGTGGGCTCCAGGTCAAGGAGGAGCGCAATATTCTCGACGCCATCACACCGTTTGCCGAGTCGCAAAAGGTGCACTGGTTCGTCGTGGATCGCATGCGCGGGCGGGGCGTCGTGGCCGAGTTTGAGAGCGATGCCGGCTTCTTCTTTCACAGCGTCAACTCCTTTGAGGAGCCCGGCGACGACGGATCCCTAAACATCTTTTGCGACGTCGTCGAGTACCCCAACCAAGACATCCTGCGCAGCCTATACTACGACGTCCTCGTGAACCGCAACAAAAAGGGCTCCGACTTTTACAGCGAGGACAGCAGACGCCGCGGCGTCCTGATCCGCCTAGGACGTTACAGGCTCAACATCAACCCCCGCGCCAGTGGCGGCGCGTCGGGCAAAGCAGTGGTTCAAAAGGCGGAAAAGGACCTGACGGTGCTCACGCCGCACGCGGGCGAGCTGGCGTCCATCAACCCCAATTACAACACCCGTCGCCATCGGTACATGTACAGCCTGTGCAACCGCGGCCTGAGCAGCCTGTTTGACGGCATCGTCAAGACGGACACGGCCACGCAAGAGGCCCTGTTCTGGAACAACGAAAAGGGCAACACGCCTGGCGAGCCCATCTTTGTGCCCCGTCCGGGCGCCGTGGATGAGGACGACGGCTGCCTGCTGAGCCTTGTGCTGGACGGCAACAACAAGTCGAGCTACATGCTGTGCCTGGACGCCAGAACCATGACGGAGCTGGGGCGCGCCGAGGTCGGCTTTCCTGTCGGCCTGGGGTTCCACGGGCTGCATACCAAGGCACAGCCTCCGCTGGCTGCATCGTCGTTTAAATCACACATCTAAAAGTTAGAGTATATATTTACAAAATGATGAAATGAAGCATTGCAATAATACTTTTCAATCACGTGGACCTAAATTTATAATTAGGAAGAAGCCGGCCCCTGTTTTCCCGCGGCGTTGCAGGAAGAGAACCATTTCGTCATACAGCATTTTGTCTTGTAAGCTGCCATTTCTGTCCTCGGGTATTGTAGCGCAGTTTTTAAAGGGGTCAACCTTTATAGGAATAAAATGGAGCTTGCTTGGCTGTAATGGCGTACTTGTACGTAGTAGTCCTTGGACGAAGGGTTGGAAGCGAGTTGTGAGTAGCAGTGAGCGTGAGCCGGTGAAGCAAGGTGTGGCGGGGCTCGCGCTCTTCTACGTGTAGCATCACGCCGGTATAGACGGACAATTTGTCTGCAACTTGATGGCTCTTTTATATTTCTGACTGGGACTGCCCAGGCCAGGCGTCGTCGCTCCAACAGCCCGCATGTAACACTGCCGACAAAGCCGCTCACAGGCAACCCGCGCCACAAAAGGCGGATAGACTGCGCCATTAAAAAGTCGATTTCTACTGGCATGGAAGCAGGCTATGCTCGGAGGCGAGCTGCACTTGCATAAACGCGATCTGTATTTGCAGAAAGGCAACCCTAGGTTTGCAGACAGGCAGCCAACAGAAAGGCGGCTAAAACCTGCAGAAAGGCGACCCAGGCTGAACAAAAAAAAAAAGCAGCCCAAGTGCACAGCAAACAGGCAGAGTGCCTCACACAAATGCCTTTTCTTCGGGCGATTATTGTTCCTCCATGTTGTGGTCGTCCAACATTCAATATCCTGAATATACAGCCATCAGCCATTGCTAATGCATCATCTTCTCGCTTTATTTTCGTCTCCAGGCGTCTGCAATCGTACTAGCTTTCTTCACCAGTTGCCTCTCGCTGTTCAAATCGCAGATTCTACATGGCAGCAACACAAAACGATGACAGCTGGCATGGCTTGGCCAGCCTTTCCCCAGGATCGGACAAGTATAAACAGATTGAGCACCTCTTGTCCGATGCCAATTTTGCCCACCTCAGCACACGGGCGCTGGACTCGCGACGGAAACATCAGCCAAATCTGCCCTTGAATATTCAATGTAGCGTCAAAGAAAAGCATTTTACGTCTGGCTTTGAGAATGTCGTCTTCCAAGTTGACTTCTCGGACAATGTCCAGTGGGCCGCGCGAGTCCCATACAAGAAATTCGATGATGGTGACAGAGTCTCCATGCTCAGTGAGGTTGCTACCATGGCACTCATTAAAAGAAAAACGACCATTCCTATCCCGACTGTGTTCGATTTCGAAGCGTCGGCAGATCAAGATTTCGGCTATCCGTACACCATGATGGAGCGCCTACCCGGCCGTCAAGTTTCCAATGGAGTGGCGAGATCCATCCCTCAGCAATATCATGCCAAAATAGCCAAACAGGTTGCGAATGTCTTTGCAGAGCTTCAAAATCTGACGTTTAGCCGCATCGGGCGCATTTGGTGCGGTGATGATGCTGATGGGCCCGCCGAGGTGATCCCAATGGCCCGGCATGCTTCGCCAGGGCCTCTTGAAACGTCACTCGAATACTTTTACTACCAGAGGCAAGAGGAAAATCGACAAATCATGGCAATGCACCCCAGCGCAGACCCAGAGTGGCTCACGGCCTGCTGGGTGCTGAAATCGGCGCTGCCCTACATGATTATTGAGGATCGCGTGCGAGGCCCATTCCCGCTTTGCCATCTCGATTTACACTACGGCAACATGCTCATCGATGACGACTACAACTTGACAGGCATCATTGACTGGAGCAATGCGCAGGCCGCACCTCTTGAGCAGCTATCTGTCTGCCCCAAGCTGGTCGCGTTCCCAGGACTGTCTGCGGAAGAAAATCGGCCTATACTCGAGCTAAAGAAGCTGGTCCTGGAGGCGCTCAGCGAAATGGAAAAGACACAGACAAAAAGACCACCAATCGACACGCCGGAGCTGGACATGGCAGAGAAGAGGCACCTGACGCCTCTCTCCAGCTACATGGCTTCAGAAAGGGCTATCATTACGCACCGCCAGTACATGGCAAGCCCACAAGGAAGCCTTTGGGCGGGGAAGAAGACAGCCAAGCTCATTTACAGAGAAAGCGTGAGCTGGGAGCAGCTACAGCAGGTTTACGGCACAATGCCACTTGTTTAAGTGATTTTCGTGGCTGGCTCGAAACTGGCGCACTCGGTATTCCGCTCCAAGTGAAATTCGCCCGCAACGCGACGAACCCAAGGAAGCTTATAGAAAGGCCGGAGAGGGTGGATGTGATGATGGCCATGTATCTATAACTACTATAAATAAAACTAATATTCCTGCAGGACTCGCACGTCATCAAGGCATCGAGCCACTGTCACGAGCGGCGGCGAGCGCAAAGGTCGACACGCTACGCTTGTCAAAGATCAACCGATTGTCGTACATGGACGGCGAGATGCATACATATGGCACAGATGACGAGGAACATGATGAAGATGCAATTGCCATTATCTTTTTCGGCCTTTTCTTACCAATTTTTCATCAGGCCACTATACTGGAACCCAAACCAGCGGCTCTTTCTTTGGTTCATGCCCTGGTAATACCAACTTGATCGTTTCAAGCGACAATCTTGTAAACCAACTTCTCCGCCGCAATAGGCCGCATATGCTGCTCCGACCGTCCGCGTCCTCCCTCGTTGCCGGCAAACAACAAAAGCCCATCCTTGGGAAGACTTGCCAGGCCGCCCGGCATCAAGCGCGTCGGGTTCGGCTCCAACGCACCAGTGCCCAGGAATTCAAAGTACTTTGTGGCAAAAGTGCGCGCAGCTGGGTTGGCTGGAATAATTGCGCCTGTGTTATTGTCCAGTTAGCCAAAGTAAACCAAAGAGAGAGAGAAAGAAGGAAAAAGAGAGTACGAACCATTGTATCCAATCTCAACACCGAGGCCCTCCCACACCGCACCATAAATCGGCTTCACCCTCAACCCGGAAGGATCATACTGTCCGCCCTTGGGCCCTCTAAACACCGCCATGCGTCCGTGCTCCGCCAAGGTACTCTCCGTCTTGGTCACCGTCTCACCCTCCGAGATGCAGTCCATGGCGAAATCCACGCCACGTCCGCCCGTAGCCGCTCTGACCTGGCTCGTCCAGTCCGCATCCCTGTAGTCGATGAGGACGTCGTAGTTGTACGGCGCGGCGCGGAGAAAGTCGTGCTTGGAGGCGCTGGCGAGGCCAATGAGGCAGAGCTTGCGATTGGCCGTCTTGAAGGCGTGGCGGACGAGCTGCGCGGCGTAGAGGCCGAGGGAGGTGGACGAGGCGTAGATGAGGACGTTGGTCGGCTCGTCGTCAGACCCAGACGACACGGGCGCGGGCAGGCCGGCAAAGCCCGACACAGAGGCAAAGGGGCAGGGGACACCAAGACGGGTAAAGAGGCCCTGGGCGGCGGTGAGGCTGCACATGCTAATGGTGGAGGCGGCTTCGAGGGTCATGCCGGATGGGACGCTCCAGACCAGGTCGTGGGCGACGGTGACGTACTCTGCGAATGCGCCGGGACGATCATTGGTTGAGCAGGCTTCAGTGAATGCATGTTAGTATACATCTTACATAGTGTTAACCAAATTTGATGTTTTGGTCTTCTTTTCTCTTGTTTTAGAATCTTGGAGTAGCCTACCTCCTTGGAGGAATCCAGCCACTCGCGCACCCTCCTTTACACGCACATCATTACTGCCCTTGAGCTGCTCGCCTGCACCGACAACAACACCAGCAAAGTCGGTGCCGATAATGCGCTCCTCCTGCTCGGCAATGGGGTGAAAGACGTAGTGCTCGTCGACGGGGTTGAGCGCAACGGCGTGGACTTTGATGAGAAGCTCATTCGGACCGGGTGCGGGGATCGGAACGTCGCGCAGATGAACCGTTTTGGTGGCGGGGGTGAGAACAAGAGCCTGCATCGTGTGTTGTTTTTAATTATTTATTGTGATTTGGTTATTTGTAAACTCTGCGTGTGATGTGATGGGTGACGGGTGGTTAAAAAGACTCGATTTGAGGGTATTATCTGAGTATTATGTGACTGTATTGATTGGCACTCACAGATTTCGCGTTCCTCGTCGCAGCCTTATATCCTTTTTCAATTCACTGAGAAGATTATAAATGGGGTATCAAAGTTACGAAACTACGAAAGGTATTCCCCTTTGAGATTGGGCTGAAAAGCTGGGCTGGCTACAGTAGCTCGTTTCAATGGCGATGGCGTCAAGCCGAATTTGTCAGCCGCAAATTTTGAGGCTGGACCACTCATTCAACCATGATACCATTGGTTACATTTTCACAAAGAAAATGTAAATTTTCAATTTATATCCAATAACTAGCATCACTATTCTGGATGAACTGTTGCCCAATTTCACGCGTCTTCGATAATCTTTACATATAGCAAGAAATCAGTATTCAGATGATTAACACTTGGACATGCAATGTCGCTCGACATGGCCGGCTTCACTCACGGCAACACTCTGCAGCGTAACAAATAGGGTTCGCCGAATTCATAGCATCATTTTCCTATTAAGCTCTAGTATCATTATCAACGGGGATCCGTTCCCACCGCTTGGCCTGCCATAGACCCATGAGTATGTCGCGCTTGTCGTCTCGTACAAGGCCTCGTCAGAAAAATGACATGCGTGGCGCGTCTACAATACAACATTCTTACAAACCAAAAAAAAATTACAACACCGAAACACCGCATCGCATGTCATGGCAACAGAACCGTGCATGGATGCGGTATTCCAACATGTCATTGCTTACAAATTGATTCAAGCGGCAAAGAGAGTAAAAAAAGGCAGAGAAAAAGTATATCCCAAAATAAATAAAAGAAAAACATGACCAAGGGACGAAAAACCGGACAAATCTACATAAAAGATCTCTAAGTTACAAAAAGGGTAGCTTCATCCAAGAAGCAAAAGGCGCCCAAAACAGACCAGGATAAAGACACACACACAAAACAACCAAATTTCAATGAAAAAAAAAATCAATTCGGCCAACTGCCCAGTCCTCCTCCGTCCATTCATCTCCCTTGAATCAAAAAACACAATGGTGCGGAAAAAATAAACTAAATAAATAAAATGATATTTCTTCCAGTCTTTTGCATGTCCTTATTACCCAACATGACCAAGGCTTTCCTTTTTCCGTGTCTCTTCTCTTTCGTCTTCCTTTCTTCTTCGATTCAAAGCCTTGAAAAAATCCGTTTGCTTGTTTATAGATAACGCATGCTGCCTGAAGGAACACGCTCCACCAACCCAGCCACCTCTCGTCGCAACGTCTTGAGCACCCTTCGGATATCCGCCAGATCTGCGCCACCATTGTTGTTGCCGTGACCCGGTGGCGGCAGCGCCGACTCGCATCGCGCCAGCAGCTCGCCCACGGCCGCCCCAATGGCACCGGCGTTGGCCTGCCCGCCGCGTCGTCGCACCTCGGCCGCCCAGTCATTCACGACAAAGACGATAATCTCAATGATGCGGTTGCGCACCATGCCGCTGAAACCATAGTCTTGCGTGTCGAAAATGTTCTCAAGCACCTGCACAATCATGCTGTGCGAGACGCCCAGCGTCAGGAACAGCTGCACCGGCCACATGGGGTCCGCGCCAATGGTCGCGTCTTGCTGGTAGGCCACGGCGTAGCGGCACAGCTCGGGGAGCAGCGTCTGGATGGGGAACACGAAGCTGTCCAGGGATGTGTAGTGTGCAATATTTTGGATCTTGCTGCTGACAGCCTCATACGGCAGTGCCGGCTCCACCTCGCCGGGCTTGAGGTCTTCGAGCCGCGAGACGATCTCGTCATGGGTCTGCTGGATCAGGTTGGTCCATGTTGACGAAATAGTTGTCGGGTTGCGGTAGTTGGCGGTGTGATAGATGATGAGGCACAAGTCATAGTATCCGGCTTGGTCTGCATAGTTATTGAAAAGCTGCAAGAAAATGGTCAGTATGCTGGTATTCTTTTTGAAAACGTCTGGGCCAACTTACTTCCGACAAATCCAGGATACTTCCGTCCAGAGCCTTTGCAATCTCTTCCTTCCTCAGAGTCTCGATGCGGTCATCCGCGCGCAGACGTCCTAGGAGGTCGTCCTGAATGTTGGCAATGCCGAGCAGGTCTGTGACTTCGTGGTTGAGCATCTGCTGTTGCTGTCTGCTCACGCCCACTGTTGTTACGCTGGCATTGGCCTTGGCCAGGCTGAGCAGTTTGATGCGGTCCTTGATGCTAATGGCAAACTCTGACTGCGCCAGGCCCGCCTGCACCTCAGCAGCATCGAAAAAGCGGCTGCGGTTGGTGTAGAAGCGGCAGAGCAAGTCGGCGTGCTCGACATTGGTGCCAGCCAGGCGCTCGAGGAATGTAACGACATGCGGCGAATCAATGGCCAATATCCGGTCCGTCCAACCCTGCTGAATGTACCACTCGTAGAGATCAAAGTGAAAGACCTCGTCGTCCGATCCATTCACCACATCGTAAGCCTCCATGCGCTTCGTCGCCATCAGAGTCGGCTTGCCGTCCACGAGCGAAGGCTCCTTGCTGGACATCTGGTCCAGATGGCGCAATACGTCATGAATCAGGCCGTAGCACCTCTTGCGTGCTTGAAACAATTCGCCGCGACTATCGCCCTCTGGCTTTCCATCCTGGATCCATAGCAGCGCAGTGTTGCCACGGTCCTTTTCCCGGGCGACAACCAGGCAAAGCTGGACAGCACCGGCATAGTACGCGAGGTCCACATACTGGCCCACGGCAGTTTGGAGGTTATCAGACGTCAGGCTGCCGG
Source organism: Zarea fungicola (assembly GCA_900169235.1). NCBI lineage: Eukaryota > Fungi > Ascomycota > Sordariomycetes > Hypocreales > Cordycipitaceae > Zarea > Zarea fungicola. Next base: position 12,761 of record FWCC01000075.1, read on the forward strand.
CAACCTTTTCAAACAGCTTTAGGCTCTCGAATAGCAGGGTTCTCGATTGATTGGTGTTGAGTGGTTGTTCCGAGGCGCGCTTGAGCTGCTCTTGAGCCTTGAAGATGACGACGTCGTCGGGGCTGCAGAAGCTGCCGCAGCGTCTGCGCAGGGCATCGGCCACACTCTCCACGTTGGAGCCGCTCTCAATGTTGCGGTTCACAATGGCCTTGACCAAAACCTTGGCCAGCTCCTTGCCGCTGGGCTGCGAAAACAGGTTCTCGTACGACATATCGCGCAGCTTCTGTCGGGAGCTGTCGTCAAGCCGCATAAACACGTCGGTCGCGCGCTCATCAAACAGCATCATGACAAACGAGATGCCTTCGGAAATGCTCTCCATGAGCTTCTGGACTGCGTGGAGGGCCTGGTGCTCGGCCTGCAGAGCAACTTCTTCTTGGCGTGTTCCGGCGCGCTGGAGATCGGACGGGCCAGACATGCCTTGGATTAGACCCCGGTTGGCCTCCATGAATTTTCGCAGCCGCTCGAGGTTTTCCTGCGTCATGGCCAGAACATCAAGAGGCACAGCAGAATTGATTACAATACCACCAGTAGCGGTGACACCCTGTGTGATGACCGGGTACTTCCAAAGCTTCCGGACCAGACGGGTGATGTACATGGCCAGAGCATCGTGCCGCGAGGATAGCTTCACCGAATCGGTGGTGAGACTAGCACCATCAGTTTCGGTCAGTGTGGGTTGGCCGCCCATCTCAACGAAAATGCCACGGGCGCGGTCTTGCGTGGCTTGGTCAATGGCTCGGGCCGAGCCCATCTTGGCATCACCTCCATGCCCACACGCAACTGCCAAAGCTGCAGACACAGTTTCGATACGGCCATAGAGCTGGATCAAGCGTCGACACACGTGATCCAAAGCCTCCTCACCAGGAGCGTCGCGAATGGCAGCCGAAAAGTTATCCACCAGTCGTCTGCGGCGAACAATGTGAACACCAGTGTTGGTCAGGATGGCAAGTTCCGTAGGCACCTCATCATACTGCACAGCAAGCTCGTTACCAAAGCCCCACGGTGCATGATGGGCAGCAAACGGCTTGGTAGCGAGTCCGACAGCTTCGGCTCTGCTTCCAATATCAATCCAGCAAGCTTGCTCGTAGTAACGCAACGGTGTCGCGCTGTTGATATTCTTGATGCGGGCGGATTCCGGAGCAGACAGGAAGAGGGCGTCAGAGCTGGCGTCATCGTCTCTGGCGACAAAGTCGGCAAAAATTCCAGGAGCGAATCGGGCACCGTTTCGGCTAGGAACAAGCTGCAACGAGCTGACGTCAATTTCGGGGCCGCCGCCGGCCACAGCTTGAGAGGCCTGGGAGGATCGACGAGAGGTGGACCCGGGCGGGAACTTGATGAACTGGACCTGCATGCTCTGGGGAATCATGCTATTCTGAGAGCCGTAGATGTAGGAGGAAGCGCTCGTGGCGCTAAGGAAGATGCGGCAGCCAGTATCCGTCAGGGCCATGAGATGTAGCTTCGAGGCCTCGTGTCTGGAAATGGGGCTAATGGCGACAATTCTCGTTCGGTCGGTCAAGAGTTTCGAGCCAGAAATCATGTGTGCAATGTCGCGAAGACAGTGAACCTTTTCCTTTTCAATCACCTTGTTGAGGCGATCAGGACTGTCCATGTGATATGTGCGAATGGTCGATGTACTAGACAGCGTGTAGAGCAGACTTCTCGAGTCGTCAATGACAATGTCCACCAAGTGCTCTGGGTTCTTGTTGCCCCAGAATCCACTCTGAAGCGTCACAACGGATGACCAGCCGGGATTTGTGTGGTTAATCTTGCCGCAGCGGTTGGAGAACCATTTTTCCTCCGACTGGTAGTATAGCTCACTAATATCGGTATCGCTAGTGCCGCCAAAGAATATTCTACCATCCGCAGAGCCAGTAATAATGCGGACATCGTTGCCTCGTAGAGGAAGAGACATCTTCGTCTGGTAGAGGGAAACTGTCTTTGTGCCGGCCGGTGTCGGGGTAGCAGAGAGGCCGAGCAAAATAATCTCGGACGAGGTTGCGACGACGAGGATATGGGTGATTGTGTTGACAAAGATGCCCTTTTTGGGCGGTACCAAAGCAACGGCTTGGATTGTGTGTGGCTGGTCCTCAAAGCCAATAAGCTCGGCATCGGTGTTGGTATAGTCCCAGAGGAAGAGGGAGTTGTCAATGACAACCCAGGCATGGTTGATTTCAGCAAATAAGCCCATCAATGTTTGCAGCTCGCCGGTGTTGTAGTGGTCGAATACTTGGCTCGGAATAGGGTACATGTGCGTTTTGTGAAAAGGTGTCCAGGCGGTGTCTGCGGAGGACATTTCGTAGTCGGACGATGCGCCCTCTATCGTTGAATACAGTGGTTAGCAAAATACATCAAGCGTTCTATTGAAGTTGGTCGCTAGTCCTCACGTCTGCAATATGAATCAATGTCGGGAAAGTTTTCGTCGACAGCGAGAGCAGTATTGATGGCCTGGGCCGCACGCGCCACGGGCGAGACATATTCGGGACGCCGCTGCGGCGGAGGGTTCGTAGGAGCAGCGGCCGCTTCTGGATTACCAGCTGCATCGAGGACCAAGCCTGCTGACTGGCTCGTGGGCAGCAGGCCGGAGCGTGCCAGCGCCCTTGACCTCGAGGTCGAGGAGCTTCGGCGCGCGGCGGTCGAGCTCGTCTTCTGAGCATGCTCCGTGGCCCGTTGAAAGAGGTTCCTGCTAACGGGGTCCTGCTCGCTGCGGAATCGCGAAGCAACAGCCGGCGTGTTGAGGAACGCGCCAGGAACGGCGCGAACCGGTGTCGTTTCGGGAAACGACATGACGGGTATATGGGGGCGTCGAGGTGGCTGGGTTGTTGTATTATGCTATCGAACCTGGTCGAAATCAGGCCTTCTGCCGCAGTGGTCAGGGTGCAGCGTCACAGATCAGCCGGCAAAGACGAAGCGACGCGCTTGGAAGCAGCTCATGAAGAGGCTGGCGCGGGACAATGCAAGTTTTGGCTGCAGCCAGTGCAAAGTTGTTGACGGCGGCTGGTGCTGGTGCCTGAGGGACAGAGAAACGAGGCTGGTGGTGAAGGGAACCGACCACGTGCAAACAGAGTCGCGCCCACCACAGATGCGTCGCGCGAGATGGCAAATGACAATGGGTTGTGTAGGCGATGCAGCGCCGGTGTGGATTGAGGATATGAATTTTTGAAGCTGTTGGACCTCTAGAGTTTCTTAGGCTGCGGACCCGCGTGCTTTGGCTTGGCTTGGTTTTGGCTGGAGCTCTGCCATTTTTCTTGACCAGGGGCGAGATTTTGCGCTAAACTCGATTGGTGGTACAATATAAATGAATGCAATGTTTTTGTATTCAAAATGCACAATAGTAAGAGAAATAGACCTTTTATGGATGTTTATGGATGTTTATAGATGTTTATTTCATTCACTCTGATTAGTTTTATATTTATCCCAGTTGTCATGCCATCAGCCGCTCCATGACATTTAACCCATACTAGACACACATTTTTCAACCATGGATGAGCGTGAATCCCAATCGTAGCTCAGTATTGTACATTTACTACTGCTTCTTGGCCTCGCGCTCGGCCTTGCGTAGGGCACGCTTGCGAATGTCCACGTGCATGTCCTTGTTAATCTTGACAGTCAACGGGCTGTTGACACCAACAGTATTCTCAATGAACCACAGCATGTACGCATGGCTCCACCACGGAGTGTAGGTGTTGGGCGCCGTCTGGTAGCCGCCGGTGCCGACCTTGCCTAGGGCGGCCTTGACAAAGGGGCGGGCGTTGGGGACCAGCAGGCTGGCGCGGCGAATCTTGCTCATGGCCGTGGTGACGAGATGGCTCAGGACCAGCTGCACGTCGACATTGTCGTCGGCCAGCTCCGAGGACAGGGCGTTGCTCCACTGCTGCAGAAAGGCCTTGCTGCCCGAGTACGTGGCCAGGTACGGCGTCGGGGTCCAGCCGCCAAACGAGCCCATGGTCAGGATGAGGCCGTTCCTGCGCTGCTTGAGGATCGGGGCGACGACCTGGGTGACCTTGAGCGTGCCCAGGCAGTTGATGGTGATGATATTTTGGAGCTCGGAGCGCGGTGTCTCGAGGAAGGACACGGGGATGCTGTGGCTCTGACCGACGTTGTTGATGAGGATGCCCACGTCGAGGCCCTTGACCAGCGTGGCCAGGCGGTCGTAGTCGGCGTCGTTGTCCTGGGCAAAGTCCATGGCCAGCGTCTTGACCTGGGGTGACTTGGCGGCAAACTTGGCCGTGATCTCGGCGGCGAGGGTGTCGAGCTTGGACTGGGTTCGGGAGACGAGGACCAGGTTGAAGCCCTTGGCGGCCAGCTGCGACGCAAACTCCTTGCCGAGTCCGTCAGAAGCGCCAGTCACGACGGCCCAGGTGCCAGCCTTGCCATACTTTCGAAGCTATGACATTGCATGTTAGTGTGGGTGAGAATTGGGTCGGCGGTGCAGCACAGCGACGAACATTGGTGCCCGGCAGGACAAAGGAGCCCAGGACGAGGCGCAAGTAGCTAAAGAGCTTGGAGGCGACAAAGAGACCACCAACGGTGGCAAGTAGCACCAAACCGCACTGCGGCACGGCAGGCAATTGGTTGCAAATCGCGTGAAGCTTGTCCATGATGGGCGCAGACAACTCAACTGTGTAATGTGTAACAATGAAGTCAAGGTTGGTTGTTGAGAGCTTCGTTGGGGCGGCCCGGAAGCACGGGATTATGGGAGAAAAGACTTTGGAGCCGATAAGCAAGTCAGAATGTCTGGGCGGTTCTGTTAGCGGTGGCTTCAGTGACTTTGCGCTGTAAAGTCACTATAATTTCATTGTGATGTGGCGGTTACAGCGCAATTGCCCCTGAGCTCACATGCCAGCAAAGCACGACCGGCCGGTGTTGTGTGAAAACTCCGGCTGGGCATCTACCCATTGAAACTCCGGCTGCAAAGCAATTGATTTTTTAATCTCATTAATCTTATTTATTTTTCGGGGGTTTTTAATTTTTTCTTCATCTCTACGTTCCTTACATGCCTGCTATTCAACCGAAATGCCAACGAGGTACATTTGATGCTGCTGCCTTTTGGACAGTCAAAACAACGTAGAATTCCGTCCACTGCAAGTATCAGTCGGGTACCTGACTCATGCAACAGCTCTCACAGCAGGCAGAAGTTGCTTGAACTGGTACATCAAGCTACTTGTTGTTGCGTGGCTGGTGGGGTAACCAGCTTGTAGCTTCATGACGTGGTCTGCCACCTCCAAAGTACCTTGTTTCTTGCGTAGAGCTTGGTTGAGCCAACGCCCATCCTTGAGATACTTTGCGCGAACTACATGATTGATTGATACATGGCACACTTGCTTCACGTCAAGATTACGTATGCATGGCTCGCGTATTGGCTTTTTCAATGGCAACCCACAACGGACGAGGGCCACGACGGCGCACCTCTCATCGTTGGGTGCTTCTTTTTTATTTCTTTGCTCATAGAGTAGTGTCATAGGACCGTCTGGGCTCGAATCATTCTCTCCAAGGGGAGAATTTACAGCTGGCCGGACTGGTCAACGACAATCTTGCTCTTGGTGCGGCCAGAGTCGCTGCCATAGCCCTCAATCTTCTTAACAATGTCCATGCCCTCGACAACGCTGCCGAAGACGGTGTGCTTGCCGTCCAACCAGCCAGTGGTGGCGGTGCAGAGGAAGAACTGGGAGCCGTTGCTGTTTTGATTGGTCAGCGGCGATGCATGGGGATTTATTTTTCTTTGTTTCTTGGCACATACGTGTTGGGGCCGGCGTTGGCCATGGACAGGATACCGGGGCCGGTGTGCTTGAGCTTGAAGTTCTCATCGGCAAACTTCTCGCCATAGATGGACTTGCCACCAGTGCCCTGTACGTACGAGGTCAGTATGAGGATTCCTTGATGCGATTGGCCGATTGGCCTCTCCCAGTTCCTGTGGGCTCTGGCTTACGTTGTGGTTGGTGAAGTCACCACCCTGGCACATGAAGCCGGGGATGACACGGTGGAAGGACGAGCCAGCGTAGCCGTATCCCTTCTCACCGGTGCAGAGAGCGCGGAAGTTCTCGGCAGTCTTGGGAACAACATCGGCGCGAAGCTCCATGACAATTCTGCCGAGGGGGGCTGCCAGGCAAACATGCCAAGTTAGCTTCCTGTTCGTCTGTTCGTATACTCCAAGAAATAGCACGCAGGGAATTAAAACATACAACCGCCGGCAGAGACGTCGAAGAAAACCTTGGGGTTCGACATGATTGAATAGCTTTTTGAAAGGGTTTTTTTTTACTTTTAATGTGTAAACAGCAAACGGAGGGGCAAAAGCGAATCATCTGCGGGGAACCTTGGAGGGGCTTTTATACTCTGCTTCAAGGTTCCCACTCCAACTGACCACTGAGGCTACCAGTAGCTTCCGTGGCTGTTTTTGCTCTTTTTTTTTTCACGTCTCTGCCTCGTTGCCCAGCTGACTAACCGCTTTTGCGTTTCTGTTGATCATGGTCCGAGTTTGTTCCTATTATTCTTGTTTTTTCTGTTTCTGCGACCCCTCCCTCTCCCTTGTTTGCTTTTCCCAATCCGTCAAGGCGGTGAGGTGGACGAAACCAAGCTTTTCACAGCTGGTGCACCGCCTGCTACGTCACAGAGCTGCAAAGCTCTGGTGGAGAGGAACAAACAAGCCTGGCAGAATCGAGCTTCACTCACAGCAGCAGCAGCAGCGCAAGACCGACGACTGCGCATTGTGAAGCTATCGGGAAAATTCGTGCCCCGCATCTCAATTGCCAATTGCCTGCAAGTAGCTAGGCTCGAGGCTGGAAACACCGTGCTGAGGGGATATTAATGCACAGCCAATCAATTGAGCACCTTTTGTTGTTCCAAATTTAGGCGTGACATTTTTGCAGCTAACTAGTCAATCGGCTCAGATTCAATGCAAACTGTTCCCGTCAAGCCACACCAGCCACATTGGCCGTCCCGCCACAGCTGGTACCGCCACAGTTGCCGTGGCGTTTGTTGATCTGCCAAACACTTGGAACATTGACGAGTGAGTATTCCGTACACACGAGTCCTTGACTTTGCTCGGTGCCGCTCCATTCTGTTACAAGGCTGCAAGGCAGTAACTCCAAGCTAGCTTATAACCCAAGTTCATGATACTCTTTCCCAATGCCACCTTGAAATTGTATGGCCGACCCCGAGGCCGAGGCCGACCCCGATCAAACCATTTGTTACGTGTACGTGTCCGGGATTGCTATATAATTGCTCCAGGATGCTATCAATCGTCAGTCAAGATGGCAATGCCATAAAATCATCGAACGGTCCATCTCTACATTTGGCTACCCTCATCCACCAGCCATGGACGCACAGGTACCTCACCCCATGTTACAAGAGGAGCACATGGATAGAATCGTCAATTTCGACAACTTTCACTCCGCCTCTAAACTTGACCAACAGGCACAGTCTGCCCTTTTGCGACCGAATGCTACTCTCGATGCTGCCCTCGCCAACTCGGCCGCCAAAGGGCTCCCACCCATCAGTGTCCTCCCCCTCGCTGGCCGGTACCTATCCATCCTGACGCGTGTCATGGGTGCCAAGAATGTACTCGAAGTCGGCACGCTCGGTGGCTACTCGTCTATTTGCTTTGCCCAGGCCGGTGCCAAAGTCACCAGCATCGAGATGAACCCCAAGCATCGAGACGTCGCTCTCAAGAATGTAGAGGGACTCGACGTCACCGTGTTGCTCGGCACAGCGGAGGATGTTCTACCGAAACTGGTTGACGAGGGCAGACAATTCGATCTCGTTTTTGTCGATGCCGACATGATTGGCCTCGAAGAGCTCTACGAATGGGCCGTCAAGCTCACACGCCCCAACGGATGCATCTTCCTTGATGATGTCGTGGCTTCCATGTTTCGACACGACCAAGTCGGAAAAGAAGGCAAGGAGAACATCTTGACTAGAGTGGGCAAAGACGAGAGAGTGGACGCGACGCTGGTGCCGATTGTTCTCACGCATCCCATGGCGCCGCATGCCGTCTTCAATGGCTTCATATTTGCTACTGTCAACGGAAACTAGATGAGACGGTCATGAGCTATAACTTATCATGTAAAGTGTAAACGATATTTCCCCTCTATTAATTCAATCTAAACAGAATTTTAATTTTCTTTGCTCCTGACGCTGCACTGCCATTTGCCCACATAGCTTATTCCAGCGATGTTGTATGCTAGCTCCCCTACCCTATTCCCATCTTTCCAGTTCAACTTCATCAAACCACACACAATCCCATTTTTATTTAACTCCGTTTCGCTTTTCAGAGCCAAAACCTCTCAATTTGTAATTCAACCTGATAAGGCGCTCGATCAAGTTTATATTAGCCAGCTGTGGCTGTATCCCTGAGCCAATGATAGCTTGCCACAAGAAGATGCATATGTGCGAACCAGCTACCCCGCGCCGCTCCCGTCAGGCGACCGTACTACATCCCGTTGAATGCATGAGCTGCGCTGGTAAAGATTTTCCGTTGTACGGAGCTAACGCCATGTCTCACAGGCAATAAAAGCACAAAGAACTTGCCTTGCACGATGCCTGCGCTGGTGGCTGACGGGACGGCCCTTGGAGCGCTCACCTCTGCAACGGCACGTTACAAGCGCAAGATTCTCATGGGGCTGTATTTTTTACTAGTGCAACCGTTGCCTAACATCTCTAATCTCTACCGTCTGGCATCCTTTTCGCATATCATGTGCGAATAATTAAAGTCGCGATGGATGTTGCCGGACTCGCGATTCCATTGGTACAGACGCTGTTCGGCCTGAATGACCAGCTTCGCAAGATTCGCTATGCCCCAATGGACATTAACCTTTTCAGATCCCAAACAAACACTCTGACAGGATTAATTACGTTGTTCAAATCACAATACCCAGACTCCGTCCAGACGCTTGATACCGACCAGCCACAGCAGGAGGAGGCACTCGCCAAAGACCTCTTTGAGCAGTTCGCCATTGTCGTGCGACTGGCCGACGCTGCCACTGGTGCCATTCTGCGCATATTTGTCGATGCGGAGGGTGCTGCGTGGCAGCTGGTCGCTCGATGCAAATGGGTCTTTAAAAAGCCCATGGCCGACGAGGCCCGCCTCGCAATGGTGGTGTTTTCGACATCATTTCATCTTTACCTGCTCCTGACAAAATTGGGTGCCCTGCAGAGAGAAGTAGACATTTTACGAGCACAAAACAAGATGCCTCCACCGGAACTTGAAGAAAACTTGTATGTACAGACACGGACCAGGATGATGAAAGCGACGAGCAGGATGAAGCTTCACTGATGATGGCTGACGTGTTTGTGGCATCTTTTCAGGTTATTGTATCAAGAAGTCGTCACGACAGAGCGGCGACAGTGTGGCGCTGTCAGGCAGCAGTTTATAGCCATGGCCAAGCGTACCCGGCAACCGGCCCTAATCACTGAAGAGGAACTCGACGCTCTTTTGAAAGTGGCACGGTCCATCGAGACAAAGGCAGACGGCGTCATCGAAACGTTTCCGGGACGCCGGAGATCGGCGAGGCGACGACCGCGTCCCAGGCGTCCACCATCCAACCCGCCCGCCGATGCCCCTCCGGCCCGTCGTCAAGCCAGATGGCCGCACTCCCTGGGCGTTGTATACAGCTCTCAAGCAGGTTAGTTCTCTCGTCCAAGTCCAGTTCGCCGGATCCCGAAGATTATAGTAGACAGAGAAGGTTGCTAAATGGCATGCCAAAGTTCCGCGCTCAGTGTCAGATCCCCATCTTCCATCGCAATCTGGCGCTGCTCCCCGCCGACCACGACCGCGACAGAGGCAGAAGGCAAAAGATAAGACGCCACGGCCATTGCAGCCATTCGATCCCCGAGAGGAACCGGCTGGGGCGGACGAAGCTATTGTTATGCCGAACGAGCCCAGCGTCCCACTCACACCGACGGCGCTTGCACCAATGGGAGATCCCTATGCTGAGTGGTTGGCTGTCGGCCAAGATATAATCGTGAAAGACCAGCCATCGCCAAAAGTAGTAGCAGAGGGGACATCAAAAGAGCCTCCAATTGCTGAGACTTCCTCTAAGCCTTCGGGAGATGGCCAGCCGAAAACTTCCATCCCCGAGGCTTCATCCTCAAAGCAAAAGACTGATCAAAAGGCAGCTCGTGTTTCCGAGGTACCACTATCCGAATCGAAGAAACGATTTCGGGCAGTTCCTCCATTCGATAACAAGGCTGATCTAGAGAGCTTGGCACGTCGTCGTGCCAAGGCTCGCAGACCAACTGTTGAGACTGACGATGAAGGCAGCAAACCAGAGACCTGAGGAATGTATCTTTGTCGCGTGTCATATTTTACGTATGCGTAAAATATGAATTTATTTTGTGATTTTTATGATTTGTACTTGACAATGTAGATTGCGAAATTATGGGAAATTGTCTCGACCAGGTAATCTGTGGATGAGAGTCTGTGGATGAGAGTCGGTACGGCATGTAAGTGAGTTGGACTGTAACATAAAAACTTGTACGACAAGGTATGTAAATTGACTTTAAAAGCAATTTTCTCTACACCGGTCTCTATTTTCGGATATGTAGCTTGAACTTTCATGCAGCTTGAGACCCTTGTTGAATGGCCTGCCAGATGGTCGCGCTTATTACTGGTAGGGAATGAGGTGCACCGTGGACAGATTAATTCAAATTGTGTTTTCACGACAGTTTTCGCCAAATTAGACGTATTTACATTGAGTGGACTTGAAAAAAATGACCCTTTTGAAGCTCGCACCGGCTAGGAAACGTTCGCGGTGCGCCGCAGTACATTTACTGCACCAAGCCGGAGATGTGCCTACACTTACAGGCTCAGTCCCGGTTCCTTTCTGTCCAGACCAGTCTTATGCTATGGGAGCACAAAAAAATAGGGGTTTGCATCCGCTCAATTGTCAGGGGTAAAGAAAAGACTATGCCAGAAAGCTGCTGAAATGAAGCAACAGCAAGAACATACTACTACCATGATGGATCCTTTCAGGCCTATGAACATTCTCAATACCTAGCCAAGGTTTCAAAGTTTGGTGGTGTTGGATACAAAAGAGTAAAAAAGACTGCTTCAAAGTCCTTTAATACGGCTCCTCGTATGGGACCCTCACATAGTGAGTGAAATCGCTCCTTGAGCCGCAACCTCATCCACAGCTCACATAGCTCGGCATCGGAAATAAATCCTACTCTCCTAGCAAAATATTGAGCAACAGCTCCTCTGTAGAAATCTGTTACATAATCCTTTGTAATTGCCTCAATTGGCTCGATTCCTGTGATGAAGAGTTACAATTTGCGTTGAATTTGGAGTGAACCCAGGCCTTCTCACCGCATCGTGCAATGGTCCCTATAATTGTAAGTTCAACATTACAGGCATGTTTAGCCGGGGTTGTAGCTTACTATTGAGTGCAAAGGCTCGAAGATTTCCAAGTTGCTGCCGTCCATCAACATCAAGGGTGACGTGAGTCCACGGCTCGAACCCCGGTGGTCGCTTCATGAAGACCTCATTTGCAACAGCCCAATACATCATGTTATTCAGTGCGTTACCTTTCATCAGTTGCCACGCTGTTTCATGAAAAGAATGATGTTAGAAGAAATATATATATATATAAATAATAAATAAATAAATGGAACTCGTACCTTTTGCGATTACATCCTCCGGCCCTTCCGCAGGCATTTCACCATTGGCTCTAAATTCCCCAAACCGCCAGTGCTTGAGATAGAGCCACAATCGACGCCGAGGAAGTTTTCGGTATTCTTCCTCCAAACGAACGCGATTTTCCTGTCGCAATTCTTCATTGATTCCTTGCGACCATACATCAATTTTGATGCGCAGGTTCCTCATCCGGGCCGCCTGATTAAAATCGTCGGGAAATGAAGATTTTGACCCGCCTGGGGGAAGAATAAGTTAGCAACAAAAAGTAGTTTGGTCTGCATTTGCAAAGCATACCCAAGCTTTTATGCAACGACATAAACTCTGTTGGATTCTCATCAGGAATATGTGGCAAGAGGGAGGCTAGAGTGTCGTAGCAGTTCAAATCGCGCGGAGAGCATTTCGTCTCGTGTGAGCACTGGAAGAGACCTCTCCTCCATGTACAGCTTCGCCGAAGATCCGAGAGTGTGTAGTACTACCTCCAGTTTCTCAAGGCACACGCGCCGACTGTCTCCCGGGTTGGCAGATACGCGTTTGCGAAACACCTCGCGGTCTGTCAGGTACCAGTGCAAGGTCTGCCGAAATGCACCCTTGGACTTGAACACGATGCTCTTGCATGAATCTGTATTTTCTAGAAACACTCCATTGATTCTGTTAACATGAGCAAGGTTAATAGGGAAAAATTGGAAGAAGAATGAGTGTTGTGGCTTCAAGGCCCCGGTTTCACCAGAGTCCAGGACTAGCGCTCCGCTTGTCAGAGTGGTATAGTTGTTTCGAGACTTGGACACGGGAAGTTTTGCCAAGAGCGTGTCATCTATACTCCCATGCGATGCTTCAATGATTGAGCGAAATGTCTCTCGTAGACTTTTAGCTGCCGGGTTGCTCACGTCGTCCAGCTCTGATGCGAATAGAAAACTCCGCAAAACAATCATCAATTTCGGAGAGACGGGCGCGAACTCGTGCAGACTCAGCCAAGCTCCCAAGATTGATTCGCCAGTCTGTAGATTGGTGGATGTATTGTGCGGGCCTTCAGCGACATGATAACAGTTGTCTGTGAGGATGAATTCGCCCGCGGGATCTGCTGGTGTGCAGATGGCCATGTACATGAGCTGGCAATGCCGAGCCGCCCACATCGCGTCGGGGTGGTACATGCGCTCAGACAATCCTGCCATCCATTCTAATTTCACGTCCATCTCAAGGTCTATTAATTTTTCGATATTATCCAACCACACGTCGATGGGCTTTGAGAAGCCCTTCGATTGCATGTAGGCTGACAACTCGTCCCTGTCTTCGGCCGTATACGTGTCGAGTGTATCATGTCGGTAGCGGGCGTAAAAAGTTGGTCCGCGATATTTCATGACGAAGAGAAATTTTCGAATCAAGTTTCTCTGACATCGAGTCAACCAAAGACCTTTGTGACTGTCGCCATGTGCATCCAGCATCTTGCGAAAGAGATGACTAGCAGCCGATTCCAGTCCGCTGAGCTTCTTCTCGATTCGTCCATGTTGTTCACTTAATCGAGCGGCATCATCATACATGTTATATTCCCCAAAGACGCGACGAATTCCCCTTGCTTCCACAGTTGCGTTTTCAGCGGACAGGTCCACATGATTGACTACTTTTTGGTTGCTGCCCAACCTAGTTCTTCGTGAACCTGATGGGCGACCAGCGCCAGGGATAGTGGTAAGGGAGAAATTTCGTTGAAGGAATTGGGGGACGTAGTGCTGATACTGTCTGGGCAGCGGCTCTTGTCTTGTCGCAGCCATGGTTTCTCTTTGCACAGCGATGGAGACTTGTTCTTAGATCTTGATCATGTTTAGGTTAGCGGATGGTCCCGCACGCTTGTCATGCAGTTATCGACACTAGTTTCAAGTGGGCCTCCCTTCTTTATCAATCTTTGAGAGGTCAGCCTCGTCGACAGACTGTCCTTCTTTTATTGAGGATTACAGAATTAACGAGTATAGTAACAGTAACAGAACCCTTGTGCAATTCAATTTCTTCGGCGAGGCATGTCCTCCATCACCAGGGTTGAAGGAATGTCGGTTTAGCTTCACGCCAAAGAAGCAAACTGAGCATTATATACATGCCAGGACAGCCCACATTAGATGCAGCATCAACTCATTATGTAAAGAGCTTTTGTAAATTCAAACATGCAATCCTGGGGCTCAAAATAGCTCTGATGCTGCACTGAACCGCTGGTTGTTGTTTCAAAGTGCATTATCGCAATGCCCAGGACCTACAGGACACGTACAAGACAGACTGGGTTCTGGGAAACCAGCCACCTGCTGCGCCCCGCCTGTACTGTAGCATGAGGCTCGAATTCGGTATGTGGTTCTACGCCATGAAGTTGCCATCGATCTGGCAAAGGAATCTCCAAGGATCTTTCACCACTCGCAAGCATGGCGTATGGTTCGTTTGCCCGTTTAAGAATCATTGGATTTTTTAGCGGACAGAATTGACAAGGGCTTCTTTAAGCTAGCATTGTCTGCACTGTGAGCAAATACACACCGAGGCAAGCTTGCGAGAAGCTTGCCTGCAAATGAACCTGCGTTACACTCTGCATCAAGGACATTACACGGCGTTATATTCTTACATCCGTGATGTGCAAAAGATAAGTTTTAATACAACTCTGGCAGGCTTGGCCGTCCATATACTCCGTCCGCCGAATCGAACTTTCATGACTGAGTTGGGCTAAACCTGATGCGGTCGCAAGCCACGATCGAGAGCACTGGAAACTAAGACTGCGTCTAAACCGTTTTGAGTTGTAAGCCACGAGATTTCGCTGGGTCTGCTCTCGGTTTTCCCCGTTTTCATTTTCACAAGGCAAAAGTTTCAGTGTGTAAATGAAATGATTCATCAGCAAGCGCGACGTCAGACCAATAACCTGACAGATTCGGAACGCCCGAGCGCAATTAGCGGACTTTAGTTGCCTTGTGTTGCAAAGCCGGTGCCGTTTTTAACAAAAGACTGACGAAATGTAAGGCAACTTATTCGTGGGCCGGACCCGGACCCGAGCCCGGCAAATGTTTAGGCAAATGTATATAAGATGCGTTCGTCGGCTCACTCCCGATCGGTCACATTGTCTCCATGTCCCATTCTTCATTCATCTCTCTCTACACACAATAACCGCCACAATGACCATCTCATCAAGCAGCAAGCTCGTCCTCGTGACGGGCGGCTCAGGCTACGTCGCCTCGCACCTTATCCTCCAGCTCCTCCAGCTCGGCCACCGCGTGCGCACCACGGTCCGCAGCACCGCCAAGGAGGCATCCATCCGCGACACCCTCGACAAGGCCGGCGCGGGGGCGAGCGCCAAGGACACGGAGCGGCTGTCCTTTGCCGTGGCCGACCTCTCCAGCGACAAAGGCTGGGCCGAGGCGGCGCGCGGGTGCGACTACGTGCAGCACGTGGCCTCGCCCATTGGCGCGTCGGCCACCTCCAAGAACGACGACGACACGATCCGCCCGGCCGTCGACGGCACGCTGCGTGTGCTCCGGGCCGCGCGCGACGCCGCCACCGTGAAGCGCGTCATCATCACCTCGTCCTTTGCGGCCATTGGCTACGGCCACCGGAAGCCCTACCCAACAGTGTACACGGAGGAGGTGTGGTCCGTCACCGAGGGCGGGGAGACGATCCCCGTGTACCAGCGCAGCAAAGCGCTGGCCGACAAGGCGGCGTGGGACTTCATCAAGAAGGAAGGGCGGGGGCTGGAGCTCACCACCATTTATCCCACGGGCATCTTTGGGCCCGTGCTGAGCGCAGAGGTCCGCAGCTCCGTGGACATCATCAAGCGCATGATGGAGGGCGGCATACCCGCGTGCCCGCCCGTGAGCTGGTCCGTCGTGGACGTGCGCGACCTCGCGGACCTGCATGTGCGCGCCATGACGGCGCCAGAGGCCGCGGGCCAGCGGTACATTGCGACGAGCGACACGGCGCCGGCGCGGCTGCTGGACATTGCGGGCATGATTGCCAAGGCGACCAAGGGCTTTGAGAACAAACTGCCAAAGAAGGAACTGCCCGGGTTCGTGGTGAAGCTGGGCAGCTATTTCAGTCAACAGATGCGTGCGATTCTGCCGCAGGTTGGTGTGATTAAGATTATCAGCAATGAAAAGGCAAAGAAGAGTCTGGGCTGGGAGCCGAGATCGACGGAGACGGCCATTGCAGACACGGCGCTGAGCCTGATTAAGTTTGATGTGGTGAAGGCGGAATAGTTGCTATTGTCACGGCGTCGTTTATAGATTTCTTCATTATACCACTAATTTCACTAATTTACTAATTTGTACCAAATAAGTTAACAACATTTGCTTCCTTGTTGACTGCTTGCTTGTACTAGTCTATTGCGTATCGCCGTGGATTGGAATTGGCTCGCTCCAATCGCTTTTTTTTCTAAAATAAAATTGGAGAAAAATTAGGGAAATTCTTTTAGAGCTCAAGGATGCATTAAAATGGATAATCCTGTTACAAATGTCATCTTGAGCTGCGTAGTTCATCCATCCTGGACAGCTTTAAAAGACGTGCCCCACAGCATTTTGAGCGACTTCCGCGACGACCCCTGGCTAGCATAAAAAGTCATCTCTACACCACTCCCGCGATTGAAAGCTCTTAATTGAGGCTTTCTTGCGTCAATTGCAGTCAGCGCGGACGACTGGTACTCGATAATCTCTCAGAATGGACTTGATCAAGTCGCTTCTCCCGGCCAGCGAGGGCATCCTGCCCTACTACATGCTGATTGTGTGTTTGGTCCACCAACTTCCATATGCATCACATCCATCGCTAACAGACCGACAGCTCTCCGTCATCTCAATCGGCAACTCTCTGCAGGCCTACCTGACGCTCCACTTCTCGCGCCGCGTCTACAACGGCCGCTTCGTGCCCAACCCGCAGCTCAGCAAGACGTCCTCGGACGGCCGCGACCCCCAAGACCGCACCGACAAGCTCATCCCCGCGACCAACTCCAGCGATCCCAAGGCGACCGACCAGCTGACGCCCCTCGCCGGCCGCCTCTTTGGCACCTGGACGCTCATCACCTGCATCGTGCGGTGCTACGCCGCGTACCATCTGCACCTGGGGCCCGTCTACAACATTGCCATCTGGACCTACGTCGTGGCGCTGGGCCACTTTGCGAGCGAGCTCTTTGTTTTCAAGAGCATGTCGTTTGGCGTGCCGCAGCTGTTTCCGTTTTGTCTGGCCACCATGGCGCTCATCTGGATGCCTCTTGTGCGCGACCACTATGTCCAATTCAACTAGAGATCCATACAGGGTAGAATTAATAAAGAAGTTTCAAAATCTGTATTGAAAATTGATTAATCTAATGTTTTTTAATATAGCTCCCATGTAACATATCCTCGTACGATTGATGACGATGAGTTGGTCAGCTACTGGCGCCCTCTGTAAATATCCCCTCCGCACTCGCGCAGACGAGCCGCCGCCTGCTCGGGGGTAATGTCGCGCTGCGGCTCCGCCATGAGCTCAAAGCCGACGAGGAACTTGCGCACCGTCGCCGAGCGCAGCAGCGGCGGGTAAAAGTGCATGTGCAGGTACGCATTCTCAATCTCCTCGGCCGTCCCCTGTAGCGGCGCCTGGTGAATCCCCGAGCTGTACGGAAAGCTGCACTCAAACAGGTTGTCGTAGCGGCGCGTGACTTCCTGGATGGCCTCGGCGAAACCGGCGCGCTCGTCGTCGGTAAAGTCGACGAGGGCGCGGACGTGCCGCTTGGGCAGCACCAGCACCTCAAACGGCCAGACGGCCCACCAGGGGCACACGACGAGGAACCCTTCATTCTGCCAGACGATGCGCTCCTCCTTTTCGAGCTCCAGCTTGACGTAGTCGGCGAGGAGGTGGCGCCCGCCGTGCTCCTCCCTGTACTTGGTCATTTGGGAAATCTCCTTGGCCGGCTCCTCGGGCATGGTCGAGGTGGTCCAGACCTGGCAGTGCGGGTGCGGGTTGGAGCAGCCCATGGCGGCGCCCTTGTTCTCAAAGATTTGCATGTAGCGGTACTCGTCCCTGGGGATGGGCGCCTGGTCGCGGGCCACGGACAGGGTGGTGAGCTTGTCTGCGGCTTCGGTCAGGGGGTTCGAGGCGGACAGGTGGTTGGCGTAGATGCGCGTCCAGTGGTCGATGCACGGGAGAATGTCTGCGGCGGGCATGTCTGCCAGCGTGAGGTGGTGCTTGGGTGAAAAGGTCATGACGTAGCAGACGCCCTTGACGCTCTTGGCCTGCAAGAGTAGAGAGCTGAGATCTGAATGTTGTTAGATGCAGTCTTCTGCCTGTATTCAAGGCCTAGGAGGGACAACGCTGTACCATTTGAGGAAGGCTCGGGTTCGTAGTCGGGCTGCTGCTCTTTGACGGCGCTGAAGTCGTTGACAAAGGCAAACGTCTTTTCGTAGCTTGGGTTGCTGTCGCCTGATGCGCGCGTATTACCAGGACAGAGGTAGCACTGAAATTATGATTAATTCCAAACGTCTATGAGCTTGATTGAGGATGCAGTCTTACTTTTGGATCGTATTCTGGGAGCTTGGCCTCGACCGCTGCCTCCTGCTGTCCTCTGTAGACGCCGGGTTAGAGTCAAGTCAATCCAAGCTTCCCGGTTGAAACAAACTCACTGCCAAGGTCGCTTTGTGCGATGAGGCGAAACGAGCAGCCAGCTGGCCGTCAGCGGGTTGTAGCGACGATGCGAAATGTCGTCAAGAATCTTGTCGGGCATTGTGGTGGGGGCGGGGCAGGTCGAAGCGGCAGAGGCTCGAGTTTGTGATTCACGATGATGGCTATGGTAAAGTCGAGTACTGAGGACAGGGAAAGATGGCAATTGAAATATTCACGCAAGGGAGAGAAAAGAAGAGGAAAAAAATGCCGACGGAAGTGAAGGGTTAATATGAAAAGAGTACACAGGCCATTTCAGCCGAAGCTCTCAGTGGAAGCGCTCCAATGATATCATCCAGCGACGGCCAGTGGTGGCGGTACCCCACGCGACCCCAATTTACGGCGAATTTCTCGGACAAAAAAAGTACCTCGAGGTACCAATGAACCTACCCTATAGCACTTTTCTTTTGGCATCGGAATTTTGATGATGGGCTTTTCCTGTTCTTCTATTGTTTCCTGATGATGATGCATGCTAGTACTCCATTTTGAGCTGACTTTTGTGTCTCCTGAAAGGATGTTCTATTTATTGTCGGTGGTTGTGCTCGCCGGTGTAAGTGACCAGTCGGTCTGCCACATGCCTCTCATATGCCGTTATTCAAATGGCTGCTGGCACCGGGAAAACGCTACTAGAGTGAGATAAAAACAGTAGAAAAAATGACGAGCTGCATGAAATGACCAGACGAGGGAAGCAGAGATGAACTGAGAAGAAAAGAGACTAGCGATACGCGCCGTACCTGGTATTAGTAAAGACAGACTGGGATTAGTATGCACAAGACTATTTTGGCCTGGTTAAAGAACTCAAGGAAATCAAGGGAATCAAGTTAGTTACTAAAAAGCGTATTAATTCAGTATATTATAATCTAAACATAATCACTACATAAAGCACAATACAATGTATGGACAAACAGACTATGCAGACCACCTTGCTCCCACTACTTGCTGCATCTCTTCAACTCAACCCTCTGGTAGACAGGCGTACACTTGACAGCAGAGCCGTGCTCGTCAATGTCAAAAACAAGCTCTCGAATAGGCTGGCCTGCCCACCGCTGCTGGTCCGTAAACGTAAAGTCTCCATTGGAGTAGTAAAGTCCTGTCCACGACCCTATTACGCCCGTCTCCGGAAGTTTCGTGGCATCCATGTATGTTGGTGTCTGATTGTAGCTCGACAGCAAAAATGCAATCTGTCGTGGCTTCCCATTCTTCGAGTACTTGACAATGGACTGCTCGAGACGCGCCTCTTGTCCCAGGAAAAACGGACCGCTGAGAATGTCGGTGCCGTTAAATGTCCACTCGGTAACTACCAGATTCGAGTGTACACTGCCAGGTGAAGACTCGTTGAAGCCTATTTTGAGCGTCGCCTTGATGTCCCCGCCGGTCGACTCGTACGTGCCGACAAAGTTTCTCTTTGCTTCAGCCACGGCCTCTGCTTCAAGCGCGGGCAGCATGGTAGCGGTGATGTGGTCAAGGATGCGCAACGCAGTTGTAGAGCGATTCGGACTCGTGGCGGCGTTGAGAAAGGTGAACCCCGCATTGTACTGTGGTATCAAAGCCAAAACTCCGCCATAATACCCCGAATCGCCAAGCTTGGTATAAATGTCCGTGACCTTGCCAGTCTTGGGATGAACGAATCGGTGAATCTCCCATGGTGCACCAATCGAGTAGCTCAGACTTGCCGTATGGGATATCGGCTTCATCCACTTGTCTGTCGAGGCTCTCGAGAGCAGCGTGTTGTTGAGAATCGCAATGCCAAGCCTTTGCAGGTCGCTTATCGTTGACAAGATGCCCCCAGAAGGTGTGGTGAAGGGAATGTCCACGGCAAAGTTCGCTGCGGGGGCACCGGCCACAACTGATCGGGCCAGCGCTTCGCCATCAGTTGGGGACGTATCGCTCGAAGAGTTCATATTGAGAGGATGAAAAATGGCAGAGTTGTAAACGTCAGTCATTGTTTTGTTGGTAATGTTGGAGATGGCCACGCCAAGAAGCATAAAGTTGAGATCAGAATACACTGGCGTCTTCCACGGCTCAAAGTTTCCCGGTAGATTCTTGATGGAATCAATCATGTCGTCGGTAGAGCAGGACTGATCCATGGGGTTGGCGGCTATCTTTGCCACACAAGGACCCAAACTACTAATATTCACAAGTGGCCCGCCATAAACTGACGGGTTCGTCATGTTGTAGGAATCACCGAGTATGCCAAGCGTAGGCACACCACTTAGCTGTGAAGCAAGCGCCCATGGTGTAACTTTGTCCCATTGAATGTATTTGATTACATCAGCTGTTGAGTTGTTCTTCTGCCGCTTGAAATGGGCGTTAATCTTGGTCAGAGGCCGATTCCACTCGTCGTCGCTCAGCGTAAGCATGCCAGCGAAAACAGTCACAAGCTTTGAAACAGAGGCAACTCGGTAGATGCTGTTTTCATCTACATTCTGCGTGCCAATTTTTGCTGTTTTAATCTCTGGCGACGTGTGATGATATTGTAACCGGAGCGCTTCAGGATCGCTCAGCGAGAACATTCCGACTGAGAATGTGACATTTTCAATACCCTTCAAAGTAATAGTAGCGGATGAATTGTGTCCGTGCAAGTATTGATCGAATGTCGAGGTGAGATTCTTCCAGCCGGCGTGGACAAGGCTATGATTGCTACTCAAATCAGCTGGCGTTGGGTAGGTGGGTGTAAGAAAGTCGCCAACGGCCACGCTAGTATGCGAGGCTAAAATGCTAGCAAGTGTATACAAGAGGTGCATGATGAATTACCCTGCTTGCTACAGAAACAAGAGATATATCGTCAAACAGTTAGAATTAGGGATCTTGTGCAGCTTTCTGGCAATACTTATCGCAATACTTATAGCGAAAGCTAGTTGTCATGACGTATTAGCTCATCTACCAAGCTCAACCAAACCTTGATTAAAGTATTGAACAAGGCTGCGCCGGGTGGAGCGGCTGTCAATCAGCATCTAAATGCAGAAGTCGCCGCATCTTAATGCAGAAGTTGCCGGCAACATGACGTCTTGGACGGATTACAGGCTCACAAAACGTTTTTTTTTTTAGAGTATTGAGCAAGACTGGCTGTGGAGAAGTTGCAGATCAGGCGGAATTGTCAACTGTGTTGGGCTATGTGAGGTACAAGGGTATCCGACTCTACTGGATTGTCTACCAGCTAAAGTCCTACCAAAAGCTTTTTGTACCAAGGGTCCATGCGAGCGGCAAGGCAGACAATCGGAATAATTACTACGTTCAAACAGACGATTTTAATCTGTCAAAAATGGCGCGCAATGACCGGCGCAAGAGAGTAACAGAGCCCATGAGGCGCAGGGCGATGCGAGTGTGACAGCAAAAGTCCGACAAAGAGTAAAAGAGATCAGATCCATTAGTATTAATAAAATAATAGAAGGGATAGAAAAGAAAAGTGCGCCTGAAGGATTTGCTGAAAAGTTTTCTTCTTTTTTTAGCCCTGATATGCTGCTGGTTTTAGATTTAATTTGAAGTTGCAAGGGTTCGACATGTTGGCCAGCGTCGTGGCGGGCACGCACTACAGAATGTGGTCGAGTAACCACTCACTTCGCAATGGGCGCAAGAAAGTAATAAAGATTAAGCAGAATACCAAGAAAAATATAATATCAAAGAAATCAAGCATCTCAAGGAAAACAAGCACATCATGAAAACAGGTATATCAAGCCAGAGGGCCATTGCTGGTCTAGATGGTGTGGTTCTCTTTTAACCAATGTAAGAAATAGTTCACTCTTAAGAGTTTTGTTTTGATAGTTTTGTAGACCTCCTTTTCGCGCCAGGTTTGTTCTTCTTCATGATAATCACTTCAGAGAGCCCTTTTGCCCATTTGTTTGAAACCATCACCACGTCACCAGACCATCAAGAATCAACCAAGACACCATCCAGAAGTATCACGGCCGCACCAGGCACAGTTGCGTTGGAACTGCCCATAATGAGGCGCATTTATGACGAAGAGGCCCTGTTGAGGGAGGTGTTTGGGGCTGAATGTGTCAAATGGCGTCATAACACTGCAAGATTTACACGTTAGTGTTTTAATACGTTGCGTAGATGAATTATTCTTCGCCTCACTCTTGCAGCCACCTTGAGGAGAGACTACTCAACCGAACAGTCCCTCTCCCACAAAGACTATATCTTCTTCTAGAGCTATTGAGCTACCAGGATCAGCATTCGGAATACATGAATAGAAGCTTGTTCGACAATCAACTGCAACCATCCACCGAGATTGTGTTCTCTTGACTTGGCAACAAGACCTCCCTGCAAACAGATCAGCCACTCGTTACCATTGCTTCTACTCGGCTCTATTCTGACTCATACGAGTCCAGATCGTGCAATGTTTCAGGCGCGGTCTATCAGGACGCGTATGCCATTTGAATCACATTAGAGCTAGCTAGTCTCCCATCCTAGCGCGGCGATAATGTGTGTCTACTACTTGTATTACTCGTAAGAACCATCTTAGTTAATATAATAAAACGTATATTATAGACATTCTGCCAGATAAGAGCTTATGTGGCCATTCAAGAACACGGGAATGGAGGGCCAGAGTAACCGACCTGCTTAGGGTACCCAATTCAGTGCGAATACACGAATAGGGGATGAAACGCCACCAGTACCTGCGCAAGGTATAAGTATAGTGCAGAATTTAGTTGGGTGACGTCCATCCGTGGAGGCCTAGATCATACCTCGGGACCGGATGTCGGCACGCACGGGAATAATCATCCGATGGCTGCCCCTAGCAATAGGTCCTACGCCGCCGCCCAAACGGAGTAATTAATTACCACGGCAAGAACAGCAAAGACTTCCATTATTATGCTCTGCTGCCTTGATCTGATATCATTATCTGCAATATCCTGGACCGTCTTCACGCTTTCGACAGCGGATCGCAGCTAGGGTGAGGGCGGAGGTAATCGTTACTGCGCGGAATCTCTGAGCTAGTTTATCGAGCTTCTTTGCTGCTCCGACAACAAGGCTGAGCATGTACTTGTACTTGTTGGACCTTGGGACCTTTTGTCTACCATTTCCAAAAGGGTGTAGGCGCAGTTGCAGCAGCACTTCCTCGTCAGGCCAAATACAATAGTGCCTGTAAATTTAAGGGGTCAGTACGGTTCCATGGAAGCCTCCATGCCGTTCATCAGACGTGAGTGAATCTGGTTGCCAATTCACCCTACTTCGCCACGCTCAGGCTTTGTCATCCTTCCCAGTCCATGTTAGGATGTCCTGTGCGCATAACAGAATATTTTCTGCCTACGCTCTAAATCATCGAAGTACAAGAAAAATATCCAAGTAAAGTTGAACGTGGCGAAGTGCGGAAACAAAGGGGCCAGAGGGCGGCAGCGACCCGTGACAAAAACAACCATCGGCGGCGAATTCCGAGGCGCAACAGCGAACGGGCTGGGCTAATAACGCCTCTAGAACTAAAGCCCCGCAGAACTTGCCCGAATTGCTTTTCGTCAATGTTTGCTTTCCCTCAGAGCCTAAACGGGTAGGTTCCATGTCGCACAGGCTGCAGGCAACCGACAGATTACGTCCCTTTGGCAGCAAACAAGGCTATAAGCCGGAAGGGCCTCGGTTCCCATTTTCCTACAAGGACAACACTTGTAGAAAAACTACACTCTGGTCGCCGCCATCACTCCCGCCTCCCAAAATATTACTGGAGTCAATCTCGGATTATTCGCCGTCATGTCGTGCCCAACCGGAAGCGATCAGATGATTGGACCACGAGTCGACCCGTCATGTCGACCCTTTGACTTTACGCTTCGATTTGAGGATATTGTGTTTGGCTGCGTACTCGCAACTGTCTTCATTGCACTTTCTCTGATACAATTAATTGGCATGTGGTGGAAGACGCCCAAGGTCTTGAACCAGTCCAAAACACTTCTAGGGACCAAGTTGGTAAGTTTCCACCGATCTGGCACTTCCGTCATCCAACCTCTTGACTTTCGGCTTATATTTTGTCAATACATAGTGCACATTGACTGCAGTGCTCGCACTTCAACTCGGATTTGTTGCCCTTCGCCAGCGTAGCGCAAGCCTGGTCACTGGTCTGTCCGTGGCGGGCGGCGTCCTCACCAGCGCTGCAACTGCAGTGGCGATGGTTTTGTGCTTTGTTACCCATCAGCGATCGTTGAGACCATCTACACTCATTGACCTCTACCTCTCTGGTACAATACTTGTTGGCATCGCCCAAGTTCGTACAATCTGGCTGGTCTCCGGCCCAGGACCCATATCGGCTATCATAACATCCTCTCTTGCTCTCAAAGTTGTCGCCCTTTTTCTGGAGTCAATTTTCAAAGTCCCTCATGATGGAAATACAATGGGAAGAAAGGTGGCCATTGAACCTTCTCTTGGGCTCTGGTCAAGGGCCACGTTTTCTTGGCTCGCAACAACGTTTCGGGTGGGCTACGCCAAGGTAATAACTACTACAGATCTTCCCAAACTTGATCCCAGGCTCGAAAGCCGTGTGCTGAACCAGCAATTATGGTCAGCTTGGTCACGCTGTAAGTTCCTGAACTCGTACTACTTGCCTTCCATTCATGGATAATCTAATCTAATGATGCCTAGATGACAAAAAAAGCAAGTACTCGTTACTGAAAGCCTGCTTTCGTGCCTTCCTGCTCTCTTTCTTCTCAACTGTCATTCCTCGCCTCTTTGTGACCGCATTTACCTTTACTCAGCCATTTCTAATTACCGTGACTCTGAGATATATAAGTAACAAGCAACATTCCGAGGATGACGGAAAGGGTCTCATTGGCGCCTGGGCTCTGGTCTACATTGGCATCGCGGTAAGTGAATTACTCTGGTATTTTCGTTTTCTTTTGTTTTCGCAATTGTTTCCATCTGTTCTAATACTTCAACTTTAACCCTGTGAGGAATAGATATCCAACTCAATTTACAGTTACCAGAATCTCCGATTCACCACGCGCATCCGTGGCGGCCTAATCTCGATCATCTCTCAATGTACTCTGAACACTCGACCTGTGGATATGGGAAAGATTACGGCCGTTTCCCTGATGAATACTGACATAGCTCGTATTGCTGATGGTATGCAAATGTTCAATGAGATTTGGGCTTCACTCCTAGATGTGGCTATTGCTTGTTGGCTTCTCCAGCGACAGCTCTCACTGGCCTTCCTGGCACCTGTTCTCCTTATTTTGGGTAAGAACTATCGGAATATGAGGCGACTGAAATACCGAATTATCTGTTAATAAATTGTTACAAAATAGTGTTCATTGCAGCTACCTCGAGAGTGGCTGCGTCAGCAAGCTCATTCCAGAGGCAGTGGATCGAGAAAGTCCAAGAACGACTTCGTTTTACGTCTACAGTGATTGGCGACATGAAAAGCGTCAAGTTACTTGGCATTTCAAGTGTTGCGTCTGGTATTATCGGCACTATGAGGCTTGACGAGATTCGAACTTCGCGGGCGTTTCGCAAAATTATTGTCGCAACTATTCTCCTGTGTATGCCCAATTCCACATTTGTTCTGTTGCGCAGGTGAACTAACAGATATCTGCGTGCTTAGCACTTACTCCTATCAATCTTGCGCCTGTGGTCACTTTTGCAGTATATGTGGTGATTTCCGTCTATTGGAAAGACGGTACTCTTGTTACCGCACAGGCATTCACCTCGATTGCTCTTGTTTCTTTACTCACAACACCAGTTATTGTCTTTATACAGACTCTCCCTAATGTACTGCAGATGAAAGGGAGCTTTGATCGAATTCAAGAATACTGCTGTTATTCGATTACTCATGAGCACCAGTCCACTGTAGCTGCTGCTGGAACCAAACCCTTGACGCGATCTACGGTAGATGAGGCTGCTGACAGTTCCGCCGTTTTACCTTGCCAAAAAGGGGACGTGCGGGAGAAAACAGCCGCTACCTCTGAGAAGATTCAGCTTTTGACTGGGAAAAGCTTCGCTTGGAGCCACGAGGCCAATCCTTTCCTGAAGGACGCCAGCGTAACTATTCAATTGGGTGGCATCAATGCAGTGACCGGGCCGACGGCAGGCGGCAAATCGGCTCTGCTGCAAAGCCTTCTTGGCGAAATGGTTGAAGATCCTCCCTCTCCAAGTCAGCGTCTG
Organism: Zarea fungicola; assembly: GCA_900169235.1. Classification (NCBI taxonomy): domain Eukaryota; kingdom Fungi; phylum Ascomycota; class Sordariomycetes; order Hypocreales; family Cordycipitaceae; genus Zarea; species Zarea fungicola. The sequence continues at coordinate 39,165 of FWCC01000075.1, forward strand.
GCGAGAACAATTGCATACTGCAGTCAGAATCCATGGCTGGAAAACTGCACTATTCGTGAGAGTGTTTTGGGGGGTTCAGAGTACGACGATGTATTTTACAAGAAAGTGCTCTGGGCGTGTGCGCTCAGGGACGATATAAACCAGCTTGACAAGAAAGATGAGACAATGGTCGGCAGTCGAGGACTGAATCTCAGTGGAGGGCAAAAGCACCGCATCGTGAGCTACTCAACTCCCATTTTTTTGGTTCAAAGTGTCGGTAAACGTTGCTAACACAAGGGCATTTCTCAGGCTCTTGCTCGGGCGGCTTACTCCAGAGAGAAAGTCGTCCTGCTTGACGACGTCTTCAGCAGCCAAGACCAGGATACATCGGCCAAAGTCTGGGCCAGAGTCATAGGCCCTGGTGGCCTGTTGCATCAAAACGGTTCAACCATCATCATGGCAACTACTTCTCGTTTGTCACCTCTCTGGCCAAGTATTTCTTTTCCTTTCTAACGCAGCCTACTTATGCAGCGTTCCACATTGCCAACGCGGATAACATTATTGTCGTTGAAGATGGTCGTATTTCTGAGATGGGACCCCTTGCCAGTCTCTTACACAGCGGAGGATATGTGAGTGGCCTTGAGCTGGAACTCAAAGGGTTTACTGGAAGCTCTGTCGCGGTGGAGGAGTATGCCGAATCCGCCGCGGGCAGCGCTCCAGCTCTATTTCCCGCAGATTTGCCCGAAGTAGATGAGAGGAGCAAGCTCCAAGACACAAGACGAAAGGAAGGAGACATGTCTGTTTATAAGTACTATTTGTCAGGAGCAGGCTATTTTTTGGTCGGCCTGCAAGTGCTTGCCATGATAGTATGGATCTTTGGCACTGAATTCTCTAGTAAGTTTCAATCCCGATTCAGGTTATTTCGTTTTGAATACTGGAGTCTAATGATTCTTTAGCAATTTGGGTGAAGTGGTGGTCTGCCGCCAACGAGCAAAAGGCTAATGACAGAGTAGGAATGTACCTGGGCGTTTATGCTGCATTGGGTGTAATCTCCACGATAGGGGCATGTGCGGCTGCTTGGTATGTGAATATTTCTCAACAAAGCAGCGCAATTCTAACTTGCTATGTCAACCAAATAGGACGGCCATTATTTCAATTATTTCCAAGTCGTCCGTCAAGTTGCACTCCGACCTGCTTCAAGCCGTTCTTGGGTCTGTATCAATTTTGACAAATTATTTGAGAGCAAACGTGGCTAACCTAGGTATTTCTTGCAGTGCTCCTTTTCAATTGTTTTCTGCCACGGATAGTGGAGAGATTTTGAATCGGTCAGTGCCTTTCCATCTCAATAATGTAATTCCAAGACAATCCGCCGCTAACCCTGTGTTGCAGATTCGGCCAAGACATGGAACTTATTGACATGGAACTCCCTTCCATCATGGTCAATTTCTCGTCAAGTGGGTTTTGTATATGACGAAGCGCAATCACTGCCATTCTAACCAATAATAGCTGTATTCTCATGCTCTGCAAGAGTCATTATTATCGCTATTTTCTCAAAGTATCTCGGTATCGGCATCCCACTGATGGGTGTTATGCTGTTCTTTCTCCAGCGCTTCTATCTTCAAACTTCACGTCAGATTCGACTTCTCAATATAGAGGCCAAGGCACCGCTGTACAGTTCTTTGACTGCAGTCACAGAAGGTTTAATAACGATTCGAGCATTTGGATGGCAACGCCTGTATCAAGAAAGATTCGAGCTCCTCATTGATGCATCACGGCAACCTTCGTATATGCTGAGTTGTATACAGTTTGCACTGGGGTTTGTATTGGAACTGTTAACTGCGATTTTGGCCGTGTCGCTTGTCGCAGTTACAATAACACTTTCTGAGAGCTTCGACGCCGGGAGCGTTGGTGTGGCTCTTGTCATGGTGGTTGGCTTTAGTGAAATCCTTACACGGCTAATCACATCGTGGACAAAGATGGAGACAACCGTTGGTGCCGCAGCAAGAGTACGAAGATTTACGATGGAAACAGCTTCTGAAGAAAGCCACCTGCAAAGAGCGGTCGTTCCTGCGAGTTGGCCCGCTACCGGTAGTGTTGAGGTCCAGAACCTTACTGCCTCTTACACGTAAGCGATATCCTCCAAATAAACTGATTTCTGTGCTGACCCGTCCTCTTGACACAGCTCTGGTTCAGAACAAGTGCTTCGGAATGTTTCCGTCTCCATTGCTGCAGGACAGCATATTGCCGTATGTGGCCGCAGTGGAAGTGGAAAGAGCTCTTTTGTCCTCGGGTTAATGAAAATGATTGAAGTCGACCCCAAGAGCATAGTTTGCATCGATGGTGTAAATGTCTCCACGCTGGCTCCATCGGACTTTAGAGCACGCCTGAATGTTGTCCCGCAAGATCCGTTTTTTGTTGCAGGCTCATTGCGACTGAATCTAGATCCATTCTCTGTTGCTACTGACGAAACCATCGAAAATGCTCTACGTAGAGTTCAGCTTTTCCAAACAGTCCAGGAGAAGGGAGGGTTGGATGCGGATATGGATGCCAAGATGTGGTCTGCTGGCCAAAAGCAGCTCCTCTGTTTCGCAAGAGCCCTTGTTCGAGATTGTAAACTCCTGATATTAGACGAAGCAACAGGCAAGTAAGTCAATCCAACCTTTAAATGAGCTGAGAACACTATGCTAACTTATTCGAAGCACAGATGCCAGTACGGACGGCATCATACACGACATTATTAATTCCGACTTGGTGGGATGCACAGTACTCTCGATTATGCACCGACTGGATCATGTACTTTCATTTGATAGAGTGGCTGTTTTTGCAAATGGCGAGCTCGTCGAGTATGATGCGCCATTGCAGTTGCTGCAGCAGACCACTAGTCGGCTCACTGCGCTTTACAATGCCAGCAAAAATGGAGTAGCGGCGACTGACTGAGCAAATCATTACTTTTTGAATACTTTTCAGGAGAGAATGGATGCTTGATGTTTCGGAATGAGCTGCGCCGGAAAACAATTTCATTGCAGTACTGACTTTCGGCTCAATTTCTTTCCCTCAAATCTGTTACATTTTCGGTCGGGATTCTGCAGCAGTATCTTTCGCAGTAAAAGACCATTTTCAATATTTTCAGGCATGGCAAATAAACACTGTAAATTTTACTAGAAAATAATTTCCGCTCCAAGAAAATCGCGATGCTTTAAACAGGCTTGGTGCTGAGATACCAAGTACGGCGGGATTGTAGGCAGGCCCGAATACAACCGGAAATTTACAACTACACTCCTGCACAGTCTTGTCATAAAAAGGCTTCTAAACGAATTTAAACCTACATTTATTAGACAGCTGCGTATTGGTCGCTTCTTCTTCGCCTGAGTACCAATGAGCTATTTGATTGGCGGGATCGGCATGATGCCCCACTTTACTGGGCAGTCGATGATGGCCAAGTCATTTCTTCATGGAACAAGCAAATTTTAGTACTACGCAATCGTATCAAGCCAAGGCCGAAATCGAATTTGCAAGACTAACAGTGTTGGTATTTAAACTGCCATTTATTTCTCTCAACTCCCTTTGCTAGTAGAGGCACTGTTCGAGCTGTGATGATGACGGATGGCGCTTCTCACAGCAAATCAATATCGGCCGCAGAATAAGCAATTAATAAAAATATGTAATAATACACTTGTAAAATACCACTGCATTATAAAAGCCGAAATGCTTCATCTATCACTGATACGTTGTCAAATATGGGTAACGGACATCTCTCCCCGACAAGTCATGTGACTGTGCACGTGCCAAAGCCAGCTGCTCGTTTGGCACTAGCGCGCGCAAGCAGCAAGCAGCAAGCAGTTGCATGCATCGCGACAAGGCTGCATCGCCCCAGGACTGAGCTGACAAACCCGGCGGCTTGCCTTGGCCATCGACAGCAACTTATAGACGCCAGTTTTCATCAAAATATTCATTCTACCCATCAAATCCAACTCTGTAGAATGCGCTTTATGCAATAAGGGTCTCATTCTGCCCTCGCTGTCGCTACCGCAGGGGTTGGTCCAACCGACGCAGTGGCGTCATAGCCCGTTCCCCGCGGAGCTAGTTGCGCACGCGTCGCGCATCAATCGCACCGCTGCTGGCCCAATATGGGTGTGATACGGAAAAAGACTGTCAATAGGGGTGGCGAAGGGGGTGTCAAATATGTTTGCGATGCTTGCTCCGTAGATATTACATCAACGGTATGTCCTTGTCCCCCAGTGTGCCTGCCAATCCGTCGCAAGGAGATGTCTGCATCACCAATTGCTAACTTGGCTCCCTAAACCAGGTCCGTATTAGATGTGCAGACCCGGCATGCACAGACTTTGATCTCTGCGTCTCTTGCTTTGCCAAAGGCGAGTCGCGCAACGCCCACGACCCCGCTACACACTCGTTCCGCGTCATTGAACAAAACTCGTTTCCCATTTTCGACGAAGAATGGGGCGCCGACGAAGAACTGCTCCTGATCGAGGGCGCTGAGATTTACGGACTCGGCTCGTGGGCCGACATCTCAGACCACATTGGTGGCTTCCGCCAGAGAGACGAAGTGCGCGACCACTACCTCAAGACGTTTGTCGACTCGCCCAACTTTCCGCTTCCGAAGCGCTGCAGCCCGCATGACAACGAGCTGGCCAAGGAAATCCCCCGCGAAGAGTTTCAAGCGCGCAAAAAGCGCCGAATCGAAGAACGACGAGAAGCCGCCAAGAATGCCCCCGCACTTCAGGCAAAGACGAAACCGACGGCCAGTGTGCCGAGCTGTCACGAGATTCAAGGATACATGCCTGGCCGTCTAGAATTCGAAACCGAACACGCCAACGAAGCCGAAGAAGCGGTACAGCTCATGCAATTCGACCCTGGTGATGGCATCAATCCCAAGACGGGAGAGCTAGAGCCGGAGATGGAGCTCAAGTTGACAGTCATGGAGATTTACAATTGCCGACTCACGCAGCGAGTGGATCGCAAAAAAGTCATTTTTGAACACAACCTGCTCGACTACAGGGAAAATACAAAGCTGGAGAAGAGACGGACCAAGGAGGAAAAGGACATGGTGCAAAAGGCCAAGCCCTTTGCTCGGATGATGAATGCCAAAGACTTTGAGGACTTTTGCCAAGGATTGGTCGACGAGCAAAATCTACGATCTGCCATTTCCCAGCTGCAAGATTGGCGCAGCCTAAAGATTGGCGATTTGCGCAGCGGCGAGAAGTACGAGAATGAAAAGGCGTCGAGAATACAAAAGGCGATTCCCATGGGCTCCATGGACCGCGAGCGTCTGGCATCGACACAACGAAATAAGCAAGCGGTACCTGTCGAGCCACCGAGCGGAGCGGCGCTGCTTGTCGCGCCCGAGTTGCCAGAACACATCAACCAGAGCACCGCCGACGGCGACAGCAAGGTGCTTGTCAATGGCCAAGCAAATGGGGTCAATGGGCATGTCGCACCGCCGCAGCAACAACCACCACCGACACCGCGTCCCAAGTACGCGCCGCAGCCTATTTCTGGCGTACAGCCGCTCCATCTCACGCAGGACAATGCGCCTGACCTGCACCTCCTCACGGCAGACGAGGCCAAGCTCTGCGAGACTATCCGCCTGCAACCGAAGCCATACCTGATGATCAAGGAGCAGATACTAAAGGAAGCGCTCAAGACGAATGGGTCGCTCAAGAAGAAGCAGGCCAAGGACATTTGCCGGCTCGATTCTCAGAAGGGGGCGAGGATATTTGACTTTTTCATCAATGCTGGCTGGGTTGGCAAGGCATGAAGAAATAATAAATGGATAGGGCTGCACACTGTATACTGCTTTTTTTTTCAAGGGGCTGGTTTCTCTGGCATATAAATTTGGGCCCGGATATGCCCTGGTGTTTTAGTTGTTGGTTTGTCTCCATCTACAGTCCGGTACAAGGTAGTCAAGACGTATGTTGATTATGTCTTGATGGTGGGCTTTCTTTTTCTGGTGAATGGCGTCTGTTATAGCGAGAAATGATATCCTTTGGTTTTCTTACATCCGTTACAGGCCGTTCATGCAGTTCATTTAGTTGAAGTGCTGAATTGTAGAGTGATCATGCCATGCTCACGACCTCGTGACCATGCAAATTTTTCGCAAGAAATTTTATTCCATTTTTCTGGAATAAAATAAAATAAAAATCAATGGCACTTTCAGCATGGTTACTTTTCATGTGGCGTTGACATTGTAAAGTATAAAAGATAATGTTCCTGGGGATCAACGCCTCCCCAGGTTTTGCCCCGCTCTACCATTCAGGCACACGGCCTCTTCTCACCAGTGCCACCAGCGCCACTCTCCAACTCAACAACCCTCACTATATTTTTCTGTTTCGATCCGTAATCACTTTCCACAGCTTCCTGTCAACCGGATTTTCACGAGGTGGGAAATACAATGATTACCATTGCGAATGTAAAGTGGATTTCCGCCAAGGCCCTCTCAGAAAAGATTCTCGCTGAGCGAGATTTGGGCCAAACGACGTATGCCGTTGTCGATGTCCGTGACGATGGTACGTTGAAAAAAATTGAAAAATGAAAAGAAATATGGGAGAATAGATTGAACCTTTTTTTGCAACTCTCCATAAGATTGAATCTAACTTTCTTACTTAGACTACCTGGGCGGCCACATCAAAGACGGCATCCATATCCCCAGCGCCCAGCTCGACGTCATGATGCCCACCCTCGTGCGCCGCCTCGCGGGCAAGAAAATGGTCGTCTTTCACTGCATGTTTAGCCAGGTCCGGGGACCGAGCTCCGCCGTGCGCTACCTCCGCGAAAAGGCTGCGACGGATGGGGGGAGCGACGCGCAGGTGGTGTATTGCCTCGAGGGCGGCTTCTCGAGTTGGCAGCAGTCGTTTGGGCCGGATGAGAGGTTGACGGAGGGGTACCGCAAAGAGTTGTTTGAGGATGAATAAATTTTATTATTAGCCTTTGGCTTTCCTTCATTTAAAGGTCTCTTGGCATCATTGTAGAAGACTTGCTGAAGTGGCTTGGTGATTCAAAGTTCATGCAGAGCGCAGTCAGCAAGTAGATGGCTGACGACAAATATGTAAAATATGTCTTAAGTCACGTCCTCTTTCCTGGAAACCTTTTTTTGGCAGTTTGCTTTTTATTTTCCCAAATTGAGGCTTGATGGTTCGACGCCACCTCCATACTCTACAGGGTCCTCCCCAGCATCTTCACCTCTTACTTTCTACATTGTCTGGAGGTGGCTTTTTATTTTTAAAACTCTCTTGCGCCAACGAGTTCAATGGAAGCATCGAGGGCGTCTTCTTCCTATCTGCGTATTCCTCTGCCTGCGGAATTTTCTTACTTAAACAACCGCTTCTCCCTTCATCTCTCTCCTGTCTTTTCAACCTTTGCACACCAGCAATCAGAACTTGAGTTTCAACACTCACTTCAACTACTCTACTCTACTCTACTTTACTTACTCTACAATACAATACTACACTACACTACACTACACTACACTACACAACACAAGTCTACTCGACACAAGTCCGCTCGACAATACACTACACACTCAACTTCTCAATCAGCTTCAATAAGCAAAACCTCTTGCTGGTTTGATAATACAAGTCAACCACCTTTACCAATCAGAAAACTTTCTATACCGGAGCATCTCTGGTTTGTATACCTCCTGGATTATCCCCAGCTACGTATCTCTGACATTTACTCCAAGTCAGAGCCATTCTCCCGTTTTACTTGATCCCAATTCAAGGCAACTTACCTTTGACCTCCAAAGTCTCTTAACTTTTGACTGTATCACAGTCTTTTTTTTTCGCTTTGACTCTATCCAAGTCAAATTCATTATACTTTTGACTTTATATCAAGTCAATCTTACTTACTTGACTCTATCCAAGTCAAAGTCATCATACCTTTGACTTTATACCAAGTCAATGTACTTACTTTGATACTATCCCGAGTCAAAGTCTTGTCCTTTTTGAGTTGTCACAAGCCAACACCTTCTTACTTTGACTTTGCCCTCCAGGCCAAAGTCATTTCAACTTTCAATTCAATTCCGAATCAAGGTCTTCTCAACCGACACTTATTCAAAATGCCTTCCATGCACAGCAGCAACACTTTTGTCATGGAGCACGAAAACCCCAAAATGACATTGACCCGCTTCAAGTTCCGCCGCGTCGGCGAGTGCATCAACCGCATCGCCACCGTCGAAAGCCGCCCCGTGAGCCGCTACCCGGATCCCACGCCCGCCGAGCTCCGCGAGTTCAAGGCCATGCTCGCCGGGACTGGCGTCGACATTGGCGGCGGCGCCTACCCGACCCCGGACAGCGTCGCCTTTCGCGGTCCCGGCCACAAAATCACCGACTACCTGGTGATTAACGGCAAAGTCATTGCCCCCGAGGTGCTCCGCCGGGAGGACCAGGCCCGCGCCGCCCGTACCAACACCACCACTGTCGCTGCCGCTGCTTCTGCCACCGCTCCCGTGTGCACCCTGCAACGCAGCTACTACTACGCCAAGCGCGCCGCCAAGCGCCGACAAATGATGGGCCGCGAGCCGCCGTACCGCCTCAGGGTCTACGACAACAACAACAACAACAACAACAACTACAACAACTACAGTCACAACAATGACCTCCAGCCAACCCGGGTCTACGACAACAATGACCTCGTGTGGTGGTGCGACTACATGCACCAGGTTGACGAAGAGGACGCAGAGGAGGCGGCGGCGGCGCAGCGCAGACTGGAGGAGTGGCGCCAGAAGAAGAGGCAGGAGAGGAAGAGGCTCGAGGACGAGGCGCGGGCCGCGCAGCAGCAGCAGCAGCGCAGCTTCTCGTTTTCGAGCGTGGACTCGAGACGGTGCAGGCTGTCCATGCGCGACGAAAACGACTACCAGGGCACGGGCGGCAGCTCGTCGGAGACGCTGTACAGCAGGCCGGCCGGGTCGCAGCACGGGTACTACTGGAACATGCCGGGGGAGATGGGCGCCTTGCGTGTGACCAATCCCGACCCTGTGGCGGATGAAGATGAGGCTTGAACTTTTTCAGTCTTGAAAAAAAAATTGTTTCAGCGGAATTTTTTAATGTATAACGTATGTACACTACCTTGTACGCGTTTTTGGTGGCTATCTTTGCCTTTTGTTTTTTATGTTGATGGATTTTGAATAATGGTCTGATGTTTAATGTTCTTTTCGGTTGGAAACTTGATGGCGGTAATGGATGCATGAAATGTACGAATATGGGACATGATAATTATGAATTGCGGTGGATTTGGGAGTTGGTACTCGGATTGGGGAAGGAATCTTGGCCTTCGATATCTAGGATATGCCCTGGTATATGGCGATGGAAGCTTCGGAGCAAGTCTGCTCATTACAGTTTGCTTCTTCAGCATTCTGTGTAACAACAAGTTGTATAATAGTCGCAACCAGAATGTGATTACCACACCTGGTTGTCTGTACCAACTTTTCAGTATTGGTCTGGCAAAGTGGGACTGGCCACTGAACGGACTGGATACTCTGCATTATTTCCTTTGTTAGTTGGAATAAGTTTGTTTTTCTTTCATCTGGTTGTCCATTGTATTTTGAATGTTTGAGACATGTAGTGCGTCACAGTGCGTCACTCTCTTGGGACAAAGTATGTGAATGGTGGGGTTGGTTGTGATGGTCAACATTGGACTGGTATGCAGAAAATGCGAGACAAGGTGCCAACGCATTTAAAAAGAAGCGACACCCAAACACGACGTTGATTGACATTTCTGTCTTCATTTTCATCATTCAATAATACAATTCGCACAAATTATTCTTCTTCTTTTGTCAAATTTAATCATGAAGCTCATCATTTCCGCCGCCGCCGTCATGGCTGCTCTTTTCGCAAGCGTCTCAGTCGCCGCTCCAACTCCAGTTGATCAAAGTGGAATCGAGGTGGATGCTATTACGCATGGCAATCCTGTCGTGTTTGACTTGGCCGGCTTTGACCATTATGTCCTTAATGTCGAAAAGTGAATATGTGGAGTGGTATTACAAAATTCTTTCCTACTTCTCTTGCCCATTCGGTGACATTGCTAATCTCAAGTCTACAGAGGAGCAATACGGAAGCGAGTTGGATGTAGATGGCAACCATAAACGGCGTTACGGTGGTATTTACAATAGGATAAATATTTCATTTAATAATACAGAAGGATGCTGCTGTCAGGGCATTGTTGCCAGCACCGCCGTCTTCCAGGTGTAGAGAGCATCCATGTTGACACGCTACCGTAAGGCTGTATCTAAATCATACCATTTTAGCGAAACACTTCTCTGGTACTCCAAGCTTGGACCTGTCGCTTGTAAGATAATTTTAATTTTAAAAGACTTGCATTTACAATGTTCTTCTTTTTTCTTTTGCGAGATGGAATAAGATGGCTAGCATCGCTTTCCATTCGCCTACCCTACACCTCGATTTCAATGTAACGATTCTCTGTTCCGCTACACTAATTCTAGCAAAAGGCTAGGCAACGATATAGCGAGCATTAAATTGGAAAATAAATTACTTGTTACAACCATTGCAGGTTGAGTACCGTACTAGATACTGTTACGCCGACCGAGGGAGCTGTTGGAATGGTTTGGCAGTTGAGGGTGGTTTAGAAAATCCAGAAATAGCGAAAACAGAAATAAGGAAACAACGAAAAAAAGAAAAACAATTAATTATTAGCGTCACAAAGAATGAGAGTTGGGACAACCCTGGCAGAGTCTGTCGGTCGGCTGACAGATTGGGCTGCATGTATTGGCCCAGGCTGTCGTCCAATAGCAACCGCCGATCCGCCTCACACGGCCGATGCCGATGCGGATGGGCTCGTTGTTGTTTTCGTTTGCTACATCCGACTTTGCGTCTGCACTTACTGCTCTGCACTCCTTTGGCGATCCATGGTATTCTTTTGAGCCCGAGACCATTGTTATTTCACGAGTTATTTTTACCACATCTAATACCCTTGACGACAACCGATACACCCGCATTGTTATTTTTTCACAGCAAACAAGCAACCCCTCCCCCGCCATCGGTCCGTGCAAGCCTCAACGGCAACGCGTTTTAGTTCACACCCAAAAAAATAGACAAGATGGGCTCGCAGCCGGCCCAGTCTGAAAAGACTACAGAAGAAATTGCCAGTATGAAATCGCGCTGAAATCACACACCACACAACACACACCACAGACCGTCACGCAACAACACACAGTGTCTAACAAACTTGCAGACCTGGGCTTCACGCCCATGATCCAGGTTGACGAGCCGTGGACGGTCGAAAAAGTCATCCAGAAGCTGCCCGGCGATGCCCCCGTCGAGGGATCCAGCTCGCCCTTGGCATTCTTTCACATTCTCGAACGCCTCAAGACGACAAAGCGCGAAGGCTGGAGACGCTTTGGCGTTGAACGGTACGTCATAACCTGAGAAACGAACTTGAACAAAACAAAACAAGACCAGAAAAAACCAATGAAATCTGTACTAATAACACCCAGCGGCGAATCCATCGCCGACCACATGTACCGCATGTCCCTCATCTCCATGTTCGCCCCGCCCGCCCTCGCCCCCCGCCTCGACCTCAACCGCTGCATGAAGATGTGCCTGATCCACGACATGGCCGAGCTCCTCGTCGGCGACATCACCCCCGTCGACGGCGTCCCCAAGACGGAGAAGAACCGCCGCGAGGCCGCCACCATGGACTACCTGACGCGCACCCTGCTCCGCGGCGTCGCGGGCGGCACCACCGGCGACGAGGTCCGTGCCATCTGGCAGGAGTACGAGGACTCCGTGACCCTCGACAGCCAGTTCGTGCACGACGTCGACAAGATGGAGCTGCTGCTGCAGATGATGGAGTATGAGCGCCGCGGCGAGGGCAAGGTGGACCTGGGCGAGTTTGCGTACGTCTCGCGCAAGATGACGCTGCCCGAGACCAGGGCCTGGGCGGACGAGCTGATTGCGGAGCGGGAGCAGTTTTGGGGCAGCAAGGCCCATGTGCACGGCGAGCAGGGCACGAGCGGCGGCGTGGCGGAGACGACGACCAAGCAGCAGGAGGAGTACTACCACCGCGACAGCTGATTTCGCAGTACCTTTTTTGTTCGCGTTTTCTACACACAAACTCTAAGTTTTCATGAATGGGATAAAAACTGGCTGCATTTTTTATTTGGGATTCTTTCGGGATATGGTACCGCTTTTGTAGCAAGGGAAGTCGGTTTAGATTGATGCCCGCCTGCCAAGGCTAATAGAATAAATAAAGACGCTACATGTTTTACTGACTTGTTCCTTGAGACTCTGTGACTAGGTGTAAAAGTAAAATCAAAGGTCGACTGGGTAGCAAGTGAATCTGTTTGTTCTAAAGTGTTGCCTTCTCTGGGATACTATTGGTGGCACATTTGTTACAGTCGCTGCAGCCTTACGGACAGCCTTGCAAAATACACAGCCACAATCTATACAATAGGAAAAGAACAGAATATAAAAACAAATCACTCCAGGCACAGCATCCTCAAGTCTTGCACCGATTTGAATTCATCTCTCCACGCATAGTCATTTACTCGCGACGCTGAGACAGTGACTGAAAACGGTGAAACCCGTTGGTTGGCTTGGCTGGCTGTGCCTAATTATAGCACGGGCCTACCCGACCGCATCTCAAACCCCACCTCTTTATTGTTTGCAGCGCCGTCCACATTTCATCTCATCGCTCCATACCTGATCGTGCATATCATCATATTATCCTTCATCATCCCCAGCTAGGTCCTGGCAGGGGGTCATCCATCCATCACAATGACCCTGTCACACTTTGACGTGCAGGAACCGGCTTCACACCGCCGCCCGCCGCCCAACAAGCAGCTCGTCATTGCCGCTGCCGGACTCTCCCTCACCACGCTCTACTTCTGGGGCCTCGCCAGCACCCTCTACCTCGACGGCACCCTCCCCCTGAACGGCCTTCTTTTGATCGTCGTCCTCTTCGTCCTCTTCCTCCAGAGCTTCCTCCTCTACCGCCTCCTCGCCGAGCTGCGCACCTGGCCCTCGCTCACCGACCCGCTGGACGCCTTCTTCTACCACAGCCGCGTGGGCAGCGGCCTGCTCCTAAGCCTCTGCGCGCCCTGGTGCGTGCTCGCCGCCTACGGCCTGCTCTTTGCCACCCTTCTCGCCGCCGAGGTGGCGGCGCATTGGGGGGAGCCCAGGGGCCGCAAGACCTCGGAGCTGGCCGCCAAGCTGGCGACGCTGAGCCGGCCCCTCGAGTTGCTCCTCAGCCTCATCGTCGTCACGGCGCCGCTGGCCATGGTGGCGGGCATCTGGTGGGTGTGCCACACGGCGCTGAGGGCCGTGCTTAGGGTGCTGCGGGAGGATACGATGACGGCGCGGCGCGGGCGGTATGCAGGTTTGCCGCTGGGAATGGATGAGCTGAGGCCGGAGGAGCGGCGGTTTCGGAGAGAGGTGCGGGCGGGAATGCGCTGGGGAGGGAGGGCATCTTTGTTTATTCATGCTCTGCCGCGTTAGAAAAAAAGGACAAAAGAAAAAAAAAGGCGACTGCCGTTAGAGATGAAGCGTCGCTACGAATGCGTAGAGCCCCGCAGCTGTTTGTGCGAAAGTGAGATTTCACATTGAGCAAGATTTCACATTGAGCAAGATTTCACATTGAGCAAACAGTTTCTTCACCACAATTTAACACCATCTAATCACCAACACATCAACTCATCAACGTCATCAAATACTTGATAGAAAGGACTCACAATGCCGCTACGGGACGAAGAAGAAAACGCCGTCGATGAACCAGAGCCAGCACCGGGTGTACTGGCTGTCATTTCAGCCATTTCAGCTGCACTGAGCTGGTACGACAAGAGTTACCGAATCCCGTTACCAGGGCTGGCCAATCGACGACACTATATTCTGCGATTCGAGCTTGGCATCGTCGAGCTGTTATTCCTTTGTCTCCTCCTCTACGGCGCTCTCTCTGCCATGAGAACCTGCTCTCGCTTCACCGACCACGTCGAAGCCTTTATGCTGCGGAGCACCGCAGGCCATCTGCTTCTCATACTACTCGGCGTCTGCGTCTATTATCTGGTCGACTTTTTCTGCTACATCAAGATTTCCACCATGATTGCCTGGAACCGCAGCGAGCGCGCGCGTCCCTATTACTATGGGAAGCTGGACTTTGCCTATTACTTTGGCATCTCGGTTGTGCTCATGTATGCCGGGTGCTACCTTTTCTTGATGGGCGCGATGAGGCTATGTCATATCCTTCCGTTGAGCAGCCGGGGATATGATGACGCCACATGGGTATTTCTACTTCGGGAACCGGTCGTGATGGCACTGCCCCTGTTGGCTGTTTTGGAAAAGAGACTCCCTCAACGTATTGCTGAGTTTGTCGAAATGTTGTGTCCCTTTATGGTGTAATTGGGCAAATCAGTGGGCCAGGGCTGGTTTGGGGACTTATGTATATTGCACATTATAAAACCATTCTTTTGCATTGGCGGCGGATAGCCAGGGCTAGTTTTGCTGGAATATGCCTGATACCTGTCGTCCTTTCAATAGTTCAAGATGAGTTTTCATTTCACTCTGTCAAACCGATTTATGAAAAACGCATTTAATTGTATGTGCAAAGTTATGTTGCATGTAAGTTTAACAAATTGACATTATAAATTATACGTCCCGGCGACACATATACACGCAAAAATGGTACACTAGCATGCATTGCCAGACGGTTCGGGATCCGCTTTGCAGGTTCCCTTGATGACACAGTCATCCTTGGGATCTGCACACTTCATGTGCACCGACTTGGATACATAACCATCCCTCCATAGCCTCCTGCAGGTCCCCTTGTCCGCATATCCATACCCGTACCACGCGCCCTGGCAGCCCGTCTTCTCCCAGTAGCTGATGCGCACGCTGCCATTTGGACAGCTGCCCTCGGCGGCAATGTCCAGGCTGCCCACTTGGCAGTCCAGGTCGACGCACGCGCCGTCCGTGTTGGCCGGGATGGTGACGTCGTTGTGCTGGGCGCCCGTGCAGTCGGTGTGGTACTTGCTCTTGAATTTGAAGGCGGGGAACGGGGGGTCGACCTGGCCGGAGCAGATGCCGTGCGCGGGCTCCGGGTCGGGCGTGCAGGTCTTTGTGCTCACGCAGTCGTCGCTCTGCTTCGCGCACCGGAGGAACAGCGACTTGAAGCTCGCGCCGCCGGACCACAGCGTGCGGCACGTGTGGCGGCTCGCGTAGCCGTAGCCGTACCACGCGCCCTGGCAGCCCGGCTGCTGCCAGTAGCTGATGCGCACCTCCCCGTCGGGGCAGCTGCCGAGGCTCGCAATGTCCAGGCTGGCGACCTGGCAGTTTGTGTCGATGCACGTGCCGGCCGAGTCGGAGCGCACCAGCACCTCGTTGGCCACGTCGCCCGTGCAGTCCGCGTTGGCGTGCGACATGAGCAGGAACGCAGTCTCGGAGGCGCCAGGAGGGAGGGCCGCCGTGGACGTCGAGGTCTTTGCGGTGGTGGTGGACGACGAGGGGCCCGGTGCCGGGGTGAACGGCGGGTCGTTGCCTTCGAGGATGTTGAAGACCTTTTCGCCGCCGCACGTCTCGGAGGAGTTGCCCGCGCACGGCGCGCCGCAGTCCGACGCGGACGGGCTGCGCGACCCCTCGACGTAGTGCCCGCACCAGCACTCAGTGCCGGCCTTGAAGCCGACAAATTGGTAGCCCTCGCTCCAGCACCTGCTCTCGCACTTGGCGCGGGTCATGTCGCTGCCGGCTGGGGCCGGCAGCTGCGTCTGGACCGGATGGATAGAGGCATCCATGTAGCAGCCGTGATCCGTCCAAAGAGGAGGGGGCGTGGCGGTAGATGTCTTGGTGGACGTCGAGGTGGAAGTCATGGTGCTCGAGGAGCTCGTCAATTCCGAGACGACACCGACGCAGTAGGAAAGATGACTCCAGCCCTTGCAGTCAAGGGTGATTCTAGGATTCCAGCGGGAGAAATCCTCTGGGGAGATGCCCCAAATCTCCCTGACAGTTTCACAGGACTTGGTTCCATAGTTGTCGTACCAAAAACTGCAGTCCTTGATGGTATTCATGTCGTAGCTCAACCCCGGCTCGATGTCGGCCGCGGCCAAATGCAGGAGGTTCGCCAACCCAGCATAGGAGAGCAACGTTGTCTTCATTGTCAAGTTTCAACGCAAGAGTGAGGGTGAAATGATTGTTTTCCCAGAGATTCAGCCGTCAGAATAGGCGTGAGGAGCTCTCTTGCCTCGTTTGTGGTGGGCAGCGTGGGAAGAAGTAGAACGGTGTTAGTCAGAACCCAGCGGGCAGTATGTTGGGCAACCTCCCGCAGCCGAGTTGGTAGGAATTCTCAAACGACTGTAGGTGAAGTGGGTAAGTGGAAATTACAAAATACGCAGATCCATAATCTCGCCGAGTCAAATATTTTTCTGTTTGCCACATCTCGGGCGAACGGTCTCTGTGCTTCAATAGCATGTGTATATACTTGGGATGTAAAAGCGGCCTTGGAATCGGGTTCAAGGCAGGCAAGTGGATGTGTGGGGAGCCTGAGAAAGAGAAACATGGGGGCCACGGGGTGCACTAATTTCCTACATTAAGAACTGGACAAGGGTCTCGGGGGCGAAAAACACTCACTAGTTTAGATCCTTCACTGTGCAAGCTAACTCTTTTCAGGGGGCATCGAGCGCTCTCTCTCTCCTTCCGGACTCACCGGCTGGGTCGGAGTTGCTTAGTCTGAGGCCGACGTGTAGCACTGGTAACACAGCCTTACATGGCCTGTCCTGGTGTATCTGGCGGGGGAAATCTTGACCCGAGATTCGCCGATGCAGGGCTGGACAGCTGCCCATGAGATTTTTTTTTTGAGCCAGCAATTTCCCCCGTCTGTAAATTTGGAAACTGCTGGTGGCTGCGCCGGGGCTACACTCTGGGCAGTTTCTGTTTGTTTGAGTTGGGCGACCACAGCTAACTAAAGGCTAACGGTTATTGTTGGTTCAAGCAGAACCATTATGCAACTAAATAGATGCATTCACAACTACACATAGCTATCCACAAGGTACTTGACTAGTTTACATCCTCAACGGCCGTAGGCATTAGCCAATGTCCAAATACGCCCCCCAAACTCATCTGTCAAGCTGCACCGGTTCGCGGAGTGCAGCCCTCCGGCACTGGCGGCGGCGCCTGCTGCGCAACGACAGTCTCCCAGAGGTCTATAACTCTTTTGTGTGTCCCTGCTTGCTCGCCTCTGTTATAAGCCGCAATTGCATCATCCAACGCTGCTAGGGCCTTTTGGATTTTGTTCTCTGCGTCTGGCTGGCCCTCCAAAGCACTCCTGATTCCGACAATAGTCTCGGCTTCGTTGAAGAGCTGGCGGCTGCCGGAGATCGACTCGATGACGAGCGGGCTAATTTTCTTCGCCCTGAGTTGCTCGATAAGACGCCCAGACCTGTCACATTTCCGATCAGTGACGAGACCAGTCAACGCCGTATCAATCCCGTCCAAAATATATTGCATCTTTCCAATCTGGTCAGCATTCATCGATGCCCTGAGAGATGCAAGCTGATGGCCAAGTCTGCGGACGCTGGCTTCGTAGCTGTCCGCGCCGTCTTTGATTTTGCACCAAACTGCCCCTTGCTTGAACCCAATTTTATTCTTGACCATCTGCTTCGCCGCATCGTCGACGTCAAAGGACAGCGAGTTCTCGCCGACAAATTTGCCGAGAAGGCTCTCCTCTCTCCAGTCGTTGGCCATGCCCGTCAGGGGGTCGGTTTTCAGCTGCTGCTTGCCGCCGCTGATGTGGCTCAGGAACTCTCGCAAGCTGCAGGCATTGGTGATCTTTTCATTGCCGTAGCCCGTGAGCTTTGCGGTGCCTACGCACGCCGTGTACTTGGGGTTGCGCTCCAGGCATATCTTGGTGGTAGGGTCGGCGGCAGAACACTTCATACCGATGATGCGGTCGTCTTTTGGCAGGAGCAGCAACTCCAACCTGTAGCCTAGAAATGTAACAATGTTCTCATAGGCATGGCGCAGTTCAGCATTGCTAAAGGATACAAGCCCGAAGAGGAGGATCAGAAAAAAAAGACTTCGCATGATTGATTTGGTGTGAAGACAGCCTAGAAAATCTTCTCAAGGCGGCGTTATAAGAAAGTTGCAAAAGAATATGAATTTAAAAGAGAATTTTTTCTTTTGAGAAAATGCAGCAGAAGAGCAAATACCTGGTCGAAAGTGTGGTTGTCTAGCGAATGGGAGGCGGGTGCCGATATATCGTAAAAAAGGCGTGCGTCCCGACCAAGGAATAGCCTCGGTGGGTTTGGTCCGGCGCACCGTTGATGTAGGATATCAGTAGTAGGTCAATGATTCCAGTCTTTCCCAAGCTGAGGCAGTAGTCCTGCTCTCTACTCCGTTTCTCAATTGCCTAGTGCAGAAACCTGTAGCAGTGTTCACAAGGATATGCGGAGTCCGGAAATGAACAATACACGAACCAGTCTTCGACGCAAGCGAGGGGGAGCTCCCGGGTTGCACCCCTGCATCTCCATTCACTACCAGGCTGGCTGGCGAAGTCCTTTCGCAATGGATTCTTAGCTGCATGCACTCGGCGTTCTACCCTTTTTTGGTTCCATGTGGCGCCACCACTGGTGCTTGGAGCCTGCAGGGAGCTGGACATTATTTGAAGAGTGTTTCATTTGTCCTCGTATGAAAAACTACTACTCTTCCCTCCTCCAGATAGTACGGGTCCCTTTTCTGCTGTGTTCCATTTTTATACTCATGTTGGATTTACACTCAGTATTATAATTCGGTAAAATATGTAGGAAGACTATTCAACGCTGCAGGCGCCTTTGTACTATCTCGGTCATTCCCCAAAGTGCTTGTGCTTCTTCAGGAATTCGCCTGGATTCTCCAACTCCTCGTCGGTTGCATCTATAAGACATCGTGTTCTTTCACGCTGAACCATTTCTCTCCAATGGGGAACCCCGTAGGCGCGTTGGTAGTGTTTTGTCATGACTTTCTTTTCCACACGAAGGTAGTTTTGAGGAGTCAACCACTCGTCTTCGGGCGTGTCTCTCTGGTAGCAGATGACCCGTGCAGAATATGGTACCGGGTCCCATCTGGCGTGATTGAACCAAGTCTCGAAAACAGGGAGCCAATCTTCTACCCACTTACCCTCTCGTCCAAAGACTTCATACATTTGAAATGTGATGTCTTTTAGCGAAGTAAGGTTTGCCTCAACCCAGCGGTGGTCCTTGAACTCAGCCACCCGTATTGTGTCCCAACCAGAGAACATATAATCACCAACTTCCCAACCTATCCGGATCCAGATATTCTGTACCTGCATGAACCAGGCATGGCGAGAAAGGGGAACAAGAAGCTCATCATCGAGTCGGAGGGTGTCGATAGCAGGGTCGTACCAACTCGGCAAGCCTCCGTCGGGCTTTACGGGCTCTGCAAAGACGTAGCGAAGGAAGGCGCGCGACTCCTTGCACGCGAGGTACGCGGCAGACGCCTTGATCACAAAGAAGAGCTTGTAGCTACCGTCGGGAAGTGCAACGTTACCCACGTATCTGCTCTCCTCCGTTGAAGACTTCGGTCGGCTAGATTCGGAATTGTCCGGCCGCTCCGCTGGTGGCGGGCCATCGGTGGTAAAGGTCAGTATCATAGGGCCGAGAGTCGCAAGCCATATTTTCCGCCTGATATCAATTGGAAGCTGAGGAAACAAGGTAAACATGGCTGTTGCCGGCTGTAGGTGTTGAGAAGAAGAGAAGTCTGTCTGTCGAGCAAAGGGCGCCGTGGTTTGTCGTGCGCACCAACCACGGCCTAATAGTCCTCCAGTCCGGTTCCGGTGTGGCGTTTTTCTCGACCCGGTTCGATGCAGAATAAGATTAAATAGAAACTATCATGCATAATAATTAGTTTGAACGCCTCACTTATTACTACGCTGTTGGAAATAAATTTCTCACCAGCCTAATAAGGCAGTTGGTGCTTAGCGTCAGGGCCTGGAAACTCCCACTAACAAACGCCAGTTTCTGGCTGTCAGTGGACACTAATTTTAAAAATCCAGAGTGGAACAAGTTGAGTGCAAAAGTGTCGCGTGACAGCAGTCCCAAGTTGGCGAGATCCGCCGCTGCTGGTGCTTCTTTCCGACACGCCGGAGTCAGATCAGGCTGAGTCTGCCCAGGCTGCAGTTCGATAGGACGGGGCTTGATCCTCTCCAGTGGGCCCTGGTTTGTCTATGCCAAGGAGCTTGGTTGCCGATTTTGCCGTGGTCACGGACCGTGCCGTTTAGGGTCTCATTCTCATGCCTCGAGGGTTGCCGCTTTTACAGCACTCAGTCAAGCCGGGTTTGTGGATGGCTTCGGACAAGGACTTTCAACAAGGCCAGTTTGGGTATCTTATCGTCTTGCATGTTAGAAGCGGCTAAAAAATGGTTTAAAGTAAAATAATGCGTCCTGGCCGAGTTTATTAACTTCTCTCGTAGACCTTCCTGTTCCAACTTGCCTTTCCTTTCATTCAGCTAGCACTGTCATTCGTTTTTTTATTGTTTCCAACACAGCTTGGGACTCGCCTTCGTTCCCCCTTCTCTCGCTCTTTTCACTCCTTCTTTCTCTTTTTGTTTCTCTTTGACTTCATTTTCTGTCTCGTGGATCATCAACCATGAGGATTACTGCGCTAGCCTTGCCAGCACTTCTGGTGTTTGGCACCCAAACAAGGGCTGCAGCGGGCGATGCTGATGGAGGTATGCTATCTCTTTGTCGATTTCCATGGGCGCATATATATAAATGTATGTTGGTAGCTAATATCTTCGTCCAGGAATCGATCAGACCACCTTTTCGGTTATCGACGACTTTGTCGAGAATTGGAAGATAAACCACCCTTCTCTGGGCGAGGAACAAATTTTGGACATACATGCCACAGCACAAAGGATGAAAGATAGTCTCCTTAATCCACCTCCCCCGCCGCCACGGGTCACAGTTCCCGTGAGCAAGCCAACAAATGTACCTCTGCCCGGCACGAAACCATTCAGTTTCATGAGTAACAGCACAAGAGGTCCCTACTCCGCAAACTCGACCAGGCTTGAAACGGCCCGTCGCATCGTTCGCCTGGCTCAGCAGGAGGCAGATACTCGCAACCAACAGCGTTTTGCCAATCCGCGCGTGAATAATTATTACGATCGCCACGGTTCGGGCGCGAAAAAGGCTCGCGCCCTAGATAATGCATCTCTGCATATCAATGAGACAGTTACCGCTGCTGCCGCCATTGTTGCTGAAGCAAACGAAGCAAACGCAACCACTGTTGACCATTCCAAGTACATTCTGCCCCCCAATATTGCGTCCAAGATATCTCAACTTGATGGGGATTCATACCTGGCAAAGAGAGCACCGCCCGGTTCAAAAAGCTTTTGGATGGAATCCATCGCGCATGATGGCCTAGTTCCGTTCGGCGGCTCCGCCAACTCTGGATACAAAGTTTTCAGAAACGTCAAGGACTATGGCGCAGTGGTAATTAAACTCAATTCAGCATGTTTTTGTGGCGTCTCTGACGAATGACTCAAAGGGTGATGGTAAAACCGATGACACCGATGCCATCAATAAAGCTATGACAGATGGAAAGCGGTGCGGCGCGGACTGCGGTTCGTCAACCATCAAGCCTGCAATTGTTTACTTTCCTTCCGGGTGCGTATAAAAGGCTCTCAAGATTTAATTTTAAACTTTGACCACCCAGCGTATTAATTGCCATATAGCACGTACCGCGTTCGTCAAACTGTTCCCATGTTCTACAATACCCAGGTCATTGGTAATGTAGGTGTCTCGGTGCTGCGTCAACTCTCAAGATTCTATCAAACTGACAAAATACTTCCAGCCTAATGACTTGCCAGTGATATTGGCCGATGAGAACTTTATCGGCTTGGGGGTTTTGTCGTCTGATGAATACACTGGTGGCAATGGTGGTGACGAGGAATGGTTCATCAACCAGGTAACTGAAGTCGCCCCCGCTATCTCAACCACTCAAAGTCCCAGACTGCTGACAAAACATACAAAAAGAATAATTTCTTTCGTCAAGTTCGCAATTTGATCATTGATACCAGCAAGGTGAATATGAAAGGCGTGGCCGGGCTTTACTGGCAGGTAGCGCAAGCAACAAGCATTTACAATGTTCGCTTCTTTGGCTCCGGAGATAGAAGCAAGAAACACATCGGAATATGTAAGTTTTCTGCATTTAATTTACTCAATCTCACAGATAAAAATGAGCTGCTTTATTGATACTCGTCTTGTTCTAGTTGCTGAGAATGGCAGTGGCGGCTTCATGGGCGATTTGGTTTTCACGGGTACTTCAATTGGTATTCGATGTAAGTACTCATCTTTTTTTTCGCGGAAAAAAAAAAAGCTGAAATATTGTACTGACGCACATAAAAGGTGGAAATCAGCAATTTACCTCTCATTCTCTGGCGTTTGTTAATGTCGGAACGGCCGTCGACCTCCTCTGGGACTGGGGCTGGACCTGGAAGAACATGTACATTTTCAACTCAGATGTGGGCTTCAACATGGAGGGTGACTTTATGGGAGGCTCTATGATGCTCCTAGACAGCCATTTTGAGGTTGTCAATCTTGGAATCTCCATTGGCACTCAAAAGGGAAGCACAGACCAGCAAGAGTTTTCCATGACGCTGGAGAACGTCGCCATGAGTGATGTCAAGACCATGGCAGTGCACAAGGCGTCTAACACGTTTCTGACTGGAGGTACATCGACAATCAGTTCATGGATAACTGGAAAGGTTTATGATGCGGACAATGCAGATGGTTCTTATGTCAAGGGCCAGTACTCCAAGATGGCCAACAGAGATCTATCTCTGGTCATGACAAACGGCGTTGCCTCCAACGGATACTTTATCCGCCGCAAGCCCCAGTACGAAGACAAACCGACAGACTATTTCATGACTGTTCATCCAACGGCCAAAGGTACGGTTTAAAGGCCCCGGGCAGCTTGTTTTGTAAGAGATGACTACTAATTCGCAATAATAGGTGACGGTGTAACTGATGATACCTTTGCTCTGTCCCTTGCCGCTGCCGTCGCAGTGTCCAGAAAGAATGCTCTGTACATTCCCATGGGCTCATACATTGTCTCGCAACCAATTCTCGTGAGTTTTTCTGCACCCTTATCTTCTCTATCGTTCCTCCCTCTTTTTCACGCGTCGATATTTCTTGGTCAAAAGCACTGATTAGTTTGTAGTTCCCCCCTGGTTCTGTCATCGTCGGAGAGTGCTGGTCTCAAATTGTAGCCAAAGGAGATGTAAGTCAAGGTTTCGCAACAGAATCCTTCATGCTGCTAAGCTAACGTCTTTGTAGATATTTGGGGACGTCTCCAACCCAATGCCAGTAGTCGTTGTGGGTAACAAGGCTGACACAGGCTCCATGGAAATCCAGGACTTGTTGGTGACGGTGTCAGGACCGACTGCCGGGGCTATCCTGATGGAGTGGAACATTGCACAAGATGCGCAAGGATCAGCAGCCATGTGGGGTAAGTTGATACTGCTTCTTTGTCAAATTATTGTTGAGCGTCACTGACAGCTAATTAGACGTCCATTTCCGCATCGGCGGCGCCGCGGGATCAAACCTGGAGGCCTCCAACTGTCCAAAATTAACCGGCGCTGTGAATAAAAACTGCAAGGCAGGATCCCTAATGCTTCATATGACTTCAAAATCCTCGGGATATCTAGAAAACGTATGGGCCTGGGTTGCAGACCATGAGCTGGATGGTGGCCCCAGCCAGGTTCAAATCGACATATACGTTGCAAGAGGTAGTAGCAAGCTAAACCATGCTATTTTATTCCTGTGCTAATGTCTTTCTGCAGGAATCTTGATAGAGAGCGGTACAGGCCCTGTTTGGCTGTATGGAACTTCCTCGGAGCATTCTGTCTTCTATCAGTACATGATACACGAGGCTACCAACGTCGTCATGTCCATGGTATGTTATGTCGAACTGTGCTTCTATTACTTAGACTGATCAATGTCTCAGATACAAACAGAAAGCCCGTACTACTTGCCGAACCCCCAAGCCCCAGAACCATTCAAAGAAGTGGCTCGTTTTGGGGGTGACCCAGACTTTTCCGACTGTGCCTCTTCCAATCCTCACTGCGCAGCAGCCTGGGGCCTTTATATTCTCGGATCTACAAGTATTCATGTCTATGGTGCTGGTTTATATAACTGGTTTCAACAGTACACACAGCCTTGTGTTGATTCCCAGGACTGCCAGCAGCGCGTCGTCAACGTCAGAAACAGTGGTCAAGTCTGGCTCTACAACATTTACACAATCGGAACAGTCGAAATGATCAATCACGAAAATGATAAGCCTATTCTGGCCAAGCCCAATACGAACACTAACATACACCCGTTTACCTCCGTTATCAATGCCTGGCTTCGTGCTTCAACTGGATAGTTCGTATACGACTGTGCACACAATTGCCATCTGACAGGCGGATACTAACGCATTTCATAGTGGTTCAAGTAGCGAAGACGACGACGATGATGATGATGATGCCGATCAGTACGTTAGTCCTGTTCTCTGCGAAGACCTCTACACAAGCCTTGACCAGGTGGAGAGTTCGTATGACCGTATCGACGATCGGTGCATGAACAAGTATCTAGCCGAAGTTTTCTCCAAGAACCTCACCAGCAGCAGAGAAAAGTACAACAAAATCATCAACAACGACTATCATTCGAAATACGAAATCTATCACGACGTTATTAAGGAGCAATCGATTTATCAGATTAAGAAATATATGCTCGACGACAAAGCGGTGGGGTGGTCTTGTGGCAGGTCGTCGCCAAAGAAGTGCTGCAACGAATGCTCCAATGGCGGTGGCAATTATATGGATCCCGTTTGTTTCAACTTGGCCTGCTTCGGCTCCGATGAGGGATCACCAACAAAATGCAGCAGCGGCGAGGACAGAAAGGTGAATTGCCCAACTATCGTTGGTGATTTTCCCGGCGCCTATAACTGGGACCTAGATGATAAGGACAAGTTCTTTGATAATCTTGAAAAGAATTACGGTGTTTTGCGGGACTGGGTAGAGTTTATCCGCTATGATGTCCACTACAACTATGGTTGTGTCTGGGGCCAGACGCAAGAAGATCCCCGCAACATGGCACGGTGCGCGAACGACACCGATGTGTTTTGGACAAACTTCCCGTCACTAAAGAGTGACTTTGACCTCAAGGATCCGTCGGATATGATCAAGGCTGCGTACGACAGCGTGACACGTCTGATGGCGGAGACTGAGATTCAAATGAAAGCGGCTGCAGACGGGTTCGGTAGCTACGAGGACATTGCCAGCACCCTGATGCTCCCGGCTATGTCCATGAGCTCTGCCGTACAGAACATGGAGGGTGTCGTTAAGATCGCTAACCAGAAGATCGCCCAGGATCGGGAGGAGGGCATCGCCGCCATCATCACCTCCATCTTCTTCTTCATCCCCTTTATCGGCGAGGCTGCCGCCGCAATTGGCATCGCGGTGCTGCGTACCATCATTGACCTCGCGGGCGCGTTCGCCGACATTGGTTACTCCATTTATGACAGCGTCAAGCACAAAGACAACCTGCTGGGCAACCTCTTTGGCATGCTCTTTAACGCGCCGGTCATGGGCGCGGCCTTTAGGCAGATAGGCAGGGAGTGGCGGACGATGAAGCAGGAGAAGATTGATACACTGCCTGAAACCTTCATCAACGATGTAAAGAGGACTCGAAAGATGCAGGCCATGTGCAAGTTACATTAGACAGCCGTCTTGATTTATAGTTGATTTGTAAGAGAAAGTAAATGAAAGCATGTCGGAAAGTGGGAATGCACAACCCCTTTATGTGAACAGAAGGAAGAATACAGTAAGAAGTATGGATACAATGGAATAGTGCAACTATGAAGACAGTATCGAGAAAAGAAACCAGCCCTTTTGTTCTTTAGTCCCGCGCCAGCGATGTATTAAAGCTTCGGAGAGTTGTGAAGTAGAGACCCTCGGGTCGCGAAAACATGGGCGTAATGAACGGACTAATTGGTCAAGAGGTACGGTAAAATCGGCAAGCTCGCGCCTTGACATCCGTTGTCTGTCTTTAAGGCGGATATGCTGTAAATGAGTGATGATCGGTAGCGTATGACTCGTATTAGACGAGCATGCATAATAAGTACATGCTGAGCATTACAAAACCACTTTTTTGCATCGACGGCGGATAGCCTTAGCTAGCTGTGTAGAAACATAAGATGCTCTTCGCAGCCTAGGCAAAGATACCCGATACTTCTCGTCCTTCTAATAACTTGAGGTAGGCTCCTATCGCGCTTCGGTTTAGCATTGGGTACTTGATGAAGAAAACGGACGTCAGTGAGACTAACCAGCAGCCTTCCATCTCAAATCCATTGTTGCCAGCGTTTGGCGGAGAGTGGCGAGTGCTTTGACCGAATCGGGCAAACGACTTTCTCGATTTATTCTAATGTATGAGACGCTTGCTTGGTAAATGAGATGTAAACCCCACGGCGCAGTTCCTTCCAGGTTCTCCGTCACTTTGTGTGCATTTATCGCTGATTCTGTGGCGACTGTTTTTGAGATTTCTGCGACGGTATTTTGCTTCCAATGATAATACTCTGGACTTGATGGAATTTCACTCCTCAAAGAAGTATCTGGGTCGTGGAGGGTAATGAGGGCACTAGCGAACAACACTGTTAGTTTTTACACGCGCAAGTATGTCATCTTCTGTTTTCTGTCGTTACCTGTAGCAGATTCCTATTGCCTCGCAATTTGACGTCTTGACCGACTCAGCAGCTTTGATGAGAGCGCGAAGAGTGCAGTCTAACCGGACACCTTCCTCATCGTGGAGCGGATGGTCATGGTGTTTGCTGGAGACGTGTCGGAGGACTTGCCCCAGCAGCCATGCAGACTGGGCCACCAAGCCGAATTTGCTCATGTGGCTGCTCGAAGGCGAAGTTACCGTGCGGGCATCATCCGGCGGCGTCAGCTACGACGAGATTAGAAATATTACTACCCGTGTGGCGGGATCTCACTTACACCAAGGTCCCATGTGGCGTCGTCGGTTGGCAGTAGGTCGTGTGGCTCTGGATCTTCGACGGCGAAACGTCGTCCCACACAGCCTAGACTTGCGAAACTAATGGCACAGGTGGTTAGTATCGTTTTCCTGTGGGACTAATTTTGGACGCGTTGAATCCATGCGTAGCGTCACGACGGTTTTCGTACCGATCCAATATGACAATGGCCCACCAGAGCCTCCGCCTCTCTTCCCACTCAACCCACGTAAACGGCTGGCTCAATGCCGACATGGCACCCTTGTTCATACCCAGTGCATACGCATATCGCGCACAAGCACCAATGGACAGGAATGCAGAGGGATATATAGCATGACCAAGCTCATACATGGAAATTAAGATGCCAGCCTGCAGAACCTGGATGGAGAGAATCCCAGCCATTTCCATTTCCAGATGTAACTGTTTAGCCATATAATACAGGGAGGTCCGCGGGCTGCTAGGATGCTCAGGCAGCACGCTAGTAACAAGTTTCATGCAAATGAGAAGAAATTGCAGGTCAGGGCGCAAAGAGGGCTGGTGGTTGTCGAGCTCAAAGAAACGCTTCTTGGAGATGATGGGAAGCCATACATGAATCGTGTCGAAGAAGTAGAGCGCAAGATTCAAGGTGTCGCCAGCGTCTCCGAGGAGACTACTTACATGCGGTGAAATGCGAATAGAGTGCTCTGGGGCCTGGATACGACTGTGTTGCAGAACCCGCGGATCCAAAAAGTACATGGTTGGAAAGTTAAGGGACTGCAGGCTGTGTCCGGTTTCCTTGACCAGCGAACTAAATTGCCAAGATCCTGATGTACCAGAGGCATCTGGAGACAGTTGTGTATAGTCACACTCCCAATTTTTCCTAACAAGCCTGTATTAGCGCTATTCAATTAATGCTTGTTTTGCATCTCCCAAGACGGCTGACCACAAGGCCCATTTGAGAAGCCCGTCGCATGCCATGCATCCAACGCCTTTCATTAAACAGAAGCCATACACTCGGAGAGACTTTGACCCACTTTGTACAGAGAGCACATTTTGGAAGTCCTTTGGTGCATTTCCTCTTGCGCATCCTGCAGGAGGAGCATGCTTGCTCGGCCTGGGTGACATCGGATCGCGGCGACGTCGACTGCGACATATCTCGAGTGGCTGATGTTAGCTGGCGGGCTGCTACCGGACTATCGGTGCATAGTTACAGAAGAAAAGAGGTGGAAAGTTTGCGGCCGAAAGCTGCGGCAACGGATTTCGCTTCGTCCCTGGTGCTGACCTGTGAGGTGGCAACAATCCAGAAAGGGAAACTGACAATTGACTAATTTCACCAACGGTCGGCTCCGCGGCCGGAATAGAGGTTTGTTTATTGGCTAGCTTATAGAGTTAATGCGGGCTTTAAACTTTACCATTTGGGCGTGCCGACTTGCGGCCGAATTTGCGGCCGCTCGAATTAGTCCGCAATGGGGTCGGCTTAGACACTGCCTCACTCAGGCAATTACAGTTGCCAGAATCAGTTGCCAGGCCAAAGAAGCGGATGGGGCAGATGGGAAGGCATGTTGTACGTTTTTGAGTCTTTTTCCTTTTTACTAGTTGTATTGACGAAATGTATTGGGGCGTGGGGGGATTTTGTGATCTGTGGTCGCACGCCTCTGGTTTGAATGTCGATGCAGGCTTCAGATGTATCACCCAGTTTGCGGAAGAGAATGATGTGACAGGAATATGAAAAGAAAGGGAAACTATTGAATTATTCATAAATTATACGGTCCATAATCTATTATTGGTAAAAGACTGCCATAAGACTGGTCCGATTTATTGCCAATTTCCAACGTAAAGCTTCCATGTTGGTTTACACCACGATACAGTATTTAACTCTCAACGTCAACAATCCGCGACTGAACCAGCCTCTTGCAAGTTCAATACAGCCACCACCAAGCTTCCTCGACTTGGTCAGATTGCAGAAGATGACGAAATAGCTAGCCAGATTAAAATATATATCCATTCTCAAACCTTAAACACCAGCTGTTGCTGCTGGAACCTCTTGGTCCAGCGGCATGATATGGGGAAGCGGACCGGCGGGGGTGATTCCCTTGGGGTTGATTGGAATATGGCTCCTCGTGTAATGGTTCTTGATGTGTAGAAAGCTGGTAGTATCTTTGAACGCAGGGATATTCCAGTACAGATTTCGTAGCCACTGATGAATTTTCGGATAGCCAGAACGGATGTCGCGAATGTTGCACTTGAAATGTTGGACATAAACGGGCTAAAAGATGTTAGTCCAGATGGCAGGGGTCGCGGAACACAAAAGACAAACATCAAAGCGTATAAGGGTTACATATCTAGAGAAATTGTTAATGTCATAGTTGCAAGCCAATATCTTGACTGAGAAATTACTTACAGTCTGATATCAACTTCAGTCATCTGTTCGCCAAACCAATATGGTCCAGTGGACTGCTGGAAATGATCCTCAACCTTGTCAAGAGCAGAAAAGAGATTGAAAACGGCGCGATCATACGCTTCTTGAGTACCTGCAACTCCACACTTGTACACGCCATTGTTAATACTCTCGTAATGCCACTCGTGGACCTCGTCTATTTGCGCACGGAGCGCTTCCGGGTACAGTACGGCTTGGCGATATTGAGGCTCAATCAGGTCGTCAAACTAGCACCGAGTCAATGCCAGATTTCTATTCGATTGTTTTTTTTTTTTGGAGGGATCCTACCACTGTGCCAAACATGCGAAGAATTTCGCTGCTCTCGTTGTTTACAATCGTCTTTTGAATTTTGTCATACAGCACCGGCACGCTGAACCTGGCTCCGTAGTTGGGCTCGGTCGCATAGTACACTTGTCGCAGGTGAGTAAAGTCTTTGTGAAGCGGGTCTGGCGTAACATTCTCGGTATCGTCTTCCTTTTCATCGGCAGTCGCAAATCGCCAGCCTATGCATTTGTTAGATGCCGCCTCCTTGCTCCTGTTGGAAGAAGTGGTTTAGCTGTGCGGGTCGTATGACATACCACCATCCTCGAGGTGCCAATGCACAGCAGTAAACGAAACAATATCCTCTAGCCCTTTCAACTTTCGCGCAATAAGAATTCTGTGTGCCTATTTATTCGGTCAGTCTGCGATTCCAGTCGGTTTGCCGATTACGTACCCAAGGACAGGCATAGCTGACGTATAAATGATACCGTCCCTTTTCCGCTGGAAATTTGGCGCCAGCCTCGCCAGAAATGAATTCGCGAAATGTAGTCTTGGGGCGGTTAAAATCACCCGACTTATCCGCAAAGGCATCCCAGTTTGAAATCACGCCGTTGGCCTACATTTAAGCAGAAATTTTAGTGTAAGTTGATGATGCGTGACCATATTGTGCTCATTGTTCAATAAAGCGGCGCCTTTGAGCTCAGGTTGGTTTGAAGGGCAATTTACCATTGTAGTTCTGTTCTGCTCGGTCGTCGACAGATGGGTATTCCAGTGTCATTTCGCTGTTTTCACCATGGCAGAGACATGAGTATATACATTAGATTGCTTATTGATCTCAAGGTTAACATTACAAATCAGGTTCATCCCCGCAGGTGAGTTTAATGCAGATGAAGATATTGCCCCGTCTTTACTTACATCGCCACCGGCGTCACGCTGAGGCGCAAGCCGGGGTAATTGAGGGAGCAGCTTGTTCTGACCTATGAGGAATTACACCGCTATAATTTTGTGGGCGGGCTACGATTTCGGGTTGGCCACCCACTAACTGTCGTGAGTCCGCCTCGACCTATTCATGTGGCCAAAAGTCCATGGACTCGCCGCGGCAGCCACGGAACAGGCAGTCTGAGAATTACACGGCTGAAACTTGACAAATGAATTGATTTAGACAATTTAGAATGTCACTTATGGAGCAGAAACTAAGCGATTATTTCAACTTCTACTCAACTACCAGGTAAAGGCGTAGATCGTGTTGGCGCGATCGTGATGGCTGTAGGTAGTGGCGCACAAGGCTGATGGATGGGGTGGTCGGCCGGCAATTGCCTTTAGTTAAAAAAATCGTCGTACTTTACAAATTGCAGAAAATCAAGTTATACGAGCATTATTAGAAGGAATGAAGTATATGTCAAATTCATCTGTTGATTGTCACGGCTGCAGTCGCCTGCGCGCTGCAGCTACTTGTACAATACATGATTGACTATTCCACCTCGACACATGCTGCCAAACTAGGCAACCTGGGCCCAGCTCTCTCGCTTCTCGAGACTATTGAACCATTTTTCGACATTTGCATACTTTTCAAACGTGCTCTTGAACCCCAAGTCCCGAGCTAGTTTACCATACGGGAGGTGGAAAAGGTCCGCGAGCGACACCTCATTTCCACCGAGATACTTTTGCTTGCTCAGAATGCCGTCGTAGACTGCAAGCGTCTTGTCTAGCTGCTCAGAGTACTGCTCTACAAGCTTCTCATCCGTGGTGCCTCCAAGATAACTGGCTGCAGGTCAGAGGCAAGTCCGTTTTGGTGCTGTGTAAAACTTACGGCTTGAACATCTTTTCCGTGGCGATTCCCTCCGCCGGGCCGTTGAAATAGTTTTGTTCAATGGAACAAGCCTGTTAGAAGGTAGCTTGGTTAAAAAAGCCCTCGAACCCGAAACCGGTATTCTTCTTCCTTACCTGCTCAAACAGACCAAAGGCTTTCACCTCGTCTTCGGCGGGAACGAGCTTCGTGCCTTGACCGGCATACTTCTTTGCAATGTATTTGCAAATAGCTCTGCTCTCATACACAAAGTAGCCATCATCCTCAAGAACGGGGACTTTGCCAAATGGCTGGCGAGCGAGATAGGCGGGCTGCTTGTTCTCGGCCGTGGCGAAGTCGATGGGGACTAGCTCGTACGAGACGTTCTTCTCCAGAAGGGTCGTCAGAACGCGCTTGGTGCAGGTAGAACCGGCCACGCCATGAACCTTGATAGCCATTTTGAGGGTAGTTTTAGATATGCGCTTGATAGAGTATTGATTTTTCTTTGTATATCCGTTGGTAACTGCGTGGTGAATTGCTGTCTCATGTCGGACAACAGACCGAGTATTTATACAGCGATTACTAGTCCACCATAAGGTCTGTCATACGGATGAGAAATTGAATCCCTACGAATCGATTACAAATTGAAATATGTTCTATCTACTGCAGTGATGTGTGGACGATGATCATGCTGTTGCACCTTGCCATCAACGATGATTCCTGGTGCTATGTTGTGCTGAATCTTCGGTTAGTTTCGCCCAGTATTCCACCCATCGCCCGCACTCTCGGCCGCATGTTCGGCCGCAGCGTATTAGTTAAAGATTGCTCGCAAAAACAGCGCTTTAGCTGGGGCTTATCACTACGCCGATCGGAATCTGTTTTAATAAATCGCATTTATCCATCGGGAGGATTGCGTACGCTATCAGGCTTGACAACATTCACGCACGTTATATAGACTAGCAGAACAGCAGCTGCAAACGGTTGTAGATGTGATGATTTTAGTGAAGATTTAAATCTAATTTTACTGCCTGATGTGACTGATCCTTGATCTGTGGTGCCCAAGGGTGCCATTGAAGTCTGCAGATGCAGTGGCTTGGTTCTCCACTTACACGAATGATGGCTTGAACGAATTGTTGTTTTTATTTCGGCGTATCGCGGAGAGCCACTATAACAGCGCTAGGATATTGATTTATCACGCTTTATAATACAAGCAAGAACGACGCGCTAAATGACTAATATTGAGGCTTTACCTACCCTATTGGCCGTTGGAACCATGCGGCAATGTATAAGCACGCGTGGGAGAGGCTAGGAACATCGAAAACAAGAGTTACATCGCAGTTTCGAGGCAATTGTGCTTCAAGTCATTACATTTGGTGGAAAAGTCGACACAACATCATAGCTGCGCAACCATGGCAGCCGACGAAAGCACCACTGGTGCATCTCACAATGGCGGCGAGGAGCTACCTCCACTCTCAAAGGCAGATTACCGGCTGTACAACAATCTTGCCGAAAGAATGGACTACGTTGTAATTTACTGCCCTTAAACTCCAACTTGATGCAACTGGTATGCACACAGGCTAATTAGTATTGAAGCATACACATTTTCGTCATACGTGGACCTTTTTGTGGGAAACAGTTGCATCGGAGAAGCGCCTGTCTGAGATGGAGCTCTCTGTGTTCATACAGACAGGGATCGACTTGGCTCGCCAACTGACAGGGCACCATCGCACCGAGGAGCGCCTCGTGTTCCCCATTCTAGGCAAGAAAATGGTTGAATTCCGACCAGACGAGGGTCCTCTATTGGGACAGCATGAGAAGATTCACGAGGGGATTGAAGTTTTTGAGACCTACCTGCGTCAGTGTCAGAATGGCAAAGTAACCTTTGAGCCATCGGCATTGCGAGAACGTATGGAGAGTTGGGGTGAGGTGCTTTGGACCCATCTCGACCAAGAGGTGGCGACGCTTGCGGCAGAGAATATGAGAAAGTACTGGAGCATAGATGAGATACGCGCGATGCCTTGGTAGTGGGTTGGGGTTTCGTCTTGTACAAAAGCCATGTGCTGCGTAACCTATATCATTGAAGCCGAAACTGTCGCTGGCGGGGCCGTTTCAATTGGATGGGGCGGGTAAATAAATTGTATAAATGAACAAACGAATGGAAATCATCCGTGCGGAACTTTTTCTCTTCCTGGATCAGCGTAGATCCAACAATAGGCGCAGGATTTAGCATGGTGATAAGTAACTGGCTGTCAGACCTTGGCGAAGGAGCGAAAACCATTGCGTCCAGTTAACTAACACCCGCGTCGTTTCTTTTCGCTCGCCCCCTAATTGGGGTGGCCAATACATCCCAAACCGGCACTGGGCAGCTTCAGGTTTGAGCGGCCCCCTATTCTAATTTCCAGTTAAATGCACGGGCCAGGCAAGCAGGCTCTGTATAGACCTCTACAGCACCCTTACTGGTACTTGACGATACTCGACGGACCAGTATGTCTGGAGTAGTTAGCCTGCCTAATAAGTCCAATTGAATAGTGGCTTTTCCAGGTGGCTGGCTTGAAGACTTTTTGGCTGATGTAGCTACCGGCTAGTCGCTCCGTGGCTGGCGAAGTGAACGGCTGGCTAATTAGAACTGAACTTCTGCCAAATGTCTCAACTGCGCCACTGCCTTTAAAACAGTGATTTGAGGTCGGCACAGCATTCAGTCGAGATTCCCCATTCGCTGTGCTCTGCGACGAATGGCCACTGCTGATAACGGACGAAGCCTTGTCTGCGGGCCGAGGCTTGAACTGGCAATTCTCCGAGGGAGAACTTTTGTCAGCCACTAGTTATGCGGGAGCCGATTCCTCTCAACTCTCCCGCGTCATCCCCGCCCATCATCCCCGCCCCGCCACTACAACAATGGGGGCCAAGCAGTTCTCCTTTCATCAGTCCAGACATGAGTTTGCAAGACAAGCGTAATCTTTTGGGCAGACATGAATAATCATGCCGAAAAGCCCTTCCTGGATGGCAGCCTCATCAGCTGGGTACAGGTAGCAGGAGGATTTTTCCTCTTCTTCAATTCCTGGTTTGCATTGTCCACAGAGCCCGGGGCAAAAACCTGACCGCTAATGTACAAGATAGGGGCCTCATCAATACCTTTGGCGTATTTCAAAGCTACTATGAGGATGTGCTTCTAACCAATTACTCTTCATCCGCGATATCATGGATCGGGACTATCCAAGGATTTCTTCTTCTGATAGGAGGTCTAGTCGTTGGGCCATTCTTGGACAAGGGGCACTTGAGGATCATTCTTTGCCTCGGCTCGTTCCTAGTGGTCCTTGGTCTCATGATGACCTCACTCGCCACGGAGTACTACCAGTTCTTTCTAGCCCAGGGTGTCACAGGCGGGTTAGGGAGTGCTCTGCTTTTCCTCCCGAGTGTCGCCGTCGTTGCGACCTATTTTGAAAGACGCCGAGCCGTAGCCATTGGGATTGTTGCTTCCGGCGGAAGTATAGGTACGTTCGACTTGAATTTTTTTTTCGCCGTCTAATCATGTAAACCTGACCGCCGTAGGATCCGTTCTCTACCCAATCATATTTCATCGGCTGATTGGTCCCATTGGATTTGGCTGGACTACCCGTGTAATTGCCTTCATTGCCTTGGTCACTTCAGCCTTTTCGGCAGTGGTGATGAAAGTGCGAGTATCGGGCCCCAAACAAAGCCGCCCGTTTTTTGACCGCTCTGCGATGAAGGAACCAGCTTTCGTCATGGCCGGCATGGGGCTATTTCTTGCATCCACGGGCCTATACATTCCCATCTTTTACCTGCCGACATATTTCGCTCACTACCTACATGCCAGTAGCAGTTTGTCATTTTACAGCTTGTCAATTCTCAACGCCGCGTCTATGCTTGGCCGCATAATGCCTGGAATACTGGCCGATCGCATTGGTCCCATCTACACCATTATACCCGTCACCGCGGCCACAGTCACTCTAGCATTTGCGTGGATAGGAATCCGAAATATTGGGGGAATGATTGCGTTTGCTTGTCTGTATGGTTTTTCATCCGGAGCAATCTTGTCACTGCCACCAAGCATTGTAGCGTCAATGTCACCAGATTTGGCTCTGGTTGGTACACGCATGGGGATGTGCTTTGCATTTTCTAGCTTTGGAATTCTAATAGGGAACCCGGTAGCTAGTACACTGCTCAACTTGAAGGATGGTGTCTGGTGGAAGATGCAGCTGTTCACCGGGGCAATACTTACTGGCGGGCTACTGTGCTTTATTGCAGTTGCGTTTATTCAACTACGCAGCAGAAAAAAGTAATTAACAAGTTTGTTGAAGTAGCCAGAGTTGAGGCTACAAGATGGTATACATAAGAGCCAGCCCCCTATGTTTAAGTGCATTAACTGCGTAGTTGTAGGCCCTCTGTTGGCCGAGATAATTACCGGCTGACACCTCTAATCGAAAACCGCGGCATTACTACATACTGACTTGATTTCACCTCAACTTCTTCTCCGCGTATTGGGGCTGCTCAAACTGCAGGGATTGTGAACCTTCGAGAAAGGTTTTGGAATACCCGATCACGTACAATTTAACTTTTGCAGCCAGGTCTTGGCGCTCTTTCATACAGTAGCTCGGTGGGGTTGTCCTGCAGACAACCAAAGATGTCGCTATTGCCAAGCAAAAATAGCAAACTATCAGATAATTTTTTTCCTCGCAGCAAACAATGTAATGAGAAAGAAATTAACCATTTGACTTTCATGCTTATTTTGAGCGTTTGTCACGTGGGTGACTAGTCGACAGTTCAGCCTTCAGCCTCAGTCTGTAACAACAAGAGGCTAGATTTGCATCTGACTCCAATAAATGGCCAATCGTGATTTTGGCGCAAGAGTATTCTAACCAAGCAAGTCTGACAACTGAATTGGAATCGGAGATGCAAGACAGGGGCGAGGTAAAATACTAATTTTCCGATTGCTTCATCATGCTGTTACTAAATCTGCGGGCTGGATGTCTTCCCATCCATTAGACACCACCATTCTGCATTCTACTTGATGGTAAGGAATTGAAGCTAGGTGACGATGAATTTCAAAAATTGCTGCAGCGCGGCATTCCAGCTGCATACAAAACCAGAAACTACGACATTGTATCGCCGCGCCACAACATGAGAGCATATCTGGAGCAGGAGTTTAGCATGGCGACGCTGGAACAAGTCATTGGGCACCTTGGCTATGCAGGGTACATGTATCCCAGCCGTCCGTTGCACACAATGCAGTCGCTCGGTCGCAAGCTCGTCATCACAGAGCGCATGGACATGCACCTCGTGCTGGAAAACGCGAGCAAACGGATATACATCAAGCCCATACCCGAGATTCTCTTTATCCCGCAGTTTTGGACGGAATATCTGTCATGCCCCCAAAACTGCCCCTGCCCAATGACAACCCCCACCATCAACATGGGTAAACTGCATCAGCAACTACCACGCTGTCCGCAGAGAAAGCTGCGGATGACGGTACTGGGGCTCCTATACTCGTACGCCGCACTCGTCTCCTACGAGAGCGATTTTCACATTGCAAAGAATGCCCATCTCCTCCCGTCCAGTGTAGACTGGACACAATGGCAATCCCTCGTCTATCAACTCGTCACGGAGAGCATATACACCAGGATCCACCCGCGCTTCCTCTACGGCGAGCTGCTCGTGGTCCAGCTCGATCTGGTACTCATGTTCACAGGTCGGCGGCTTATCCCAGGCTTTGCCGGCCGCTGGAATCAATACAGCAGCTTGGTGCAGAACAACATTGCCGCCATTGTGACAGTGGCCGTTTTCACCGGGCTGATACTGAGCGCGATGCAGGTCGGCCTCGCGTCGAGCCGGCTTGCGTCTGATGCGTCGTTTCAGGCTGCATCGTATGGATTTGCGGTTTTTTGCATTCTAGGTCCGTTGGCGCTCTTTGGGCTAGCGGCGGTGGCGACGGTATACGGGATGGTGGTGAATAGATTTGCCTTGAATGAGACGGATAAAAATCGTGTGCAACATTTACAGCAAGCCATTCCGCAGTAGGAGCCTCATGACATGGTTGTATTTAGCAGGTAGCCACAATGCCAAGCATGATCAAAATCCGCGTCGTGTTTCCGTGAGATTCGTCTTGGCCGGCCGGAACTAGGCGATGGATTACTCTAACATTAACTAATAACTAACTAGTTAGGTGGCTAGTTAATTAGTTAGCTTTCCATAGGAGCAGCCTTGAAAACGCTAGGTTAGTGGCAGCCGGTTAGCCGTGTGATTGAAATTTTCCACCAACAGGGCCAACAAGGATGGCGTTGATCAACTAACCACACACAACCAATAAAGCCTTGCCAGTCCTCCGGGGTGCCCGAGTGGTCCTTGACAGTCTTTCCAATGACAATCAATACTCTTT
This sequence comes from Zarea fungicola, assembly GCA_900169235.1. Lineage (NCBI taxonomy): Eukaryota > Fungi > Ascomycota > Sordariomycetes > Hypocreales > Cordycipitaceae > Zarea > Zarea fungicola. The sequence continues at coordinate 77,000 of FWCC01000075.1, forward strand.
CTTGTCTTGGGTGACAAGTTGTGCATTTTATTTGCACTCTGGACCGGAAGAAAGAAAGACAAAGAAAGCCGACACGGTTGAGAGGCTGTCCTTCTGCCTACAGTGGGGAGTTCCCTTGTGAAACAGCCAAAGAGAGACAGCAATTCAAAGTTCAGGGGTCTTCCCACCTTATTGCCATAATGCCCATGATTCAGACAAAAGCTAATAATAGTTAACCCACTATTACGAAGGAGATTGCGCCTCGGAACCCCTAATGATTACGGATACAATCAAACGCTAAATAGGCTATTTGGTCTTTCGTTCTCCCTTGCATCATTTGTCTTTCCCTATTATTAATGTGTAGTTCGTACTTGGCTTTGAATTTGCTCCTGCCATCATTCCTCTCGTTAAACACTTGACAACTTAGTCCCCTACGCTCGTTTTAATTCGCGCCTACTTCCACCATCAGTCGTTACATTACGCTCTGTTTTCAATTCTCACCGTCAACGCCGTTCGCCATGACTCTCATCAGCACCGTTGCTGTCGCTCTGACATTCGCCTCGTCTGTACTGGCACGCACTGATCTCGTCGGCTGCACGTCCACCGATCTCGTCATCAAGCCTAGCCAGGGCGCTGCCTACGCCAGCCGTCTCTACTACGTGCCCGACACCGGCGAGGTTTGCGACTTCCTTGACTGTGGCGGCGGCCGTGCGCCTCCTAAGACGACAGTCCCGGGATGCCCTCTTTACAGCGGCACAGAGACGTACTCGCCCTCCTTTATCAACCCAAAGACGCTCGGCAATGCAGTTGTTGCCAGTAGCAGCACTGCTGCAGCCACCTCGACGACCCCTGCTGCCGCATCCAGCTCTGCATCCAGTGCGCCCGCCACATCCACCACCATGACTTCGGTCACATCAGCCTCAGGAACGCAGAGTGGCTCAAGCTCCGCTCAAATTACAACTCCTCCATCGTCGGCGACCTCGTCCTCTGGAAATAACACCGCTGGAGCGAGCAGCAGTGCCGTCAAGACAAAGGACACCAATGCTGCCGGCGCGATCGTGCCAGCTATTGGAGGCGTCGTTGCTGCCTTTGGTGCTGCCTTTGCGCTCCTCTAAGTACGAGGTTGTTCTCAAGCCAGGTTGCAGCTGTGGAAAATTGGTTTTTTATAAATAATAGATTTAAATATACACACTTAATTCAACCCCAGGTGCAGCTTCACTAGCCAACTTTTGCCAAGCTTTTTCATGCAAGCAGCGAGCGAGAATCAAACGAACCTTTAGGAATGGGTTGGGAAAATTGAGACCCCCGGAGATGTCGAAACAGGGTAATGGAAGTTGAGGGTGTATATGGAAGCCCCCTGGTACTTAAATGACAATCTTTCTGGAGCCCTCCCAAGCCCGTCGCCTCTTCAACGTGGTTGGTGACGCGCATGAGCGGCCTGGGCTAGCGATTGTATGGAGGAACGGGGAGGAGTCCGAATGATGACAATCAGCCAGCATCGGGAACTTTTTTGCTCGTATATTAACCAATGCCCCCTTTACAAGTGCCGATCATTTTCACCTATAGCTTATCAAAGCTTTGTTATATGTCAAGACTCAAGCTGATTTCCAGGCATAGTGAGACGGTCACTTCCGCCGCGGTTTCGGGGCGTTCGGCAGTGAAGGCTGATCTAGACCATATTGTGGGATGGACCGTCTTATCGCATGATTACATGTTAATGCGCAATTTCCTTGCTAAATACGCACGATTTATTAAATCGTGTCACGGGGAGAGGCGCTCAGCCTTTTGGAGGCTCACCTCGTTTGCAGAAGACATTTTGCTTATTGGTTATGGGTTCACTAATGGCATGGCACAGTTTTGCAAGTTTGGAAAACGGGGCAGGATTTTGTTTCATCAAACTACTTTCGACTAAACGTTTCGGATTACCGGTTCAAGCCAGCCTAGACGATAATTAGTATGGACAGTAAACACCACTCTTCTTCACGGTCCACGCAGAAGCCAGCCACCAAAGGGAAGAAAAAAGCCAAGACGACGCCACTGAGAATGGGGCATGGACTGACAAGGACGAATTAAAGTGTTGAAAATGTCGGCCACCCGCGAATAACGCCAGACAATCAACCCTGTTAGGGGCAGCATAAGCTAAATAGAGTGAACGGGAGCTAAAATGGCGGGCTGAGTCTGGCAAGTGATGGGACCAACGCGCCACAATTGATCTGATTGATCCAGCCATTTTTCGTCTGTTGCTTACTGACAGCGGGCGAAATTTAGTCAGACGTCCCTCGACAAGAGAGTTTGAGGAGCTAAAGCTGTTTATTCGCAAATATAGCTAAATCTGCTTAGCTGAACATGAAACTTGGTATTCTGTGAATTCATACATTTGCTCGCAATAACGGATGCCATCACATGCTCTGTTCTGAACGTCTGCTCAGTCTAGCCCGAAGAGAGATGCCGCTGAAAGCCACTGAAAGCCACAAAAAGGCAAGAAACCCATGCGAACATGAGAGCCAGTTAGATGTTTCAAGGCGATAAAGAATGGCCCTGCCTTGATTGGCTCCATCTGTTGCAGTCGTTACTGCCCGACGGGTTCAAGGCCTCAGGGACTCGAGCCAACGACGTTTGAAAAAGACAGTTGCTCTCGTATAAAATTATTCATCACATGTCAGCGTTAGCAAGTATATTATATGAGGTGATTTTTCCTACCTGAGTACGATTTTTGTTTCCATTCCACCTTTGGAGAGTTGCAGGACAGGGCTTGCATGCAATCCTGGCGTCATGTCAGTCTCGACTCCAAGCCAAGCTCCTGCAGACGCCACCTCCACATCGTGGCAATCACTTAGGAGAATACCTGAAATTTCGGCTGAAGCTGTCTCTCCACAATCGTACCGTTTATTCCGTAGTGATATGCTTTTTACGGGGCTTGCATTTGATCCTCAACGGCGCCGTTTTGTCGGCAATCCCCGCTCCAGACAATCACGACAATCAGTCCTCGTGGCTGCCCACCTCTTGCTTCAGCAGCATGCGGCCAGAAAGCCTCGAAAAAATCAAATTTTTTTAGCCGACATATTTCTGGCCAGGCATAATACCGGCCTCTCATGCTGTAGATAAGCACGCAACCTACCCCTTACAATCAATGAGAGTAACACAAGGCTGAGAGTCGAGAAGCGGGGAGGGTTTGGATACAAGAAGGAGGTTTCTGCTCTCAAACTTGATTAAAAAGTTACTGATTCATACGTGAACCATCTTTGCCTCCTCCAACTCTATTCTTGACTCTCCCTTTTGATCGCACAACGACTTCTCCGACACGCCGTAATGAACAAAAGACCAGATCGAACTGTTGGCTATTCTACAATGGCATACAACTCACTTCCAGCGACCTATGACGCCTTTTACGCCTTTGATACGTGTCATGGAGACATTCTTGCCAACAAAATCATGAGAGACCTCTTCCGAAAACACCGCGTCGAGTCTAAACTGGGCCTCGTGCTTCTTCACAAGCACTGCACTCTCAAACACGGCGAGCGCATGACAGACGTCAATAGCAAACGCGGCCCCAGTTTAGGGAAAGGCAATGAGCCCTGTGTTTGGAAGATCAATCTTGCCGATGGGCGATTGATCCCGCTCGAGTTTTCCGTGGACGCTCGCGAGATTGACTGGCGCGATATTCGCATGCAAGCATTTGTGCAGGAGCTCTTGAGCGTCTTGATTGAGTTTGAGGCGTGGAAATTTCTTGGACTGGCTCTGTATCCTGGCAAAGGCTACCATGGCCGCATCGAAGCCGCGTGTGGTCGCAGTGCCGTGAGTTTGTCGCCCGATGAGGTACGCAGCTGAAAGAAGAGGCCCCGTGCTTTGTGAGATGCCAGCTAACATATGTCGTGAAAGCTAAATAATCTGCCGCATGGCACTATTCGAGAGTCAGCATGGTTCTACACCAATGACTTCCTTGACCGGGGCTGCAAGTGCTACTGGTTCAGTGTGGATGACGAGTAAAATGGGGATAACGATCATTTGTTTGTAACAGTATGTTCGGCTTTGGACATTAACAGTACAGCCAGACCTCTCACCAAAATTCTCGCACGTTAAAGATGCATTAAGTAGCTCTAATCCTCTCTGCTGGCGTGCTTGGCACTTTGTTGTCAATGCTTACTTCCAGTCAAAGTTGCTGATCACATGTGAAATTGATCTACAGCCATCGCAGCCCGACAATTATTAATGGATTAATTAAAAACGAAAAGAGTAAAAAATCTGTAGGCAGCTTCCCCACCTTGCAGCGATACCTGTGGCTGGTTGGAATTTACCGCGGGTTTTTGACCTGAGAAAACTGATGTGTCGTAATGCTATACGGGAATATGGACATGACCATATTTCTACCATATTGCTCGTGATATCAAGTCAAAATAAGAAAGGCACTTGAACAGGTTCTAAATGATGGCTGCAGCCAAAACTGTATTTCTTAGTTTATACATGTGCCTTGTGTTGATTCTCAAGCTTATTCCACGATTTGCGTCTCCGGCCCGAGCTCCGCCGCCCCAATTGCCGTAGGTCCGGCCTCACCAGCTAGGTTACTCAACGTACACAAACGGATTGGTGCAAACGCAGGCTCTCCAGTTATGAACACGTTCTGAACAGACGGTAGTTTTATGTGGTCTTAATTATCCATGGTTAGGCGACAAAGCGAATTCGTTTTCGCTTACACTTGGGCAACGCTGCCCGACCTCAAGTTTCACGATTAACATTTCAACCACTGCTTTAATATGAAATTGGGATCTTCACCCAGGACATGAGGTATAAATAGTTCATTCGGGGGTTTTACGGCTGCGACGCCGACTTGACACGCTTGGAACCTAAGGCTGCTAGCGTGGCAGAACCGTGGCAGAGCGTGAAGGCATCGGCGTACAGCTTGTGATGTGGCATTCTGCACCTGATTAATTGCCGAACAGCCCCAACCCATGCTGTGGAACGAATTGCGGGGTCACTGGGCACGATATCGGGCGATGATCTACTGTTCGCCACACGCCGTACATATGCATCCGTGCCCTGAAGACTCCATCAGGCCCATTTACCCACTGTTATAACCCAACAGTTTAAAGAAACTAGATACTGGGCCAATTTATCTTGTTCATTGGGGCATAGTTGTCATACTCATGGGCCAATGCAGTGGCTCTTCTTACAGCTGCAAATCAAATTGCAAAGCACCTTACTCTGGAGGCTGGAATGCGTTCAGTCGCCTGTCTGGAGTTATGCCCCTGCCAAAGGGGAAGTCCGTTGTTAGCGTCCCATGAAGTTTGTTCCAACGGCGGCGCCACGCATAACTTGGACGTCGAGTCATGTAAATCCTCTAACGGCTACCACTCCCAGTAACTTGGAGATGTCAATCTCGGGTTCTATACGGTCAGCCACACACGGGACGCAAGAAGGGACCGTACTTGGCTAAGAGTCGTGCGCTGTGCCAGACGGGAGCTCATATTTACCACAGCCACAGTCGAGAAAGCAGTTGATTCTTGCGGTTTAAAAGGACTGATTGATATCATAGCACCCTTTCGCAATTGTTTTTTTTTTTTTTAACCTTCTTCAATCAGCTATCCTAAGCGTTGTTGAGAGGCATATCCAGTGGGTAGGCTTTCCTGAACTGGCAGAATTTTGTGACGCTAACATTGGACTAGCTCTGCTCTCGATGCCACATGAGACCGCCATGCGACGAGCTGAGGAGGCTGTCGACAATTTAGCGGCAAACGCTTTGACTACCGGCGGAGGCGAAGAAAAGCCAGTAAACAATCTGCGCAAGGGCTGCATGGCGCCAACCGTTTATATTTAAACGTACAACTAGTTCTTTAAGCGACTTACAAGTGACTCGAGATCAATTTCATTTCATCATAGACTCTGACCTGTGCATTTGTAGGGCTGACAGTACTTCCTCGACCTGTGATGCGCGATCTGGAGCTTGTATAGGACTAATGTGTTTTGCATAATCGACAAAATGCGTTTCTGGCTCGTGGCGAATCTGTTGGCTCCGGTGGTGCCCGGATTTGGTGCAACACAGCCGCCGTCTAATCAGCCATCGGCATCAGATCTATCTGCCCTCGCACAGCTGCCTGCATGCGCGGTGAGTCAACCTCATTCATGAATACAATTTGATTCTAATCTGTGGGATATATGTGATGCAACAGAACCAATGTATCATTCAGATATTCTCCAAATCGGACTGCCTCCTCACCGACATCAACTGCATGTGTAACAGTGTTGCACTCGTATCGAAGGTCAATGATTGTGTTCTGGCTTCCTGCACGACACAAGAAGCGTTAAGTATGTGGAAACAATTCTTTTAACTCTGATAGGAAAACGAGTGATCTGGATGGAGTGCTAACATCGAATCTGCGATCAAGTAACGAAAAACAGTACCGCCACGGCGTGCCACCTGCCTGTTCACAACAAGACTAGCCAGTACATCGCCGTCTCCATCGCACTGGGAACCGTCACGATAATATGTGTTCTTATTCGCCTCATATTCAATTATTTCTGGAGCACTAATAAGCCCTTTGGAATCGATGACAAGGTCATTTGTGGTGCCTTGGCTCTTCGCATTACCTGCATGGCGATCAATGTTCAAGGTCTGGCGGCCAATGGAATCGGAAAGGACGTTTGGGCTCTACCACCAGAAGAGCTGACTGCTTTTGTGAAATACTTATTTGTCATGCTGGTACTTTACCTAGCCGAAGTTTCGATGATGAAGTTGGTCCTAACACTCTTCTTCTTGCGGCTCTTTCCTGGTCCAATCATTCAACGACTTATTTATGGCACAATTATTGCCAATATTCTCTATGGGGTTGTTCTCTGCATAGCAGCCATATTTCAATGCACACCGGTGAGCCACTACTGGACACAGTACGTGGATCACTCCGCTGGGCACTGCGTCGATTCAAATGCCTTTGGCTGGGCAAACGCCTCGATAAGCGTCGCAATGGATATCTGGATGATGTGCATACCGCTCAGTCAAATTCGACGGCTTAAACTCCACTGGAGCAAAAAGCTCGTGGCCTCCGTCATGTTTCTACTAGGATCATTGTGAGTTCATTTAGGCTTGGCTGATTATGAACCACACGTAACTAACAGGTGGCAGCGTTACCATTATCTCGATCCTGCGGCTCCGATTTCTGGTAACATGGGCATACACGTCGAATCCAACCTTTGACGAGTTTGATGTCATTTATTGGTCCACCATCGAGGTCAACGTAGGCCTGATATGCGCCTGCCTTCCCACTTTTCGCCTGATACTGGCACGGATGTTCCCTCGGGCCCTCAACACAAACAAGGGCACGGCTTCGGCAACATCCCACGACAAAAGCCAACTATCGAAACTATCCAGCCAGCTTGCTGTTCCACGACGTGTATCATATGTTATGCGGGGATCAGTTAAAGACGGGACAACGATTTGGGAGTTGCCAGCATATAGCCAAATTAAGCCGTCTAATACTGACGTTGAAGAATCCAGCGGTATTGTAGACGCTGCTTCGTCTGATGAGGGCGCTGAAGGCAAACGAACTGGTGGCGAGGATAAATGGGCGACATACATGCGTTCCATGCACAACCGATAGTATTTGAACGGTATTTGTGAGGAGAGAGAGAAGTAATCCAGGAAATGGTTAATTAGTTGTAATAGAGTGCGATTAGGGTTGATTTATTAGTCAAAAAATCTATCCTTGATTCCCACTGCACTTGGCCAGAGGCTTTCGTCAACACAGCAACTAATACGGCGTGCGAATGCGGGCTGGTTTACGGAGAAATAATAATCCCAAAAGTGACCAAAATTTACCGACCTTCCTTCAATTCCATTTCAAATATACAGTAGTCTTTTCTCCATTTAATACTAGTAGTACTGTTAATGCCAGCCCTTCGTCAGCATGGCGTCGATTGACGGGGTATACTATAGGAGGCTGGTCTCGAACATGCTTTAGCCGTGTTAGCGTACCATGCCACGGTTTCACATCGTGTTAATTCCATTTTTTGTTTAAATAACTAATAATATATTCATTATAGGACAAAGTCCCTCCGCCCACAGACAAGTACTCCCTCGCTTACAGGAAATTGACCTCATCGGGCGGCCCGCGGAAATCTTGTCCATGAGGTTAGCCACACGCATGCAAAAGGCTGAGTCGCAGTTCACTAGGGTAGCCGACTTACATTTTCTTGCCCAGATTGCGTACCAGACAGCACTCAAGGTCAGGAATCCTATAAAGACGACGCTGGCGTAGTTCATCGTTTCCAATGTGACTGGGAGGGCCGTGGGCATAGAAAATAGGACCATCTCGAACAAGATCCATATAATTGCAACAATGTTGGCGATGATGCCCCAAACAGGTCCCAGCGTCCATCGCGCTTTAGATACATGCTTGCGCCCCGAGGCCAAGCTCGTCGCAATTGGGACCAGGTATGCGGCAGACAATGACATGACGCCGACAGACACGAAGGCGGTGAAAGCGCTTGAACTTGCGAGGTATATTAAGCCGAGAAGCATCTCGATGACAGTCACAAGCGCAAGAGCGGGAAGTGGCGATCCTGATACAATACGGGACCAGAGAGTGTGCCCTGGGATGCCCTTGTCCCGGGAGAAGGCCCATGTATATCGCGACGCCGACGTGGTGATGCTTATGGAGCAAAAGAGTGCAACAAGGAGTATCGCAATCATAACTACCAAGGCACCGCCACGCGATCCAAGAACAAGCTTTAGGACGTATGGCATCGCCTGACCGTAGGGTGCCTGAAGGACCTGTTCAAGTGGTGGCAGCGTGAAGCAAATTGGGAGGATAAAGAAGAGAGCAGCTAGACCACCCATTGGCATGACCAAAGTGATGGCCCTCGGCACTTCCATCTGCGGATCTAGACACTCCTCTGACATTGACGTGACCATCCCGATGGCGCAGAAAGCATAAGCCGGCGGCAACAAGCCGATAAAAAAGGTGAAACCGTCTCCCCAGCCCGAAAACTGTGAGTTGTAACTGCCGAGTGCGACAGATGCGCTGTGTTTCCCCTCCTTGGCTGTCGCTGACAGTGACACAAGAACGACAATAATGGTGATGAAGTTCCAGATTGCGGCGATGATGTCGACATAAGACAGCAGTCGGTCTCCAACAGCGCAGATTACGAACGTGAGTAGACATTGGCCGTATAAGATGAGCAGTAGCTCCCAGTCCTTTGCCAACCAATCTTCCCAGTATATGGATACTGTCGCGGCAATGAGAGAGGCGATCCCAAAGTTCACCGAGAGAACGATTGTCCAGTTGCCCACAAGCCAAAGCCAGCCAGTGAGAAATGAGAGGGTATTTTTAACTCGCGGTTCGGAGCCTTCCGTAAGGCGAAATGTCCAATAATAGGCACCTGAGGACGTAGGGAAGATGGAGCTCAGCTCGGCGAGAGACACGGCAACGGCGCCGTCGAGAATGAGCACCACTAAAAGGCCAACAACCAGGGACAGCTGGCCGCCGCCATAGATGGCACTGGTGAGGGTGGAACCAATTCCATAAGGCACCGCTACAATAGCGAGGGACATGCTAAAAATGCTGAGAAGCGATCGGTTTTTCTTAAGTTGCTGTGCGTAGCCGAGTTGGACATGCTGTGCAGCGCCGCTAGCTAATGACTCTGGCGGCTCCATGTCGACGCTGGGAGGCGGCTTTGCTGCCTTGGAATCCATTGCAGTTGAATGACCGAAGAGAAGCGTGAGAAATGAAAAAAAGTCTCTCAGGTCAAAACTAAGTCGCAGTGACTCGGCGATGCAATCTAGCATATTGGTGCAGGCAACTCATAAACGGATTGTACACGCATTTATACCCAGTTCAACTCGGCCAGCCGGAGGCCACGCTTGTCAAATCCCGGATCAGCAGCACTTCCCCAGAGTCTGGGTAGGTGATCCTGTGGCTTATCGTCCAGCTGAGGGGCTTAATCATGAAGAAGACATCCATTTAACAACTCACAAGTAGAGGTTCTGTAGGTTTTATGTACGAAATGACCAAAAACTTGCCAGTTCCGATCTAGCTCGAAGTTGACTCGTCCATTGGTCCTATCTCCTTCTCCACCACACCTTGCTGCCATGATCCTATTCGGCTCCCCGCTAGGCATTTGAGACGCATGGCTCGGATAGATCAAGCAGGCAATACTCACCTTTTCGCCTCATAAGGACCCGATTTGGCCACAAACGAGGGGACTTTGAATGTCCAACTGCCAAGGATGTATTGATGCTAAATTGCAACGCTTGAGAACGTGAGGGTATCAGTACGTGAAATTCAGGGCCGACTCTTGTTCTGATAACTACCCCAACACTTTGTGGCGCACCCCATTCCATATCGGGTAAAAACTTTGACCAAATGCCTAGCCTTCATCACTAGCGCGAGGTCGAAGATATCAGGTCGGCTTTTGGACCAACTGCCAGTGGCTGAGAATGAATATGGGTCTACGTTCTGGCCAAGCGTGGGTTCGTACGCTGGCATTCGATTGGGGTTTAGGTCCGGTTCGATTACAGTAAATAATCTGTTTCCAATGTGCGAACACCGCCAACCCCGCATATCTTCATCGCAGACCTCCGCAGCCCTCCGGCCGGAAGTTGTTCATCTCAGGTTTCAGCTCCCGACGTCTACTTGCTCGTTACACTTTTACTCCATTCCGTGACATCGCACCATTCATGGGTGGCCGAGTCCGCGTCGTTGAAGGTTCTTGCTGGGCGTGTCGCAAACGTCGCATCAAGTGTGACCTGACCAGACCCAAGTGCCGCCGTTGCGCACACATCGGAGCTCCCTGCCAGTACAGCGACCGTCACATCCGCTGGAAGAATACCGGTTGCGCCCAACTCATTGACGAGTCTGCGCTCTTGGCCTCGCGCGACGAGCAGGCCCTCGGATACTTCAAGGACCGCCTCTGGCCGCTTCTCACCACGTCCGCCGAACCCTGCGCGTCGCCCATTTCCCTGGCATTGGAAAACAAGACTCTACTGCTGGCGACCTGCCTTTTGGCGGATACGCATCGAGTTCTGCAAGATGGCCGCAACAACCGACGGGCGCCACAGATGAAGAGGCTCGAATGCCTCTCGGCCGTCCGAGGCGAGCTCCAAGAGACGTGCGAGACGGCGAAGCCGCCGTCCATGACCAACCTGCTCATGACCGTCCTGCTACTGTACTTTGACGCGGGCTACCTCGACTGCACCGGCTCGTCGGGCGGCGCTTCCACGGCCAGCCACCATGCGGGCGTCAATGCCATCATCAACCGTCTCGGTGGCATCGGCGCCGTGCTCGACAGCGGACCCGCCGCGCTGCACATGCTCGTCTCCGAATTTGCCTCGACCGACTTGTCCAGGAATATCCTAGCCAGCGGGCGCCCCAGCTTCCCCCCGGACACATGGGACGTAATCGACCGCCGCTCCGTCTGGTGGACGCGCGACACCGTGACGCAGCGGTCACTGGCCAGCGTCCTGCGCGACGTCTCTGGGCTCGCGCACCACCGCGCCGATGTGCTGGAGGGGCTGAGAGAACTGGATCCGGCCGCTGTAGCGGCATTTCAGGAGGCGCTGATGCCTACCCTGGCGCCGCAAGGTACCATGGCAGCAGCCGCATCTGGCAATGTCGACCTTGAAGCCGTGGACGCATCGTACCTTGTGCGCTCATTCCAGTACCTTGGTCTTATTTTTCTGTGCCGTGCCATATACGGCTTATCCGTCAACCATATTCTCGTTCAGCAGCATGTGCAAAATTGCCTTGAATGCATCTTCTCCATCAAAAAGTCTGCAAAAGTGCTGAACTGTATTATCCTCCCTCTGCTGGTGGCAGGGGCACATTCAGAGACCGCGCAGGCCCGACGCAATGTTAGCACTATACTCAAATCAATCCACTGCGGTATCAAGTTTGCCTCGTTTCTGTCTGTAAGCGATTATCTGGAATATCTATGGCGGCGAGACTCCTTGGAGAACTTATCCTGGGATGAGATGTTCTCCAGTCTGAATCCAGACGCACTGATTCTTTAATCCTCCAGTTCCGTCACTTTCGCACTCTTGTACATTTTCGGACGATGGAATTATTCACATGACTTATTTTAGTATTCTAGTCAAGATGTGCTGTGTAGCAAGGTCGTACATGATATGGCTGTGCCTTGTTTTTTCGTTTCTTGTTTATAAAAAAAAATACTATCAACTTTTTATTCTAATTCTACCGCCTTAACTCACAGAAGAGTTCCCATATTTACGTGGATGGCCTTGGTCTGCGAGTACGCCGCCAACCCCGCCTCACCTAATTCTCGGCCTACGCCGCTGTGCTTCACACCGCCAAAAGGAACGCGATAATCAGAATCGTTGGAGCTGTTAATCCATACCATGCCTGCCTCCAAACCGACAGCGACGCGGTGACACAGTTCAATATCCCGGGAGAATAAAGCCGCTCCAAGGCCAAAGCTCGTGGCATTGGCGAGTTTTACTGCCTCCTCCTCTGACGAAAACGAGCTGATGGATACAAAGGGCCCAAAGACTTCCTCCTGAAAGATGGTCATATTTTCCTTGACATCAGCGAAAACGGTAGGTTCAATGAAGAAGCCCTTGCCGCCCAAGTTTTTGTGAGGACTGCCGCCCATGACCAATCGGGCACCTTCCTTGCTTCCCGAATCGACGTAGGACAGGATCTTGTCGTATTGGGCCTTGGTAACCTGTGGACCCTGGAAAGTCTCTTCATCAAAAGGATTGCCAATCTTGCTCTCTGTGCACAGTTTTGCAAAGCGAGCGATATACTCTTCGTAGATGTCCTGGTGGACAAGGATGCGCGAAGTGGACGTACACACTTGGCCTTGGTTGTACATGATGCCAACATGGCCCCATTTGACAGCCTGGTCGAGGTCCGCGTCCTTGAACACCACGAGGGGCGATTTTCCACCCGTCTCCAATGTCAGATTCTTCAGATTCACGCTCGCGGCCTTCATAATGTGCCGCGCCGTAGAAGTCGACCCCGTAAACGCAATCTTATCGACGCCCGGGTGGGACACCAGGGCGCTGCCGGCCACGCTGCCCAGGCCATTGACGATGTTGATGACGCCGGCAGGAATGCCCGCCTTTTGCACCAGCGTGGCAAAGTAGAGTATGGACAGGGGTGTCTGCTCCGCGGGCTTCAGGACGACCGTGTTACCGCACGCGAGCGCCGGCCCGAGCTTCCACGCCGCCATCATGATGGGGAAATTCCACGGGATAATCTGGCCGCACACGCCAATGGGCTGCTTCAGCGTGTAGGCAAACTTTTGCGGGGTGGTCGGGATGGTCAGGCCGTGGATCTTGTCGGCCCAGCCGGCATAGTATCGCAGCACGGCAATGGCCTCGCATAGGTCGTCGTCGCGGGCCACGGTGAAGGCTTTGCCATTGTCCCAGGCCTCGAGAGTGGCCAGGACGTCCTGGTGCTCCTCGACATGGTCGGCGAGCTTGTATAGGAGGCGGCCACGGTCTGTGTTGGAAATGCCGCCCCAAGCAGCACTTGTGAGCGCCGCACGGGCAGCTTGGACGGCAAGATCGACGTCTTGGGCTGAAGCAGCCTCAACTTCTGCAATGATACTCTCGTCACTGGGATTGATGCTAGTTATCTTGCCGCCTCCGGAGCTCGAGCTCACAAACGCATTGTTGATAAAAAGACCAGTGGGCAGCTCAATCTTGGTGCCGTTGGGCGCTGTAAGGCTAATTGTTGACATTTTATGTGATTATATAAAGTTTGTGACAATAATAGGCAGAGTAGACGGTGAGGGTGTTTGAGGTTGATGGCAGGCAGCAACACGAATAGGTGGCGCGACGGCAATTGATAAGGCCAGACCTGGGCAATTGAGCATTGCCAGCCAATATGTAAGTGGCTAGAATTACCCTTTCAGGAAAGAAACTGGGCATCGAGAGAGAGACTGTGGGACGATTCAGGCGTGCGGACATGTGCCGAGTGCCGACTGGCACATGAAGCAACACGGGGTAAACTCGTCCGAAAAGGGAAAGAAAATCGACCACCATGTGGTGCCACGCCTTATCATGACTTGCGCCACGCCGCTCGTAGCTTGGCAATAAGACAGAGTTAAAGTAGTCACAGGATGAATTCAAGAGATACTCTCGCTCAACTAAGAATTAACGTCGTTATCCATTTCAACTACCGACAGCATGATGTCACAGGTCAGTGACCAAATGGGATACCTCCGGATCGAAGAGGCCAAAATATGACATTAGGGTACTACTTTTGGCAATCTGCCGATAACCTTCCCGGCTGCGTCCTCTGCCTCTCCCCTCTCCACCCTTCTCCAAGACTCACACGTCTAGGCCGGAATCTCGGCCTCGACCTCAATTTCGACTAGCATCCCCTCAAGTCCCAACTTTCCAATCTCAACACATGTCCAAATCGGCCTGTGAGTGGGGAAAATTGTTTTAAAATGAGTAGTCATCAAGTCGAAACTGCTACCCATGTCGAGGTGGTAGGAGCGGATGGCGTAGATGTGCTCAAAGCCAAGGCGCGAGTCGGCAGCTTGGAGGGCATGCAACGCGTTGGCAAAGGACATTTCAATCTGTTTTCCCAGATTGAGCTCAATATTTCCCTTTGCATCCCAGCCACCCTGGCCAGATGTTCGAATAGTATTGCCGATTTTGACGGCCTGTGAGTAGTGCAAATGTTCAGAGTTGGTCTCTGTGCCATGGTAGTTGAAATATTGCGGCGCCATAGTGACAAGAAGCGAGGTGCCGAAGATTGAAATGGCAAGATAGGAGTTGAATAGATTTAGGATATTTTAGGATATTTTTGACTGACTTTCGTGGCTTGTATTCAGAATAACAGGTTTCCCAGATGATCTTGTCAGAGCATCAGCGAACTTTGCGCTTCGGGCCTATATAGTCAATATCGAGCATTAAACGGGGCTGTAAGGTGTCTGACTTACACAGGTGCACAGATGGTCACGAGAATTACCGTTCAAGGCAGTAAAGGCGACCAAAAAGACGCTAAAACTCGGATATTTAAATATTGGATAATACGCCCGTTTGGTTCGTATGTGCAGAAGAAAATAGTCCGAGGATGAATTGGTGCCGCTTGGTGGCATCTTGGCTGGTCCACCGGCCAAGAAACCCCATCATGCGGTACCACATGCAGTTTACTTTTGCCAGGGAATCTAGTCGTCCATATAATTAGAGGGTTATATTTTTTTGTAGCTCTCTAGCTGATGTTTCTTATAGAAAGCCATGCTCTTCAGTACTTGTTTGCAGCAATCGGCATTGCAATGCAGTGATCCTCAAATCACCGACTGACATCCTCCACCACGGTCATCTACCAGCCACAACTAACGACTAATTTAGCTAAAAGTTGATAAACAGTCATTGATCAATTGCACCCTATTATGAAATAGCGCGAGTGTCCTAAACTTAATATGGGAATTCAGCCTCGGGCTGTGAAACAAGCAGGCCACTCTCCTGCTGGATCTTGTGCTGCTCATCCAGGTAGGGCAACAAAATATGATCCCAGTGCTTTTTACCCTTGTACTCGGCGACGGTATCATCCCATGATCGGATGGCCTCCGCAAGGCGCCCGGGGACGTGTAGCTCCTTGGCGATTGTCGTAATGGGTTCAAAGTACGTCCTGACCGTGAACACCAGAGCTCTGGACCTCGGAAGCCGCCTGAGAGTCTGCCTTTCCGAGCGAAAATGAATTTCTTCAATGGATAATCCCTCTGAGTTGGCGGCAGCCCAAGCTGATGAGATTCAAGTTAGCGAGGGACCGTGGAGTGAAACTCGCCCACCATGCTTGGAATGCGAGAAAACTTACAAGCCTCTTCGACTCCCCCCTGGTCGCCCATACGATGCGACCAATGCAGGCCATCGTCCAGTTGAATAAAATACTGCGGCTTTATCAGTGTACAATTCAGGCGGATGGCAAGTGCAGTGAGTAGGTCAGTCACGTACATTATTTCGAGTAACCGGACTTTCTGGTGCAAGCCGCGCAAAAAAGCGATTCATGCCCGTTTTGAGCTTTCGCTCGTAATGGGGAACTTTTGCATTTTCATGCAACTCGTCCAATGACGTCCGAAACTTTTCGCGGAGGCGCCAGAAGCCAGGCAGACAAATGGCCCCCGCATCAAATCGGTAGTGTTCGTCTGTGGCGAAGGAAAAAAAAAAATTAGTTGGGACCAGAGTAGAGAGTATGGACTGAAATTTGGCGTGCTCGATAACTTACCGTCGTTTTTAATCATCAAAACTAGATCGTCCTGAACGAGCAAGGCTGCCGTTGCCAAGGCGTCTGTCGGGGTTCCTAGGTGCAGCGGGTATTAGTTGACCGTCTCCTTGGTCTAGATAGAATTTATTATAAATTCTCTCGGAAAGAAGGTGACTCACGTGCAGGATAGTCAAAAACCTCGCCGGTCAGCGTGTTTTTCAGAGTGCTCCCGTCAAGTTGAAACATGCTCGGATACCGATTGGAGAGATATGCCGCGGGCTCCTCCAGCAGCTCAAAGCACGCATCGCGCGTGACGGCGTTGTCGACATACTTGACGTGGCCATGCAAGTCCTTTTTCAGCTCGGAAGCCTTTATGTCGTGATAACGCATGTAATTGCAGTCGAGTTGAATCCACTCATTCCAGTCCAGTTTGCGAATGCCCATGGTGATTTGGTTGGGACCATGGCGAAACGGGCGGTACTTGATGGGTTCTTTGGAGGCGAGGTCAAAGTCATCAAGGGCGTCGGGCTTGGGGGTAACAAATGGTCTTTTTGCGTCCAGAGCACTGTTTTGGGCCTTGTTCGATGAGAATCCATTTCGCTGATGGAAGCGAAACCATGCTAGAGAGACGACCAACACCGCCGCAAGAGCGAAGAAGAGCTTCGTCTGCGTCAGTGATTCTTGTGTCATGTCAGACATTTTCTAGATGGTGTACTAAGAAACCTAAAGACAGTTCATTTTTTTCTGTATCCATGCATGACAAGTTGGATGACTAGTAATGTATTTAAACCAACTGATCAGACTTTCAATGGCGAGTCGGCTTCCTTGGATGGACCCCGCCACAGCCAGAGGCGGCTGGATGTCGCACTAAGCCTTTCATGGGCAACAGATTGCATGCCGCCCGATTATCAGGCTAAGACGAAAGTCGTTGCTCTTTCGTGCTGAGAAAGATGGTTCAATTGGAGTCCACACAGTCTCGACACACGCGACATTCGTTTAATAGAAATACCCGCACAGCTGGGTCTTTCCGGGCGCTTGTGCATAGAATGCTGGAGTTGGTCCGAAAAACTGCTTGTTTAAAACGGCTGCATGTCCCACAGAAAACTTGGGCCTTCCATGCCTAATTTGGCAACTTTCAAGACCATTTTCAATCTGTCGACACAGGTAGGAACTGCGGAGGTGGCGTGACAAATATTACTTGGCAGACAAGCAGAGCCATCGTCTTTTCAGCACCTTGTCTATTAGGCATCGTGATCTTGAACATGTTTGGTTCGGATACTTTATGGCCTCGCACATATGCCTCGTGAATTATTGGCTCTATCCAATCTGTGACAAGCGACGAGGTCAACTACCCGGTTCCCGGACACCGCTACATTTTTACCCTGGGGCACCAAAAGGCTAAATAAATGGTATAATAAAAATAGTTTGAAATTATACTGAAATTATAATTATATTATTTATAGTAATATCATATTGCGTGCAGCATGCTGGAGCTGTCAAGCTACGTAGAGACGCCGCCCTCGAGCCATCCGCCTATTCGCAACCGCACGAGTTGTGCTAAATCTGTTGACCCATCGCTTCTCGCCATCTGCTCGTCCATACTGCGAATTACCTTGTCAATATACTGTCCTGCCCCGGACGGATGCAAGATGTGTGCAATTGCGCGGCGTACCGCTAAGAGGCGTGGCGACGGCTCAATGGTTCGAATGCCCTACTAAATAATTTCACTCAACTCATCGTTACGCACAGTACTGAGGCCCTGAAGAGCATGAAAACGCGTCTTTCTTCTCAAGCCTCAATTATCAACTCTTACTTATTCTCATTCTCACTTATTCACCACCTCGTCCTGATCCTGATCCTAATCCTCATCGTCATCTTCATGTTTATATTCACCCTGATTCTCATCTATACAATCCGCTGGCGTCTTCTTACAGGCGGTACAATTATCCTCCGATGGCTTGTTAGTGTAGCCAGGCCTCTCAAGCTTTCCAGCTCTGAACAGCTCGCACAGTCCGCACTCATTCCCGTAAAACCTGCGTTTACCTGCCTGCTCACGCTGTGAGGTGCATGTAGAACAGCGATTACCAGTGAGCGCCTGTATGGCCTCTATAGAAATCCCATTGCCGTCGGTAGGCACGAGCAGTCTGCGACCTCGTGGTACCAATGACCGCGCGAGGATAACGCCAATAAAAAGTGTTGCTGTGGTTGCGACCTTCATTCTTTTTTTTTAAAAAAAAATGTATAGAAGATATAGAAGAGTACGTGATGGTGTTGTGGATATAGATAGAAGAGGTAGAGCCAGCGACGTGGCAGTTATAGATTGGAGGATGCAGACGGCTATATTTATACTTTGGACGCCCCTATAGACAGCTCCAAGGCAAAAATCGGTCAAGGACGATTTTTGTTTTATAAAAAAAAAAAAAAAAAGGTTGTATGGCGTCGAGGACATCGTCCGCATAATCGCCATGTTGTTTTTGACCGCGGATAGCACGATCAAGTACCATTGAGAAACGCGTC
Organism: Zarea fungicola; assembly: GCA_900169235.1. Lineage (NCBI taxonomy): Eukaryota > Fungi > Ascomycota > Sordariomycetes > Hypocreales > Cordycipitaceae > Zarea > Zarea fungicola. The sequence goes on from FWCC01000075.1 coordinate 95,665, forward strand.
CAAGACAAGTAGGGCCCTCCCTGCCCCTGATGAAACCCTACAACTCATAGTTTTAAGCTTGGAATTTAAAGTGCTTGTCTGAAGAGGAGTCTATGGAGTTGGAATGTAGATGGCGTAGTGGCATGTAAGCCTACGCCTGGTTGATTCGATTCATGACCATGCACGGAATGGTCTGGTATGGTATGCATGGAGGCCATACCAAAAAATTGCCTCAGTCACACCTTTCACAGAGCCAAAGGACTTGCAGCCTTTAGCTGATTGTAAGCCTTGCACCACTATCCTCATGTGCAAGTAGCCACCCATTTACACAGTTACACAGTCACGTAGTCACCAAATGGGCAGTTTTCCACCATCAGATTCATCACAAATCTACACAAATGAGGGTTTGTCTTGGTGTCATAGGTAGTATCGAGTGAACTTGTATAGTAAACAAGCAAAGGCACAAAACTAGCTCCAGTAGAGCACCTGCGACACCCATTCCGGTTACTAACGGTAGCTCCAATGTGCTTAGCACCCATATCTCAGAATGAGTCTCAAACAAGGACAGAAAGAAACAAGGCCTGCGCAGCGCAAAATTGTTGCTGAGAAAATAGGAAACAAAAAAAATATAACACAGCTTTGTCCAATTAAAAAATCTTTTCCATCCATAAAATATGAAAATTACAGCCGTCGTTGCAATGCCCTGTACCAGTCCCAGCTCAGTCTACACTATTCATTTTCAGTTACCGCATGTGATGAGTCGCCGCAAGCATTTTTCTGTCTATTTATCAAGCTAGCAAGCTCTTTATTTATACTATATATTTATATATATATATAATGAAGCGTTGGCAAGATCCAACCACCTTAAATAAACCAATTCAATCAGCTGCCACGGTTCAGGGTCTCCCATGTGCGCCATTCTTTTTCAATATCCTGTCCAATGTGTCGTCTCCAAAGACGTAAAAGCTCAATCGCTAGAAAAAAGTAAAAGAAGAAATCAATCTCCATATCAAAACATAGCTGCAAGGGAAAATATGACATCATACACATCATACACCTCCCGAATTAAACACAGTCTGTTTCGATAAATTGCCCTCAAGACATGAATGGACAAGGGATATAAAAGGAAGAGCAGAAGAAAAAAGGTATATAATGCCAAAAGACATCAAGAAAAAAATGACAAAAGAAAATAGAGAATTGTATATCACGGGGGGCATCTTGGTTCAGTTTTCAATCTTCGTCGACCCAACATCCCTCGTCACCTGCATCATCCACCTCAATCGTGGTCCCTAGAGCTTCTTTGCCCTGTCGAATCATGTCTTGGAGGCGCTTGTTAAACGCAGACATGCGGACATCGGTGTCGCGCTCTTCCATTTTGCGACGGGCAGCGAGATGCTTGGCCTCGGCGTCGAGGCGGGGGCTGTCCACATGAGACGGCTCGTTGGTGTCACCCCGGCTGGACGCTGCCGAGGCGGTGCTGTTGGCGCGCCGATGCGTACTCGTGGTATTGGTGTTGCCGCTGCGTCTCCGGCGGTGTCCCGCTGCGCCGCCTCTGGTCTGTGAATGCGAAAATGAGTATGGAGAGTGGGATGGAGATGCGGTGGAAGCGGTGCTGGCGGTGGTCTGGTATGCCGTAGCGCCAGAGGCAAAGGACGAGGCAGCGTTGGCTTTGATGGGGGAGGCGGATCGGGGTGACGCGTAGGACGCGGAGGAGGCGGGCCTGCGATTTTGATCAGAGGGCGTCTCTGGACGGAAGGAGAACCGGGCGGCCGAGGACATTGAGGCTCGGTTGCTGGTGGGCGTGGTGGAGATGCGGCGACCGGTGGTGACGGAGGGCGTGTGGTTGCGGTTTCGGGGGGAGGATCTGTAGCCTCCGCTAATCTTGCGCGGCGTGGCCGAAGCAATGGATCGACCCTGTTGGGCGGCTTCGTTTACGAGGACCCAGTTCCGACCGAGATCGTCGCCGTGTGTGGTCTGTCGACGCTTTGCTGAGGGGATGCTTGGCGTTGGGCTTGCGGTGCGGTAATGTATGTCGGTGTTTTGGTTTAGGTCGTCGACGGTGGCAGCAGTCGGCTCGGGCAGGACGTCGTCAACAGTAGCCCGGAAGGAGTATTCTGGTTGGGAGACGGGAAAATGACCGGGGACACGATGCTCGTAGTCGTCGTAGTGATAGTGGTAGCTGTAGGAATAATCATCAGCGGGCGGCAGGGTTCCGTCGCTCTCCACCATGGCCCCTGTCTCGGTCATGGCAAAGCCCCGGCCTCCACCGGCGTAGAAGCCCTTGAAGGCACCGGCCTTGCAAAACTCCCAGACGCGGCCGACAACACCGCCGACGACGGTAATTGCGGCAGAGCCCCATCCTTGAGACGGGGAGCGTGGCGGATCGTCATGGTGAAAGAGTGATGTCGGTACGCCGCTCGAGGCATCGTCTTCGGTGTCGTGGCGGGAGCGCTTGGTGCCGAGTGCCTTTCGGTAGTCTGAGTCGGAGTACATGCTCTCGCCCATGACCCCCGAGTCTGCATTTCCTGGCGTGTCTAGGGTGCCTGCGAGGGCATATGCCTTGACGGGCGTGTGTAGCGGCAGGGCAGCTTTGCCAAAGAGGCTGATGGAGGCTGGTGCATCGTCAGCGGCAGCGGGTGTCCCGCCTCGGACTCGCTTGCGGTTGGGCGTCGCATCGAGAAAGGCGGAGTTGGAAGGTGAGGGCGAAGCTACAGGTGGTCGGAATAGCAGCGGTTGTGAGGTCATGGTAACGGTATCGGCATGGAACTGGCCCGGCATAGTAAAGCCCGACGGGTAAGTCATCTATCAGACAGATTGGAATGTTAGCAGCGTGGCGTGGGGTGAGGCGAGCTGGAATGCTATCGAGGCGGGCATCTTGTCTGTCTCGGGAAAAAAAAAGAAATTTTCTTACATTTTTAGAAAGAGTATAAAAAGTAAAATGTCAGACACAGCGCATGGCTGGCCGAGAGTAAGCGACGCAATCACGGACGGCGGCAAACACAGTGTGGCGGCGGCTTTGTCGATGCGGCCTGAGCGGACGGTGGTGCAATACTTTGGGCACCACAGTGAGTCGAGTGATGAGAGACAAACGTCCAGTCGAGAAGGAGGACGTTGTCAGGCCTTTGGTTCGAGTTTGTTGGGATTTTGCCTCGCTCCGATGAGCTGTGAGCTGGGTTGTGTTTATTGAGTGGGTGGTGCTGGTGTTGCCGGACTTGCTCGTGACCCCACCAAACCAGTTGGTGGCCGGGTAGCTGCCTGGGCGATGATCAGAGGTGTGGCGGGATGATGAATCAGCTGATGCGATTCAATCTTGACACGAGACGACAACGGCAGACGGCAGAACGGGTAGATTTTGATTCAAGATGGTTATAATATTCATCTCCTATAAGAAAGGAAATAAAAATTTTCAAAGTGTGCTGCACAGATGCCCAACTCGGTGAGTAGCACAACCAAGTCCACCGCCTTTCCTGGTCGGCGGTGTGGAAGAGCGGCCCAAGCTACCGGTCTCCAGCGACATGCAGCGCCAACATGCGCTGTAGCGGGGTTTGTGTCCACTAGACTTTGCTGCGGCATCGCTGTGGAGAATCGTGGTTCAGTGCTTGCTTTAGCGAGCGAGACCCCTGTAAGAAATGGAGACGCTGCTGTTGGGCACTAAGCAGTTCGCGGACAGGCCAAACTGTCAGACCCGTTGCCATGGCATTTAAAATAGTGGGGCATGCAAAACATACTGCCCAATTCGGACCTGTTTAATTGAAACTCACCAAAATCAAAGCAAGCCACGTTGTCCAGTACGGAATTTTGATATTAGAGACTTTGACTCCGTAATTATGCACGTCTATCTGAGATTGAATCTGGACACACTGGCGTAGAAGAAATGGGTCTCTTGGTCACAGCTTCAGGGTGCTCATCTGTCTTCAAATACACTAGAAGCTGCTTTATCTTTACTAGCTATTGATTACGAAATTAAAGTGCCCTTGTGCACTGTACCTTCTTCCCATGCCTCTGCAGGGGGTTTACTTGTGCACATGTGTTTCCGACTCTATTTCATTACAGTCGACAAGATGCCGACTGGAGACGCCGACTTGGTCTGGGATCGCAGAATCCTAAAAGCGAAAGACAAGGAACACGTGCAGTAAATTGCGCACCGCTCAGCTTTGGCCTGCTGAAGAGGAAAAAGGCAAGAAAGCTGCGGTTCCTGATCTGCTTCATTTTGGCCTCAATACCCAACGTTGGCAACATGATCCCCCGGACATATGGGCTCGGACATATGGGTAGCTCCGTTGTGACGGAGACATGCACTTGCTACCATGGAGCTCATGACTTTGGCTTGAAATATTAATGATATTGATTAAATAGCGCGCAACCCTGACTCGCAAACATTGGGCAAACGGCTTGCGTTGTCATGTTGCTCTATTCCAAGTGATCAGAATGTCTGCGTCTATTCCCCCGGAGTTGTGATCATCCTTGGCACCAGCTCGCCCGACCGCTCTGTTTTGCTCTGGGCGCCGTGATGAGAGTACCTGATAAACTGGCCATTTTAAAGACGGGAGTTTTATAACGTACTTTGAAATCAGCTTTGATGTAGCAGGATCTAATTCGGGCGGCCAGATCGAAATGTTTCAGCCTTCTCTTCCCCAACTTACCACTCTCGATGCTAACTACGCAAATATCTCATGCAGTAGGGAGCTAAGTGGTTGACAAAGTATTTAAAGCGCTTGGTTCGCCGCTCAACATTGCCGCCATGATCAGTTCACCTCCAATCAAACTCTTGTACCACATCATATTACAATCTTCAGCTCTCAACAACCAAAGCAAAATCCAGTTCCCAACATGCAATCCACTTACATCTTTTCCCTTCTCCTCGCTGCCTCAAGTGTCTTGGCCACCCACGTCAGTGGCTACGCCGATTGCTACAATCCTGCCAGCCCAGACTGCTGGGTTTCATGCAACGCGAACCATTATAAATGGACCGTTTTTCAGTGCGGTAAAAATAAAGCCTTTAATGATTCCTTCACGTCCATCCGCGTGACGTACGAGGGACAAGGCGTGCAAGCCAGGACAAACAGCGACTGCACCGGCGACACGGTTGGCAGCTTCACTGAAAGTGGCTGCTATGATCTTAGCAATGAGGTTGTCAATTGTATTTGGATTCAATGCTGAGACATTGGCTGTCTGCGAAAATGCTTCTTAAGAGTCGGAGGGTCAATTGTTTAAACTACTGTCCAGACGCAGCACGGCGCGAGCCTGGTACCCCGGATCTTATTATGGCAGCCGCAGCGCCTCCGTTCCAACAAACGGTTTAAGGCATGCTTCAATTTCCATGGCTGTCGGTTTGCAATCTGCAAGCCTGGCAGCTTCATGGTATAGTTTCCATCTGATTTCATCTTTCTTTGCCTCGCACTCTTCAGATTTAGGTAGACAATTTGACAGAATTTACATCACTATCGCGACGAGCTACGCAGCCAAATAGCAGGATACAATCAAGAATTAACTACAGTCAAGGTTGTGCACTTTTCCCTTCAAGCAAACTTCCCACCCCGTAGTTTAAAATGGGAGTTGCAACTCTCGTTGAAATTTAATATTTCATTATGCCATCCTTTGGGCAAATGGCGGACCTCTCCGTGGCCCCGTCTTGCTTACGCAGCTTCGTTGAACGCAGTCGAAGCCCAGACCAAAAAGCTAAAAATATTAATTACGGCTGCGGCCTACAACTAATGACCATAATCAACAACCAAAATCCAGACGGGAATATAATCTACCGGCAAGTAGTCAAGTCTTGCTTTACTATAGAACAAGATCAATTGCATTATCTTACACCGACATTCTACTTTATACCTCCGAAAATGTCAAGTTACAACCCTGGAGTCATATTCAAAGCCTAAGTAGTATAAAAATTAATTGGCTTATTCTTGAGATGAATGTGGACACATTGGTTTAAGAAACGGGTCTCTTTGACCGCAATTTGAAGTGCTCGCAAAAATTATGCGCATCTACGTGAATGCCTCATTCCACTTCACCTCCGTGTATCCATACTACTCACAAAGTCGGTTACTTTGCCTTGTTTTCAAATGCAGAGAAAGCCTGCGCCTTTTTCCATTTCTCAAACAGGTTTTTTTTTAACTCATCGTCTTAATTGTCTGTATAGTACTCCAGTCGCAGCTCCTCAGCCGACTTCGATTTATATTTATATTTGGGGCAAAAGCATATATGTTGAAAAGGTTTCCATGTCGATGTAGATAAGTCCTTTTCAACACGAGAAGGTGGTGGAGGACCTCTGCGAAATTTAAAAAGAGAAAAGTAGATACAGATGCCAAATGAAAATGTACCAGCGACACTCTCCCTGTTGGTCCATGGCGTAATATATTGGGAGGAAGAGGGACGTTGCGGGAGAAGCTTATGCTTACGTCTGCTTGTCGCTCCCAGTTGTTGGGCCTGTACCGAAGCTGAAACCACCATAAGCTGGCGGTGCGTTGCTATCACTGCTACTGGAACCAGAGCCAGGCAAACTTGTACCAACCTTCGGAGCTGGCGCTGCTTTGATATCACTGCTGCCGGCATCAGAGCCAAACAAACCTGTACCAGCCTTCGGAGCCGGCGCTGGTCGACCACCGAATAAACTTGCGCTAACACCCAGAGCTGGCGCTGCCTTATTATCACTACTACCGGTACCAGAGCCAAACAAGCCCGTACCAGCCTTCGGAGCTGGCGCTGCTTTGCTATCACTGCTACTGGCACCAGAGCCAAATAAACCTGTACCAGCCTTTGGAGCTGGCGCTGCTTTGATATCACTACTACCGGCACCAGAGCCAAACAAACCCGTACCAGCCTTCGGAGCTGGCGCTGCTTTGCTATCACTGCTACCAGCGCCAGCGCCAGCGCCAAACAAACTCTTGCTGAGCGCAAAAGGCAACGGTGTCTTGTTGCTGGTGCTATTGCTGCTAGAGAATAAAGAGCTAGTCCCTGGCGGTAGAGTCAAGGGTGCCTTGTTGTAAGTCCTACTGCCGCCGGAAAACAAAGAGCCAGTCCCTGAAGCTACCGGCGCCGCGTTGTTCGTACTGTTGCTAGTGCCAAAGGAATTTGTAGTCGCTGAAGCTGGGGTTGCCTTGTTCTCGCCACTGCCAGGGCTGCTAGGCAACGATTTTCCGATGTCGTCAATGATGTCTTGCAGCGACGTTTTCGTCGGAGCAGGCAAAGCCCCCGGGAGAGCCAGCTGTCCCGGAGCCGTAGTCTTAGGCAGATCTGGTAGCTTGGCCGGTGAGTCCGTCGGCAGCCAGAGGGAGCCCGCAATCGTGCGAATATTGGCATCGTATATGGGCTGCTGCTTCACAGGTTCCGCGCGCCGTCTCCAAAGTCGACATTCGTTGAGTCCCTCTTGCAGCGTCTCGATTTCCTTACCGAGCTGGGACCTGAGGGCGTGTGCAGACGGAGGCTCAGAGGCCAGCTCTTTCAGTCTCTCGTCGTCCATCTCTCCGACCGAGAGCGGAGTAAAGATGGTCGGCAAATCTTGAATGAGACATCCCTCGATGGCCAGGTTCATAATATTCTCTGTAAATGTACGACGAGACATCTGCTCCGGGAAAACGAATTAGCATTTTGTCATCGCCAGATTTAATAGAACCGAGCCGGTGCGCCGGGTTGAAATTACCTCATAGTACGCCTGCATCATATCAATGATTTTTTCCGTCGCGTATGTGCCCCCGTCCACGGATTGATTCACCTTCGCCGCCGCTGACAGCATCCTTTCCTCCTGCGGTGGCCCAAACGGGTGCGGTTTCGCCAACTGTGCCAGCGACAGACTCTGTAGCCTGTCCGCCATCCGCTCCACTGCCCACCGATCAACTATTTCCCGAAACTCAGCATCCAGTGGCACCGCGTAGCCTTCCATGTACGGCGCCAGAAGCCGATTCAGCTGCTGTTCGAGAAGCATCTCACGCTCCGTGAAGAAGCCATCGACATATTTGCGTTGGATAGCATCGGCTGTCAGGTGTCCGTTCTTGGAGCCGATGATGTGGGCAAGGAGGTTCCCGACAAAGTCCTTTGCGGCATCCGTGACACGCTGGATGTGGAACTGGGCCATGGTACGCCAAGGAAAGGCCTGTATCTTGAAGAGGTAAACGGCGAGCTCGCTGTTGCACGCGCCGGGAAGCTCACGGCCTTCAGTTGCCGTGGCTAGGCTCTCGAGCCGTGCGTTCAAGACCTTCCGGGATACTCTTTTGGGCAGCGGGAAGTCATAGGAGTTGGTGGCGAGAAAACCGGCAATGGAATCGGGGACGACGGTGATTTTCTCGCTCTCGCTGTGTTTTTCATCGACTTCCTCGATGTGTAGTGTGTAGCCGCGCGTCTTGACGATGTAGTCAAATGCGCGGTGGAAGCCCCTGAGCTCAGCGCGGAGCCTGTTCCGTGGGGATGTTAGCTCCCCAAAGAAGCCGTCGGCGTAATGACCGCTGTTGGCATCGCGTGTCAGTCGCTGAAATTCGACGGCGATGCGGAGGAGAAACGAGCGCATGTCCTTTGGGTCTGATCGCTTAGGCCCGAGCTCGTCATGTTCTTTTTGTCGCCGCTCCAGATTCTGCTCAATATCGCGGATGACACCTGGCAGGCATGTCCGCGTGTGATTGTACAAGATGGAACTGAGTTTTTCGCGAAGACTAGCAATTCCGAGATCTCCCTGGTCAACTGTATTCCACATTGATGACGCAAAAAAGGCGCTTTCAATGTCATCTCGTGAATCCAAGCTTTTTTCGCCCTCTGCACGGTTGCGCAAGACGTGCCAGCCAAGCTTGAAGTTATATTCTGGTTCGAGATTCTTGGCGAGGTGGATATGAGCTGTCATTTGGTGTCCCGTGGCCAAATCAGGTTTTGTGATGACACCCAGACTGCGCTCAAACTCCTGATCGTGAGCCTCGACCTTGGCCAGTACATCGTGTCTCACGATATCAATGTGGGCCTCCACAACGACTAGCATGATGCTCTTCTTTTGCGTCATGTAGCGATCCGTGAGGTAATTGACAGTCTCTATGTCCGCCTTGGTCTGTCCTTGGCCACCCACTCGGAAGAGGCCAGGCAAATCCACAAGAGTGAGGGGCGTCAATTCTGGTCCTTCCATGGTTACGCATAAAACGTCCTTTGAGAAGTTTTTACTGGCAATCCCAATACCCATGCATTCCTTTGCCTTGTCAATCAAGCCGGGGAGGTCCTGCTTATTTACCCCCGACTCGTCAAATGCTGTGTCAACTTTCGTATCGTCGTCGCACCGAATGCGGACATTGACGCGGGAGTGGTCTGTTTTGTACAGCGAGATCTCCGTGGCGAAGCGCGTACATAGCTCTGCGGCAACGGGGAAACGAACGCCGGAGATCGCTTCTAGGACGGATGACTTGCCCGCCCCCTGTTCGCCGATTACGACAATCTGGGGGAGATCGACGATGCCGCTGATGCCGCACGAGTGAAGCTTCCCCATGAGGATATGGAGCTCCTTGGCGAGCTTGGTGTTGAGCTCATCGAGAGCGGCAGTATCCACTGTGAGCGTCATTGTTTTTTAATCTCCAAACGCAGTGTTGTCGTTGTTTTCATATGCTGGATTGAAGCATTAGATGAAAAGAGACACGGAGCCTGGCAAAAGCAGCCTGGTAAGGAATGGAGTCTACTGACATAGTCTAAATACATCTTTGGTCCATGGGCAGAATGTGGCTATGGTGCGAAGGATCTATGCAGGTGTAAGGGGCAGCGGCTACATGCGTCTCCTCATTGGCCCGACTGCAGGCATCGCAGCACATTCAAAGTCAAGTTTGCGCCGGCTGCATGAGGCGCTGCAAATGGATTTTATACGTTCCATCAAGAGATTGTGGCCAAAGAAAGACTCTACTGGCGATGGAAGGCTTCGCAGAGAGATACCCTTGATGGCGCAGAATGAAACTGTTCATACGACGCGATCGCGCGTTAACTCGCAGGGTGCAGGCGTCAGACAGGTTGAGCGGATAGCGGAATAAACCGCCAGTAAATTCATATGTCCGTGCCCCACAGCGTCCCGGCCCTAGTTAAGAAGTTTATTAGGATTGCTGCGCCACTTGAATTAATGAGATGCCACTAGGGTTGGTTTTCAATAGTTCTGAGTAGCCTCTCGATGAGCCGTGGCCCTCTTGAGGGCCAAGTATTGCGCAACGCTTACCGTGATTCAAATCTACCCAGTACTGGTAAGGCCCGGCCCAAGCCGTTTACCAGAGTGGCTAGCCAAGTCTTCCAAAACTAGTTCAACTATTCAGCCATCGGCTAACTTTATACAGCTTACTATAATAGTGTTTATTAGAAGAATAATGAAAACTACGGGTTTTGGTTGACTGGCATATCATTAAGGCATTTTTTAGGCTCAATTGTACCTTCGTTAGGAGCCTGGATTCGGCCAGACCCTGGATCTATTATACCTCTGTAGTTAAAACACTGCACCTAATTGACAAAAACCATTTATTGTCTCCCCCTAAATTTATGGGGACTCTAGCTACTTGACAACCCTTTAGCCGCTTACACTGGTGAATAACTGTTAGCCATAACTAGTGTTGCCGCGCACCGAAAACCGAAAGCCGGTTTTTGACAACGTCAGCAGGCAACTTCACGCTAGTCATGCCATTATAGGCCCATTTTAGACAGATCTTGTTTCCAAGTGTGTATCCAAGGCTAGAGCAACGTCCTTTGGTATCTATATGTCAATCTGACTCATGCCATATCGACGCTACACGCAGCAAACAATCGAAATCCCGCCCTGTCTGTCAGTAGACCTCTAGGGTCAAAGCTTTCCTTAGTTCAATAATTGTCAGGTCAGTCAACGTGACTGAGAACAACAGCACTAGAAAATTCGCCAAGCCAGCCAGCTTCTGCATTGATTCGACTTGACACGGAGCAAACTGTTCTGATAGCCCTGCAGATGGCCTCAAGTTCACCGTGAAAGTTTACTAGACACAAGAGTAAGAGAAAAAAAAAAGCTTAATGGCATTTAATATCAAGAAAAGCAACTCCTTGAAGAGTTATTCTGAAATACAGAGACTAAATCTGTAGTACCCACGGCGAAGCATCCTTCAGGTCATAATGAATGACACCTGTCCTAGTAACGCTATAAAACAGCCTTTAATTAGTAAACCATCCTCTACACCGACTTGTAATGCTCAAGTACCGACATCTATACAGGATAAAGAGCAGATTGTAACATATTTAGGCCTAGAACTTGGCGATTGCAATAACTGGACAGTGGACAAAGTTCCGAACTCTTCAGAGATCCAGTATCCGGGCAAGTATGGGTCTTTTAATAGAAACTGACATATTGTAAGAGCTTTGAAGATTGAATTCTAATCTGGCATGACTGAAAGTACACCTCGTCACTCATACGCGCTCCAACCGTCCGGCATCCTTCAGCTGAATATCTCTTTCGATGTTAGCTTCGCCCTATTGGAAAATATAGAAATGACCACTCACTATGCTCTGTAGCTTAGCAGTTGTTGCAGATCAAGTACTCCTCATGAGGAGCAGTAGCGGCAGCCTCCTTGGCGGCATAGGCATCCTCGACCGGGACAGCAATGGCAGTAGCAAACATGGCAAAGGCCACGGCGAGAATCTGAGAAGTGTTCATGTTGACGAAATTTAAGAGAATGGAATGATTATTGATACGTTATGAGAATGGAATGATGGTTGATACGATGCTGCTTGACGAGGAGGGATGCTGATGCTTTATACTTGAATTCTAAATGTACTCCGACTCACAACTTGCTTATCGCATATGGAGCTTATCACTTTGAAATGGAATATTTACGCAAATAGAATCAGCGAGAACTGATAAAAGTGGTACCGATCATCCGTAGCCATGCAGTGACGGTCTCTGTTCCTATTGTCATACGACTGGCATACCGTCTTGGTACAGCGGTACCCTTGCTTGACAACCAAATACGGATGTGGCATTATTCGTAGACGATTGGTTCCATCTGATCTACAAGCTGACGTGAGACCCGTTCTGACGCGAAATTCCTCGAGCTACCGAGACGATTCACATTAGACTGTCCTTTCTTTTTGCGTTACGGTGCCGTAACGGACCCTTGTGCCTGTCTTTCTTTATAGGAAAAACAGGAAGTATGGTTGGAGAAGACACAGTTTCTTACCAAACGTTAAGGGCAGTACATGTACTGCTACTAACCTTTGAGGAACTTATGAAAGCATATTTGTGAAGAAAATGACTATGCTACCATAGAGACAACCTACAAGCAACTGCTTCCGGCGATATTAATTCCCATGCTCCGCCCAACAACAGTTTATGGTAAGAATTTAGTGAGACGGGGGGATATGTAACATGCACCTTAATCACTTGTGGGGTGCTCATTTTTGATCCTAGTGATAAGGCGCAAGGAAAATCATACACAATCCCACACATTGCGGGTCGCCTCTTTTAGTTTAGGCTTCCATTAGCTGTTATTAGCCATCTAGGCACCCGAATATGCAATAATGCAATGTCAGCTTCGTAGCGAGAAGAGCGGTGGGAGACTGTGAACGTGTCGTATTCCACTCACTCACAGTTCGAGCCTTCAGCTCCATTTGAGTTTAGCCATTGAGATTTACGGCAAACAAGTCCAATGGAGTCACCCGCGTCTTACCACGGCTGTCAAAATTGCAGCTCAAAATGCGAGGAAAAGGCACCTCTAGTTAAGAGAGGAATGACAATTTTGCTCATACTCTCACTGGTGGCTAATGGCCTATTTGTAGCTGGATTCGGGTTCTGGCGTCAAAGACCATTGACAAGCAGCCATGCCCCTGAATTCAATACGGAGATGTCGTTTGGCGAGTCTGACCTGCGCTACCAGTCCCTCAACTACGCATACGATGATCTTTGGAGTGGTAAATTCAGTATTGCAAATGGCTCTGGCATCCTCGATCTGCCGGACAGCGAACACAAAGAGGGGCTTCAAAAATTGGGCGGCATTGCCATGTGAGCTGAAGCTATCTATAGACACCACTGTATAAAATTGCTGAATAATTTTCAGGTTTCACCAACTTCACTGCCTTTGGATACTTCGCAGTGATATCCGCAGCGCAGTAAATGGAGAAAGTATTGCCACAAACTGGGTTGATGCCGGCCATGGAAATCATTGTATAGACTATTTGAGAAAGGTAACTTTAATGCTTCTCCAAAATTTCAACCCTCTGGAAACCACTTTACAGATGTTAACTACGATTCCAGTCAATTTTATGCTATGCAGACCCAACAATTGAAAGACCAAGTGCCGTGGCAGGTGCCAAGGCAGCCGCAGATGGCGGCATTGCACTAGATATTCTTGGCCATGAGACGAGAAAGTGTCGGAGCTCATCTTTACTCTATGCACTGCGAGAAAACAAGATGATAAAACAAGGTCCACAGGTAGATTGAGTTTATTTCAGTATTTTCGAAGTTGTACAATTAGTAGCAATGCGATAAATTTGGTGGAAAGATTACCAGTGAGCAATCAGAAGAAACATAATTAAGCCGAGTGTTGCGAATGTAGTAACTGAATTTAAATCTAAATCACTGTAGATCCAAGTAAAACTATATGCTTCTTCTCTTCGAGACAGAGTCTTTCATATCATGACCTGCCGCTGCCATAGATGACAACCCCGTCGTGTTCCTTTGTGATGCCCAATCCTTGATCGCTTCAAAATCCCGGCACTTGAATTCCTGTGTACTCGGCAAAGTGTATGCGTTGTGCTCGTGGTCCCAGAGAAATCTCTGTGGAGTCGTGTCAGCGTGACACATGAGTGTCAGTCGTAGATGCTCGATGCAGTGGTCTACAGTCATGTTAACGTAGTGCTGGGAGAGAAATTCAAAAAGTACGAACCCATGTGAAATTCCCAGAACCCAACTTCTTCACCGTTCTGCCATGATAAATGTCGCGGTTCCCATACCTGCTTCCGAAGCATAAGCTACCTACTTGTCAGTACCTGGCCATTCTTTATGTACAACACTTGGAACTTACCAGACAGTGAAGCTGATGGAAGACATTCAGCTCCACAACGTATTTATTTGGAATCCTCATGTCTTTTGTTGTGTGTAATGGGAGGCGGGCAGCCTCCGCTGAGCTGATACCGACGACGCCGACTGTTACACACTGTCAGCTGGGCTCGTTGCTCTCCACAGTAGTATTTTATTAAATTTACTCACCACTAAGTAGATCTTTCCATGCTTTGTGAAGTGTTTCGGAGGGTCGACCGTGAAAGGCAGTGTCTGTCTTGGGGCCTAGACTCTGCCGTTGTTCGTTGGCTGGAGGGAAATCCTCAAAAATATCTATAAAAATATCTTTTTAGCGTCAAAACAGTTTTCAAATATCATTTAGACTGGGCGAACCTGGCCATGTTTTTTGTATAGGGGCCGGCCTGGCTTTAAGGTACAACATCAAGTACAATAAGAAGAGTGTCAAATGGATAACCCAGGGTGCCCAGGCAATACATCGTCTCAGGGAGGCGTTCCTGTGCTCGCGGTGCCTGATACTGTTTTCACCTCTGGGTGAATCCGAGACTGTGTCAACTTTGTCATAGAAGGGCTCATTGGCTGCAGTCATGGTGGAAAGCTTGGCGAGTACTCTGCTGCTACTCTGCTGCTAGCTTTCAACCACTTCGCCAGTGTTAACTTCAAAGTTCTGTCATTCCACATCTAGAATAACACGTGGCTGCAAGCCGGGATGCTCATAAATACTCACTTATTGCATCAACTTTGTTATTTAGATTATGAAGATAAACCCCTGTCGAATATTGACTTTTTACGGTGGTTAAAGCGGACCAGATCAGCTACTTCTTACTACTGAAGAGAAGGTTGTAGTTCTACAAGTGGAACAATATCTACGGCTGTAAGCTGAGTCAGATATTGATTGTAAGAGTTGCGATTATAAGTTTTGTCTTTGTGCAATCATCTCAACCAGAGTTGAGACTCCTGCTAAGTAAGTACTTGAAAGCTATCTGGTAGAACTAATGTGATGCGGTCTTGTTATTGGTACTGTTTCATTTGTAGCTCTTTGCCTCGTCTGAAATGCAGCAAATGCAGCAACCTTCAACTCAGTAATCTATTGTCTGAGGCGTGCAGCGATGAGTTTTGATAGCGTCTTTCTTCTTGCAAGTAAACCGTCATAATGAGCGGTTGTCTCCATAAGTGGATGCTTTGGACAGCTGTCCACAGCTCGACTTACTTTTCTATACAAAACAAATAATGATACGTCGCATCCAACGGAGAGCGCGGCAGACCATGAGCAGTAAATCCGAGCAGTAAATCCTGCCTCTCGCATTTTGAAAACGACCACACACGCTATACCTAACCTGTTCAACGGCCCACATACCCCTACTAGTACATAATAGTAGCCAATCAAGAGTTAGTATTTATTACAACTGTTGGCCACTCTATGTAAGTGCCATTGAGATAGCCTCACTTCCTTGCCAGCTCCAAGTAGTTCAGTTAGCCAGCGCGGGCGGCGATGAAGATGATCATTTAGGTCCCAGACGACACACATAACCACTATAGCCGGCAATTTGTCATACATAATGCCGGCTTCTGTCTCGCCGGTGACCCATCAGGGCAACAGCATCAAATTCAGTGGCAACCTCAGTGGCAGCACACCGTTAAACTAGAATTACAATCAATTATTTCTTGGTGTAGTTGTCCCTGCAAATTTAGGTGGAGAAAATATAAGGGTGTTCTTAATATGGTATAGCGTGTGTGGTCGTTTTAAAATGCGAGAGGCAGGATTTACTGCTCGTAGACCATCCCTGATTCATATTATTTATTGCCTCATTCTGCCATGCCGAAGTTAGCCACCCACGTCAAACTGGACTCGCATGATTGGTGCCGCGGATAATTTAGCCACTAATAAAGACGATGATGCCGGTTTAGTTCAGGGCCGGAGATACGCCGCCGAAACCTTGCCAGTACCTACCTAATTAGTTGCTTGACTTACTTCCCAAATTTGATGGTAGAGGGGCTCGTTTGGCGTAGATTACTAGAGCTCCCTCCACTGAGTAAATCCCGGCGGATCTGTGGATATCGGACCAAAAGTTTCCACAGATCACCGCGCAATGACTCAAGACCACCCCAAGCACCCTTCCTATTCAGGGTCGAGATCCGTCAAGTGGGATAGAAGCATTTATTAGTGGCTTTGTCTCCTCGATGCCCAATAGATTGTCACGAATCCCGAACCTAACCTCTGACTGCTCTCATTAATATTTTGCCCTTTCAGAATACCGAGCCGAGTATCGAGTACACTATTTGCCGTCTCTCAACCTTCAATACCTAAACATGTTGAAGCTATTCCGATCCAAACAGTACAGTCCACTTCCTAATCATCACGACAAGATTGGAGAAGACTCACTCGAGCAGAGCGAACCACTCGTCACAGACTCTCAAAACTCGATCAAAAGGACATCACGGACATCACAGTGGCGTGTATGGCGTGTGGCGTTTGGGATTGCCTTCTGCCTTTTCTGCATTGGCCTCGCCGCTGCCTTCATCTCGGGTAGTTTGTCGCAACTGATTGCCTCCAACCGCAAATGGACGCACTGCGGAAGCACAGTAGAGGAAGCCCACGCTCGTGGCTGCCAATATGATGTCATGATTGGCTCGTGGTTATTGCCAGAATGCTTTGATGCTGAACTCATGGAACGATACCTGGCTGACCGAGATTGGGAATTCTTCCGGGATTCTAACCTGTCGCAAGTTCTTCCCATGGATGAGCTGCGACGCGGAGAGCACAGTTATCCGGTGTGGGCCACCGTGCAACAGCATCAATACCACTGTGCCTACATCTGGGAGAAGCAATTCCGCTCAGCCGTAGCTGGCGAACTAATGGATGACCTGTCTGCGAGCGTTCACCATACGCACCATTGTGCAACTGGGCTTGCCAATGGCATGCCCGGAGCCAAGGAGAACCTCGCGCTGGCCGTCAAGTACTTTTCATGTGTTCGAGCGGGGGAAGGAAACCCGAGGAGGGAGAACAATCCCAATAATACACTTGTAAAGATACCTTAGCTTGAAAGTTTTTTTACTGTAACTTTTATTCTTATTGTCTTATTAGAATAGCGGATGATCAAACCTAGCTTAGATAGTGAGCTGAGAAAGACAAGCAACTTTGGGAAGCCGCAAAGCAGATCAATGTCAAGGGAATTTTTGCAGCACGCTCTACCATCTCTGTCGCCTAGACCGGGCGAATCCTCCAATCCTCCAATCCTCAGTCTGCTGCGGTGACCAATTTGGCTTCAGGTACAGAGTCAATATTGCCAGGATCACTCCTATGAGACTCTAAAAACGCACGAAGTTGCTCCTCTTCAAAAGGTTTACATATTTGCGAAAAGGTCCGCAGTTCGACATGCCGGCAGTTAGTTAGGTGCAATGATCCCAACTTCCCATGTATCAACTAGTATGACACATTTGGCAAATGAATGAGTGAAATGATCAAGTGGAGGGAGAATTTAATACTGTTGACACGTCACAAGATGACGCCCCGGTGCTGACCATACTAGCGTATGGATTGAGTCAACGATTAAGCCAAGATTTTGGCAAACCTAGGTAGTGGATAGTTTTAAACTTATTCTCACACTACTGGCAAAGCAATGTTTTTGGTGACAATAATTAATAAATCCAGGAGTTTGTAGTCTAAATATTTTTAAAGTTGTAGTAAATGGTATGGTATCTTGAATCCAAGGTCCAGCCAGCCACGCAGGGCAGATATGATATTAGCATCGTCATTAGAAGACGGCAAACCAACAACTAACCTAGCTTCTTACACTGATCCACTGCTATCATGTTTACCCACATCCGACCCTTCTTGTCGTATTACCGAAGTACCGACATCGCTGACGAAGAGAATTTTTTTAGTAAGATGTAATGTGTCGAGCATGATGACTCGCGAAACATTGTGTGAGAACAGCACCGCGGAAAAGGGTTGTGAACTGTTTCTCGTTCTCCACAACCGCCTGAGTCCGCGATAAAATGTCAACGTTTCAGAGTTATTGCGCACTATGGGGTGGTCATTTTTAAATGTAAGCAAGTTATCTGATTCTTTTTCGGGGGGGCGGTGGGGGATGTAGAGTTATTAACTATCAACAAATCGAATAATACCTCTATGAGAGTGGCATTATATTACAGGATCAATCAACTTATTTCCCGCGTAGGTGATATCTCCTCTTAGCTTAAGAAGAACGAAGGAAGGTGTCTGTCAGCTAGCTAAACGGCTATTATACGTAGTATATGAATAGCAAGAAGATACCATGCCATTCGTAATAAGGTAACTTACTTGAACAGGATTGATTAAAATGTAACAATGGCTTAACGTATAAGTGACATTTGGGGTATGCTCTAGGGTAAGCTGGGTTTTGTCAAACTGTTGTGACTGCTGATGCAGGTCAAGCAGCACTTCCTGAGAGGTACGACTCCTGCCGTGGATACGAGGTCATCGCAGCAGCTGAGGAGAGAAGAGAGATTTTCCTGGTTATTATTTGCTTTTCCCTACTCCCGAGTTTCTGTATATAGAGGAGGAATTCTTCCCCCAGCCGTAGCTAGATTTGGAATACAATCAAGTTACAATAAGCGTGTCTATTGGGAGACACCTCTCTCAGTACCGTGCCCAGTAACTACCTGTGCTCGTACCAACACAAACAGTACAGTATCTTGTATAAGTATCATTAAAGTATGTCACATGTCTACACTGGGCTGCCAGGCCGAACTCAAAAGACTAAAAAGACTAACCACGACATTCACGGTAATGGCTCATTAGGTCCTACATACCTGTAACAATGTAGGACTCTCAATAGAAAGACTGTTTCTTGGATTGATCGATAAAGACCTAAACTATCTAGACTAGATACTAAAATACTTCTTCCTTAAGCACCTATTTGTCTCTCTATTAAACCCTGCGCTCACTGCCTACTCGAACTTCGTGCAGGGCGCCCGTCACTAGGTCTCCTTCGGGCCGCCTCAGCCTCCCTTGTCTTAATGTTCTCTCGCTGGCTGGCTCGCTGGCTGGTTCTCTGACTGGCTAGGTGGCTGACTTTCTAGCTAGCTAGCTTACTAACTCATATACTAGCTATTATAATAGTGCACTGTTATCTTATTAACCTACTATACCTAGTCGCGAAGCTGGTTCCGATGCTTTGCACAATTCTTCTTTAATTTACCAAAAATATAAGACTTTATACTGGGGGTTTGTATTTATAGAGGCACTACAAAGCACTACCCCTAGGTGTAAGCGTAGGACAGTAACGATCCTCAGTCCGTTGCGCCAATTCTAGTAAAAGGTTAGGCATTAGTGCTGAAGCGAGTATCAACAATGAGGATAATTACTTCTTATAGCTATAGTGCGAGTACCAACTGGCCACTCATTACAACTATCCCCGCCTTTCTGAGGTGGGGGCCCCAGACCTGAGGGTACTCGTACAAAACTCGGAGGGCTTATCGCTGCCTCAATCAAAACTGGCTCATGGCCCAGGCTCGTGGCCTCTTCAGCTCTGGCTCTTCCGGCTCTCTGGCTGGTACACATAACAAGAGTAAGAGAGTAACTGAAACCCCCCAAAAAAATCCAAGTTGAATTTTGACACGAGTGTGCACCTCGTCGCCCGTACCGGCCGTAGTTAAGAAGTTTATTAGGATTTCTGCGCCATTTGCTAGCCCAGTTCTTCCAAAACTGGTTCAAGTATTCAGCTAGAGGCTAATTGTATGCAACATCCCGATACATACGACCATAGATGTAAGAAAATTCGGGGTCCCTATAGTCCTATCATACCAAACCTTTACTCAACAATAACAAAAAAAATCCGCAATAGACTCCAGGGTCATGCCGCTTAATCCTTGGAGGTAACGTGCACGATGACTTTACCGCTGGTGGAGGCTTTCTTTACATGAAGAAAAGCGTCAGCTACGGCATCAAACTCGTACCTTGAGTCAATGATTGTACTGATCGTCCCATCTCCCAGCCATCTCGCCAGTTGTTTCATATCATCGTGGTTGTTCTTCGATAAATAGGCGATAAATTTGCGACCGACGCCACCAATACAAGTGGATAGAAACAAAGCTTGGGCGACGCTGTAAGCATTTTGAATTGATGCAGAGCCGCCGACTGCGACAAAATGACCGTCCCGAATGAGAAAGAAGTCTGCTGTCGAGAAGAAATTTGGCGGCGAGCTCCCGACGTTGTCGACTACAAGGCTATAAACCTGGCCCTGTTGCTTCAACTGGGACACAATGTCTGATGTTTTGTAGTCAATAATGACGTCTGCTCCAAGTTCTTGGCAAAGCTTCATCTTTGCCGTCGAGCAGGATGTAGTAATATGGCAGCCAAGAGCTTTAGCAATTTGAATACCAAATGTCCCGGTAGCGCCAGATCCACCGTTGATAAAAATCCTGTCCCCCGGCTTGACGTAAGGCTTAATGCTTTGCAATGCTGTCAAGGCTGCTGTGGGTGCTCCTGCCGCCTGATCAAAGTCGAATCCAGGCGGTAATTTGGCGTAGCCGTCGCGGGCCACTATTACATGCTCCGCCAGTGATCCTGGAGCTTTCGTAGGGTCCATACGCGCCAACACAACATCTCCGACAGCCACGTCAGTGACATTGGCTGCAACACCAGCGACTAGGCCACTAAGGTCCATACCAACTGTCTTGGGAAAGGAAGTGAGGGCCCTGGCGCCAAGACCCATCTCTAGAACTTTGTAATCGGCATGATTGAGGGAAGCACTGACAACTTTGATCAAAACATGTCCCTCCTTGAGTGGTCCAACCGGCAATCCTAGGTTGTCGACCAGTTTCAATTCCTTCTCTATTGGCCCTGGTGCGGACTGTACCCATGCTTTCATGCCTTTCGCCATGTGAACGCTGTGCGTAAATTGCTGCAAGAGCAAAAGGGGTCGAAGGTAAACTTTTGTAACAACAAAATTTGAGAGGGTTGCAAGAAATTTTACTGGTGGACAGGCGCTATTTCTTACTTTCACTGCATTGTAGTAACCAGTCTATGAGGAGGCGCGGTCTATTTGGACCAATTACGCATGTCGGCTCAAAAGGCCAGGCTTACTATGAGTAAATTCGCGGGGTTTTAGATGCCGCCGTTGTACTACCATTTACCTCCCATTGTAGAGCAGCGCTTTAAAAGTAGTGAAGTAGAGGCCCTAGTCCTTTCGTATTAGGGAATTATTACCAATTCCAAGGTCTGGTGCGTTGGTAAACCGAAATCGTGTTACAAGAATTATGGGCAATCCATCCTACTTAGTAACACACAGTGGTTGCATAACTATTCCAGTGTTCGTTTGTGGTCAGCAATTATGGATTTGATGGTAGTCTCATCCTAGAGCTTAGCTGCATGTTCTCTTGTACACAGACAGTTTCTCGACCAAGAACTCCCTGTATGGCTTCGCCACCGTCTTCGAAACGGAGGCTAGTCGCGAGTCTCAATATAACTTAGCGGCGCTTTCCATAATAGGTGTAATTTAACTAGGCGGTACATTTCTAGCCAATCACGCTACCCTGTGTCAAGTAGCGCGTGGATCTGGTCCCCAGCGCCAGAACGTAAATGCTGAATCCATTTTGACGAATTATAAAGCAACGTCAGGGCAGGCAATTCTGACTGGACGGTTTTCTGCCGAGCGTTTCACCGCGGCTCTTTGTATCTAGCTATCCTTTATTATTTGTCCTGGAACATTAGTAAGATACCATGTTACGTATCTTCGGATTTGAGTACCCCCGTGTCACATCATGAGCTCATCAAATCCAGGTCTTATGTTTAATAGGCATATATGTACACATTCTCCTCGTCGTGTTGTTTTGTCCCTTATTCTTGCCTATTCTCATATGTTTCTACCTCGGCGACGTCTGCACTTTTAGACATTGTACACTTACAAGGCATTACTAAAGACTGTGCCATGGAATCTGGGACAGTCAGTCACGATGGCGCCGTGGTCAACCAAAATGAAGCAGTTCCGTCTGCTGGAGAAATCACGGAGAAGCCCGCGGAAAATTGGGTGGTTGAATCGCTGTCAACCTCCCACGAGATAGCATTGGTTCTGCTAATGTGCATGACCCAGTTCTGTACTCGTAAGTTTTCCTAAAATACGCTTGCCGGGCAAGTAGATGGACACTCACTAACAATGTTCCAAGAAGCCGCGTTTACCGGAATTCTCGCCCTGCTTCACGTGGTTGGGGATTCGTTCCACGAAACAGATACTCTGCAACTTTCCTGGCTTGTCGCAGGCTATTCTCTGACAGTGGGCACCTTTATTCTCTTTTCAGGGAGACTAGGTGATGTTTTTGGGTACAAGCGCATGGTGGTGGTAGGGTTCTCTTGGTTTTCGTTTTGGTCAGTCCTGGTCGGCATCAGCGTTTATACGGAGCTCAGGCTTGCGATTTTCTTCAGGGTTTTGCAGGGAATTGGCCCTGCATTGTGCCTCCCAAACGCTTTGGCGATTCTAGGATCCGTGTACCCTCCAGGACATCGCAAAGCAATGGTTTTTGCCTTCTTCGGTGCTGTTGCGCCGCTGGGGGCTGTTTGTGGCGGTATATTCTCCTCGCTTCTCGCTCTGGCATGGTGGCCTTGGGCAATGTGGGCGCTTGGAATTTGGCTAGCCATATGTGCCCTGGCTGCAGCATTCCTCGTACCCGACATTCCGAGGGCAGCAACGTCTCGGACTTCCTGGAGAGCATGGTCGGACGCATTAGATCTTCCTGGCACTGTTCTCGGTACTGCATCGTTGGTTTTATTCAATTTTGCTTGGATTCAAGCACCAATCGATGGCTGGGGAACGGCCGTGGTAATCGTTCCTCTCATCCTAGGCCTTACCCTGTTTTTCGCATTCGCTTTCGTGGAGTTCAGGCTGAGCCCAAACCCAATTCTTCCATTCGCCGCCGTCAACGCAGATGTTGCGTTTGTGCTTGTGGTCGTAGCTTGTGGCTGGGCAACATTTGGGATATGGACCCTGTATTTATTTCAGCTTATGGAGGATGTCCGTGGGCTATCGCCTTTGCTTAGTACCGTATGGCTCTCTCCGGCTGCAGTCGCAGGCGGTTGCGCAGCGGTGCTGACGGGAAATTTGTTGGGCCGCTGGCAGATTCAGCCGCCAATTGTCATGACACTTGCTTTGCTAGCATTCAGTATCGGCGTCATCTTGACAGCAACTGCGCCGCCTGGCCAGATATATTGGGGCCAGATGTTTTTCTCCATGATAATAATGCCGTTTGGTATGGATATGAGCTTCCCTGCAGCAACACTAATTCTCTCCAATGCGGTTCCTAGGGAGCACCAGGGCGTCGGCGCAAGTTTGGTGAATACGGTTGTCAACTACGGCATTGCGCTAGGTGTAGGTTTCGCGGGTACGGTCGAGGTGCACGTTCGGGAATCCGATAGGACAATAGGAGATCGGCTTCAGGGTTATAGGGGTGCATTCTACATGGGAATTGGCTTGAGCGGCTTAGGTTTAGGAATTTGTCTCGTGTTCATTTGGCGCATGAACTTCCGCACCCGGAGATGATATTTCGGAGCCTGAGTGAGGATGATGGCATGCTACTAGCTACAGTATCTCACAGGCCAGAGCTGAATCTTTTTAAGATCTATTCCATTGGAGACCATTGAACACGGCTTTTCGGCTCTGCAATAATACTCTACAGATATAGTGTTCTTCCATCCTAGCCCTTGAAAGCAACTTGCAGCATGCACTATAGGTCTCCAGTCTTCTATCTCCTGGGGCGCGCTTTACTTAACATAATGATTTGCCAGTTGGAGGGTCATGTATAACATACAAACGGCAGACTCGGCGACGAGTAGTCAATCTCAGTCGGCACAATCTAGCCCGAGTCAGTCCATATCGGAAATTCAACTAAGGGTCCCACTCTAAGCTAGGTATGTGTTGCTTGATGCGGCCTATTCTATCCAATCATGGGGAAGCGGCAAAATTCACTTCAAGGTCAGTTGAACAGACAAAAGGTGTCGCCATATTCTTTGTTAAAACTATTGTACAGCGTATAGCATTTTGAGCAAGTAATATATAGCATGACGGAAGCCCAGTGTTACGAATGCAATAAAGCGAGATGGCCGACCAAAGGACAGCCAGGCTTAAGTGACGCAACTAGTAATATCCTAGATAGGAAGGAGGGAGAAGGTCATATAACTACTTAGTATCTACCCTAAGGACCAGGTCAAGATTCTTAGGCTAATTATAGATTCTTGACTTAAATACAAGTAGCATATTGCAAGGATGAACTCAAAGGGCCTCATCATATTACTAGAACTGACACGGTTTAAGGGGTTAACAGCTGCAATGGCTAGACAGTTGTTTTCTGCCACAGTGACCCCGGTTATAGATTAAGCCTCACATGTCTAGATACATGCATACAAAGATAAACATAGGCCCCATCAACCATGTTCAACAACTAGGGGCACAGGCAATCGTTGGGACATTTCTCACCATGGCAACTGATGATAGCAAGGCGCACTCCGCAGCAGAGAGAAGAACCCTGAGGGCAGAATGAAAGTAGAATTCTGTTCCTTGATGTTCTTCTATAAAGAAATAATCTAGCTAGGAATAACTACCTCGATTTATAGCCAAAATCCCTCGTTTACAGTGTCTTTTTCTGGTTCTTTATGTACCGTTTTGTTATTATACCTCTCTGTTGATTATTCGGTAGTTGTAGGTGGCTGGTGGTAGCGCACCCTGCGCGATATTTTCTGGCATGCCGACCCGGACGAGTGTGGGTGGCAGCCAACCTGCTCAACCACTTCTCTCTTAGCCTAGCCCGGTCCACAACAGTATCTCCCAAGTCAAGTGCCTAGGCGAAATAGTCTGTGAGTTCCTGTCTTCCTCCCGGGTTCAATTGTCCATCACATTGCTAAATGTTGTTCCATGAGGGTACCGCCAATATAAACGTTCAGCAATAGGGGAATAGTCACTTCATTGAGGTAGCTTTGTGTGCGATTGCGAAGAGTTGATATATAGTTTCCGCTGCAGGTGAGTTTGTAGTGGGGGAGGTAGTCCCAAGACGTGGTTTTTTTTTTTTTGCATCGTCATATATCTGCTGAATGGTCAAACAAGTAGTTATGAAAATGGGCAGAAGTAATTCTTCGATAACGGTAGTGCGGAGCGTGAATCAATATTAATAACAGCATTCTACCTTAGTTAGCTGGAAGAAGCCATCTGGGGATAATCATAACATCACGCGAGGCGGTGCCAGACGCATCACCGTATGGCTGAATAGTTTAAGACAATATACAAACAAGACTTTCAGTTTTTCGAGTTCTGGCCAATAACCCAGTACATGGTGAAACCGATCTGCGCGATACAACTATCAATTTCAGACTGAATCATGTCGGCCGCCTCGTCGGCATCTTGATGAGTCTTTAACCACTCGAAGCCACCGCGATCGACGATACCATGCATTGATTGCCGCCCTGCAGCGTTAATAACTTTTCCGGCGTCTTCCTGTTCAGATTGGGTCAGAGAAAATGTGCTCCATTCCTGTCGTGCCACATTTGCATATCCTACACCCTGGACTTGGTTCTTCAGGTGAAGAGGAGATCTCCAGGAATGTTAGCCAGTCTCGCACTCTATTTATTTATTTTTTGTCAGTAAGATGGCGCTGGAGAAACATACGAGGTAGATCGACCGACTGAAGCGGCGTAGCGCACATCTGTTGTAATCCACTTTGAGAATGTCTCCGTCATAGGTAAGCATACCCAAGTTGGATATCCAAGTTCCTCCCAAAAGAGATAGCCTCCAGGTTGTAGCAAAGTTCGCAAATTGGCAGCTACTATCTCCCACTCATGTGATCTTAACGCAAACATGAGACATCGGACATGTACAAGATCGTATATTCCCAGTATTTCCTGGGGAAAAGGTTTCATTGCATCGGCAAAGGCTAGCTTGACATTTCCTGGTATCTTCGAAGCGTCCGAAAACTTGGAGGTGTCAAAGTCGTAGCCATCGAGACGCGATGTGGGTGGTAGCTGCGCCGCAAGATGCTGAATCCAAATGCCTGTGCCTGTGCCCACGTCAGCAACAGCAACAGGACGATGGAGCGACGATAAATGCGCTGCAACACTTTCTGGGATAAGTTTATTATCAGTCTGTTTCAGGAAAACATGGTGTTGAAAATCCAGGCGGCCTTCTTCAATGCCTTTTTGGCCGCTGTTCAAAGTGTAAGGGGATTGCCCAGTTGCCATTATTGCAAGGTCTTGTATGAGTAAGTGTTTAGCTATTAAGACGTAGAATTGCGAGGCTCGATCTCAGTGCAGTGAACTGGCATCAATTATGTTTGACATCTCCTTATTCTGCGGCGGCCACTACATTCGCGTCCGCATGCGGATTTAGATTTCCGCGCTCTGATGACCAACTTCTCCGCGCCATTCCTCACCCAACTGACCTAACTATTCAAGTGGGGTTCTAAGGTTTCCTGCCACATGACTAGACCAACAGTATATCTTCTTAATAGCACACTCGTTACGTTTAGTTCGTAATAGTTAGTAGCGTAGGTTAAGGTTAGTTAGTAGGGGGGTTAGGGTTAGTATAAAGGTTAGTATGGTATAAATTAATTATTAATTATAAGTAACTATCATATATTTTTCATAAAGATTAAAAGAGAATGGCAAAGCGATTAGTTAGTGAAGTATAAAAAGAGTATATTATTAGGCTAGAAAAACCTTAAACCCCTACTTGAATAGTTAGGTCAGTTGGGTGTAGCCACCATTCTAACAGCGATTGGACTCGGCTTTGCGAGAGAATGATATACGTCGCCAAGTACTACACTCAAATTGCAAACCAGAACCAGTGGTCTGGGGCGCTTCAACCCCTGAGCTTTTGAACATCTCCAACTCAGACCTCAATCTCAAATTCTTTGGACTCGTACAGATTCCAGGCACATGAGGCAATATTCTGCGGACTCGTTTCCTTTGCTGCTGAATCGACAACTCCCATCACCCGGACCATGCCAACATGGACACCTTTTGGCGTAAAGACTTCAGCAAGCGTTTGACACATATTCCTTTGCGCGGCTTTCACCAAAGACAATGTGAACAATGGTGTATAAGGGTCTCGGGAGAGCCATGTACCAGTAACGAGGAAAGACGGTTTTGCCGACGCATCTGACTCGGCAAGGTCAACAAGCTTCGGCATTGCCCATTGCGCAGTATGAAGAAGGGCAATGTTGGTAATCTAGCACGAAATTAGAATGCTATATACCGTATGCGTTACATCATATGTGTTGGCATGGTATCTTACCTTGAAGTCATAAATCATTTGATCTTCCGTCTCCTCTTCAATAGATGTTGGCCGAATGACTGCCGGATTGAAGTAAACCGTCTCGATTTTCACACCCTCGGCCGAGACGGTGCGCAAAACTTTCTTAAACTGCTCGCCGTCTGCAACATCGGTAACGAATGTAGAGACATTTACCCCGGGAGCTGCAGCTTCCACCGCCTTGCGATCAATGTCGAGTTGTTGCTGCCTCCTGGCAATAAGCGCCACATGATTGTATCTTTTTGCAGCGAAGAGTGTCGCAACAGATTGGCCAATGCCGGGGCCAGAGCCAATTAAGACCAATGCATATGGGGATCGGGCTGCCATGATCGCTTTATGCTAGTAGGGTTAAGCACTTAGAATCAGTTTCAGTTGCTTTATAATTGCTAAGAGGCCGGCGCGAGTGCTGATTATTTATCAGTGGCGGCGGTATATACCTGACTAATTGGCTAGATGGCATGGCTGTAGATGGCTTGCGCTTCTTGAGCTGCTAGAAATTCTAATTGGCGTATATGTGCCGGCCACAAATATTGAAGCATTGATTATAAAGAAAGTTCAGACTTTACTCATAAAGTTTATTTGTGAGATTATCAAGACGCGGGGAAATGTGCAGGTTGTTAAGTCGGCGGCATATATCCGACCAATTGGCAGCAGGCATGGCTGTAGATGGCTTGCGCTTCTTGATCAGCTTCAATTGTCTAGTCGGCAAAAACGTGCCGACCAAACAGATTCACAGCTTTGATTACCAAGAAAGTTCAGTCCTTATTATAAAGCTCTTCTTTACTTTTTAAAATAGGCAAATGTCTCGAAACTCCTTAGAAAGCTATCTTACTAATATAAATCGGCAAGTGCGAGGATGACAAGGTCTTCCATTGGGATTCACCAAACTCAACACCACAGATAAGACTATGATTCCGGAGTTTTCGCCGGATGCCAATCTTCGGGATTCTGTTAGAGAGACTGGTTTAATTTTTTTTCTATCAGCATTGCACGAGATCTCTCAACATAGAGGGGGGCAAGCGACCAAAAGTAACCAAGTCGATCATTAGCGGGCCTCACATGAAGCGCAGACTAAATGTTCGAAATCCGCCAATGAGACAGCTCAAACGGACAGCTGACAGGGGCACCAGTGCTTCAATAAGACGAGGCCGCCGTACAATTTACTGTCACAGTGTGTTAAGTCGAACTTACAGATACTAAGAGTAACGCTCCACCACGCAGATGATTTAAAAGACAAACACTACAACCAGTGCAGAATATGTTCAGTATATTCGACCAGGAAATGAATCTAATTAAATACAGTGGCATTTATGTATTTTCTACTCAAATATTAGTCATTTTCTTTCATATTGACTTCCCTCTTTGTACGTTCTGGAGGTATACGCTATAGCCAGGGGTATTTGGTTCGTTGTCACTCACATCAAGTGCTCCCATCACCAACGCCAGTGACTATAAGTCTCACCTACTGGCAAATTAACACGTAATGGGGTAATTCTAGCGCGCTGCTAAAGTTCGTGTTTGCCTGTACATCTGACGGATATATCCAAGCAGCCCCAGTCATTTATTAGAGCATATGCCTCGCGGCCTGCAAAAGCGGATACGCCATCCCTTGCTCAACACATGCCTTGAGATGGTGGGGACGGGCAAGTGACGTTAGTTATCGGACTAGTGCAGTCACACGGACTAGGGCAATCACTGCCGTGGAGCTGACCATGACTGAACTTCGTCCCTGTGTGAAAAGCAGTGGGGTGATCTGCCGTCTCACTTTCGACTATCGACAGCCTGAGAAATTGCCAAGACAGCGCGTCAAAGCGGGATTTTCAACCCAGAACGAGACTAGACTATCTACATATCCATTTCCTCTTAGGCCTAGCATCCCAGCAGAGAATGCTAGAGCTGAATGGATACCTTCAGACTGTGGCCATGGGGATCCTTTCCATCACAGTGGAAGTTATCATCTTGAGAAATCAGCTGTGAACGCAGGGCCCTACCTGATCTGGAAGATAAATAGATGCCCCTCGGTTTACCATCATTGAGATTGTGCTTACTCGTTGCAATACAGGTGTCCCAGTATGGTCTCCCGGCCGCGGAGGTCCTGTCGTTGACTCTTCTAAATTCTTCGACGAAGCATAGCATTCCAGGCTCTCGGTCCAATATAGTACAGACACTCAGTGTTTTCGTTGCCGAGGTCGAGACTGGTGCCTGGATCCAAGCGGGAGAGCCAAACTTTGCTCTCTTTACTTGTGCAACCAGCACCATTCAAAGTCTTATGCGCTCGGTGCTCGTGGCGCGGTCCTCTGACGTGCCGCTGGATACAGGCGACAACTTACTCTAGGAGTGGGATCCCTATACTAATTCGCAACACTGGGAATGGTTTTTGGATTAACCTTGCTGGCCTGCCTCACCCGACAAGCTAATAAATGAACCAAGCTGAATATGTCTGCCCTTTTCCCCATAATTGACCGATTTCATGTGGTTATTATGGGAAAATAGGACTAATTAAACTAATTTGCTCAAATGCCTATACCTTTTTTCTTTTCGTCTTCTACCTGCTCTGTGACTTTAATAGCAGCAATGTATCAGTTGCTACAAACGTGTTCAGTGTCCTCGATCTTCAATCCACTGTAGTAATTAGTTTCGCAAACTTATAAAGCAGCGGCTTGATTCGCTCAAAAAGGTGCATAGATCGATCGTCAGTCACTGGTCACTACGCTTAAGATTTGACATGGCCTAGCGACGACAAAAGTTGGCGGGCCAATCTCACGCCTTTTGGAGTGTGACTCCGCAACTCGCCGAGGCCGAAACCGGCGAAATTTTTATGTCACCCATGTTACTTCGTTTCTTCCATGGGTCCTATTTAAAGAACCCTTTTTCTTCTTCTTACATTGAGGCGGTGAAAAATGTCCTCTTCGCGCAATACACTGGCATTGAATTGAGAAGCCATGTCTACGACATTAACCTCGTCGTCCATTGAGCTGACCAACTCCCTCGGCTTCTCAGCCAGCCTGCCCGTTAACACGACGGCTGCTAGCAACAGAAGACGAAGCGTTTTGAGCCGAACAGAGGATGAGATTCTAGAAGCGTCTCGTGCAGCCGACTCGGAAGCACCAGATGGCGGCTATGGCTGGGCCATTGTGGCGAGCGGCTGTTTACTGATGTGGTGGGGTGTCGGCACGACGTACGCCTGGGGCGTTATACAGCGCACGCTCGTCAACCAAGGGCTCGCGGGTCCGGCCGTCGTTTCTTTCATTGGCTCGCTTCAGGCGGCTATGGTGTCCCTGTGTGCCGTGATGAATGCCTGGTTGCTACGATACCTTGGGCCGCAAAAGACGGCCCTGACTGGCGTGTCCCTGATGGGGGCGTCTGGGATACTGAGCAGCTTTGCAACGCACAACTTGGGGGTCCTGTTCGTGACGGCTGGTGTGCTCTTTGGTCTTGGACAGAGCTTCAGCTTTTGCGTGATCGCGGCCGTACCAGCCCAGTACTTCAACAGGAAGAGAGGACTTGCCAATGGTATCATATTTGCAGGTAGTGGCCTAGGCGGCGCGGTGATCAGCGTGGCGATGGATCCCCTGATTGAGAAGATTGGGCTTCCTATGGCGTACCGCGTGCTGGGACTCACAACACTGGCCACCGGATTGCCAGCGGCGTGGACTATGAAGGCGCGCACGAGCCTGCCTCGACGCAAGTTTGTAGAATGGAAGCTATTCAAGTCTGCCAACTTTCTCTTACTCTGCACAGCGACAGCTATTGGCACTTTTCCGCTCTATGTTCCACCCTTTTTCCTTCCGCTATATGCCAACTCTCTTGGCTTCTCGTCCGCTACAGGTGCCGGTCTTGTGGCAGGCTTCACCCTATCATCCGGCGTAGGACGTATTTTATGTGGCTTTGGTTGCGACCTCATCGGTGCAACAAATGTACTGTTCATTTCACTTCTTCTTACTGCGCTAAGCATGCTGGCCATCTGGCCGACGTCCACTACGCTTGGCCCATTGGCCCTATTCGTCATCATCAATGGAATATCGAATGGTGGCTTCTTTGGTACGTTGCCTACTATGGCCGGCAACATATTTGGAAGCGCACGGGTTGGAGTGGTGGTGGGTATGATTATTACTTTCTGGGTTGGCGGTTACCTGCTTGTAAGTTTCAATTCTGTAAAGACAGAAACACTATTACATTTCTTTTCCTTGTTCTGTAATGTTCCTCGCTAATTCCGATGTACTGCAGGGTTCTCCTATTGCTGGCTACCTTCTCGAGGCTTTTGGGGGTACAGAACGGGGACTCTCGGCATACCGACCTGCCATGTTTTATGGAGGCTCACTTAGTCTTTTTTCTGCATTTTTGGTCCTTATTGCAAGGTGTCGGATTAGCAAAAAAGTATTTGCTAAGGTATAAAGTAGTGGATTCATAATTTACGCGATTTATTTTATACTAGTTACCTATCACAAATAGATTCTATATGGGTGACCTTAATTTGCTCTTATGGTTGACCTTAATTTGCTCTTATGGTTGAGCATTACTCTTAGTTATACTGTGCACGACGACAAGTACAAGGCCGACCTTGAGTTCGTCTACCAGACCGGCAGTAAGACTGGCGACACCGCCGTCCCTCCTCCCATCGTACCCCCTCTCTCGCGCTCCACCATGTGCGTCTCCGACAAGTGGCACACTGTCGGCTCAACGGCGGAGACGTGCGAGGACATTGCCTTCCTCAACAACGTCTCCACTGTGGCCTTGTACACAGCCAACCCCAGGGAGATCTACGACTGCTCTAGCATCCGGCCGGCCGCCTTATTCTCTACGCCGCCAACGACACCTGTGCGGGCCTCGAGGCCGCCAACGGCCTCACAGCCGGAGACATCCGGCGCTTCAACCCGTGGGTGTACTTTGACTGCAGCAACCTGGGTGGCGCGCGTGACTTCTTCGGCAACATGCTATGCGCCGCGCCGCAGAACGGCGTGTGCGAGCACGGCGGGCCGGGAAGCGGCGGGGACACGACGACGCCGAACCAGGGCAACGAACGGGTACACGTACAACCCCGTGGCGGCACCGGCAAACGCGACCGTCGCCATGGGGACGACTGGGAATTTCGGCAAGTGGCACGTGGTGCAGGAGGACAACTCGTGCGTCAGCATCTGCCTCTCAGAGAACATCGACATGGTGCTGCTTCTCCAGGTCAACCCGTCACTCGGCAAAGAGTACAAGCAGTGCACCCCGGCATTGGTATGCGGGAAGGCGTACTGCACGGGGCCGAACTATGGCGGGAACGAGAAAGATGAGCTTTAGAGCGAAATTAGAATAAAATAATGCAAGGTTGCCGAGGGAAGTCTGTAGACATGTGCAATAAGGGTAGTGTCAGAATGCAGATAATCATCTTTTCATGTTCTTTTTGTCCCAAAGTATGTACGAGCCCCAGAGGCTCTGAACTTGATCATTTGAATCTACCCAGCCCATCTCCTCAACCGAGGCACCTGGATCGTCAGGAAAGAAATATACTGGCCACGAGAAGTCCGTGATTCCTACTCTCAACCAGTATCTGCCTTGACCATCCTCATCTTCCGTCTTGAGTCGGTCCGATATGAGCTTGACGTAAGGCACACCTTTGTCTTCTTCGCGAGTCCTGTAGGGTACAGCCCAGGGATCCACTGGGAGATCAAGGATATTGTTGATGCTCTCACGGTCGAGCATCAGGCAGAACATAAATCTGCTGTTACGCTCACGTCTGCCCTCCACGGCTCGGCGATTCTGCGCGATCCAGGCGTCGAACCGCTCCCCGGTCTCATCTTCAGTTATTCCAGAGAGTCCCTGCTCATCCTGCACCAGCTCGCAGTAGTAGCGGCTCCGGAACTCCTCGTTTAGGCTGCCGTCGGGCTGCTGTCCGGGCCGCGTGGCATAGTGCGCGGCGTAGGAGGCCAAACGCGTCAGGGCTCGCTCAACCATTTCGTCTGAGCCAGGCTCGTAGACGGTGCGGAAGACAGTGTATCCCCAGCAGTAGCCGTAGTCGTGGCTGCCGTCGTGCCACGCAAGGTGCTTCAGCGCCGCGAGCGCCTTGCGGGTGGAATCAACACGTTCGTCGGGGAACCAGATTGAACCGACTGTCGCCTCGGTGGCCGCGAACTGCGCCATATCAATTGGCGTGAATCGCGCCATTATTATTTTTGCTTCTATTATTTCTTCTTGTAGAAACACAGCAAGAGGAGGAGAGAGGGCGGTGTACCTTGTATTCTCACCTATTCAGCGGTGTCAAGATCTGTTCAATTTCAGGCTAGGTAGCAAGGCTGCCTTGTGCCAGACCATGATGCAAAGTATCAGATTTTTTAGAATAGGTCGGTGATATATTAGGCACTGATTTTAGTTTTTTTGGGTTCTTTTTGATGCACCTACTTTTTAGCCATAAGTCCCGTGTAACGCGCACATTGCTGTAGCTGTCGTATGCCTGAGCGCCATGGTCGCAAGGAGACGGAAATGTACAGAAACACGTTGAATAACCAGATTGGGTTGGCTTCGGTCTTGGCGATGATGAATTGGCATTGCCTTCAAGAGCGCAGTTAGTTATGATGTTGTTCTATTCCCTCCTAGGTAATTTCCCACCCTATGATCACATAATCCTTAGCAAAGTGGCTTCCGTTTAGACATTTTAGTGGCTGCCTCACTAAACTTGATGCGTCCGATTAACTAAATCAACGGCGTTTCCGTACTTGCATTGGTTCCTGAGAGTCGGATAAATCAACTCCCGCTCGCCGTGTCTCTTAGTTGAGACCGACTTTAGCTTTCAGTCGGTCGTGTCTGATTACCTTACTCAAAGAGCGTAAGAAATTGAATTCTCCAAAACAATGACGGCGGGACACTGAGATTACAATATCGGTAATTTTGCTTCTTGCATTGACAATGGATTCGGAGGCTGGCCCATTAATGGCTGGCGAAAGGCTTAGGCGCTGCTGCAATGGCTGCGCTAAGACAAAACACAGATGCTCCGGCGAGACACCAAAGTGCATCCGATGCGCCAGGAACAACAAGGAATGCGTCTACCTGCCACGTGTACGACCTGGAAGACGCCCAAAGACTTCAACAGTATCTGCTACACCTGTACGAAACGTACCAATTGCAGCTAGAAGCAGGCCAATATGCGCTGGCCCAGCCTCACCGGGAAGTGCGGACCAGTTGCGAGGTTCTGCTAATGAGGTCGAGGCATTCCAAGAAGATGACACGATAGTAAACAACTATCAATATGATGC
Organism: Zarea fungicola; assembly: GCA_900169235.1. NCBI lineage: Eukaryota > Fungi > Ascomycota > Sordariomycetes > Hypocreales > Cordycipitaceae > Zarea > Zarea fungicola. The sequence goes on from FWCC01000075.1 coordinate 130,125, forward strand.
TTTTGCACCCGAATTGGAACCGCAGCGTACGATCAATAGGCTGCCATCAGCAACTGCCTCGTCTGCCGAGGGTGCTACAATTCAGAATCACCACAACTTCTACCCTGAGCAAGGCGAATCGATACTGGATATGCCCCTACAAACTGATACATCCATTGATCCGGATATTTTAACTGAACTGAATTGTCCAATCACTGCATCTAATTTCGCGACACTTGGCTCAGGTGAAATGAATGCACATTCGGAGCTAGCAACTGAGAATCAGACTGGGTCAGGGTACCCATCACCGAAAGGTTCATATGCAAGTAGTGCAGATCTTGTACGGCTGCACAGGTGCCAGTGCCATCAATTACTGGCGCACCTGTACTTGCATAGAGGGGTCTGCCGCGGCAATGCGATTGTGCCAGCGAATCATGTACATGAAGCTGCACAGCTTCTCAAGTGTTTCAAAGCAACGTACATGGAATGTGAGAACTGCAGGAATGATGAGCTGATAAAGGTAGCTTGGGGGACTATGGCGGATGAAATACTATCAATTTATGGCAATATTTTTGATGGCGTCGGGGAGAATAGCATACAGGGGAACCAGCTTACTTACTTAACTATGCCTCATGCCGCTATATAAAAAGTTGATAGTGGATGGTTGGAAGTAAGAAGTGCTGGCCACGTCTACGAGCAAATCCGACATAAATCCATAGGGCAACAGGCGGGGCATGCACAACATCCGATCATATTGCTCAAGTATCAATAATCCGGCCACATTATGAAACATTTCCACAAGTAATTGGAATCTACTTCCTCTTTGGTTTCCAGATGTAGGCAGGTTAATTGTACAACGCTACCCCTAAGATTGTTTCTTGCCACTCATCTATAGCTAAATATTTATACTGTGTTAAGAAAAAACTCTAATGGAGTTTGGCAACGATGATTTGTGTTAATGCAGGACACTTCACTTGTACATATAATTTCGTTTTGATAGGTTTCTAGTACATACGACCATAGATACCANNCCGGCTGTTGTATGTTTTTATTTTTGGCGATTCCTTTTATTTTTCTTTCATGCGACGATAGAAGGTTGAAGTTATGTGACACGCGAAGAGATGCGGGTGGTGACTTATGTACTAGTGGTGTGCCATATGCAGCCACAAACGGCAGTGGCCCCCTTCAGCGGCCCGCTAGCAAACCGCTATAGAAAACGACAAGTCTTCCATCTTGCGTTTACATTGAACAGTTGGTTTGTGTTGCCAGAAGACAAGAGTTTTGGTCTCCAAGCCTTCTAATTTCCTGTGCCAAGCGCTCAAATTTATTTTCTAAATCATCCATTTTGTTTTATTTGACAGCAAAGGAAATAATCTTCGCACTCTACCTTCATACTTCGAAATGGCGGAGCACAGCTGAATAGACACCATGGTTGCCGTCCTCAACATTTGTTACATATATTTAGACGTTATTAACTCATCATCATCATCTCAGACCCAGGGCTGTGGAAACACGTTACGGACTTTGGGGGCTACCCCACGGTATGGTCACCTCTGGCTACAGAGCGAGCCACAAACTGATTGGCCAGCCAAACCCATGCACGTGAAGCGTGAAGCGTGACAGCATCAAGCGAGCGGCTGAAAACCGGATGATAATCCTCTTCAGCTGCGCGCATCGTCAAGTCCATTCGGCCGCCGCACACGCGGGCGATGCCATGACCGCGGTACGCCGCATCGGTACTGAAGTATTGCTCGCCAGTCATTTAGAAGACGATTAATAAAGAGCCGGAAGCACGGCGACGCTCCGCTCGTGGGCTTTAATCATGAGCCAGATGCCTCCGGATCCCTATGCGGCTCTCGGGGTCGACCGGAGCGCTGGATTTTCTGAAATCAGGAGCGCACACCGGAAGCTGATTCTGAAGTGTCACCCGGATAAATTTCAAGACCCAGCCTTGAAAGCTGCCAAGCAGGATGAATTCCAACTTGTGCAGCAAGCATATGAGATTCTCAGCGATGAGTCGAAGCGTGAGAAATACGACAACGCGGTCAAACTCCGTAAGCTGCGAGAAGACGCCTACAAGAATATGCCCCCTGCTTCGGCGGCACGGTCACCACCAGCACCACCAGCATCACACCCCACATATCCAGGCAACCCACAGTTCTCGAGGTCATGGGATGAGGATGAAAGAGAACTGGGAGAGTCTCGACCGTTAGCAGCAGCAGAACGCCTGCTTCGTAGGGAACGGGCGGACTTGAGGCGCCGTGAGAAAAAGCGGGAGCGGGAGCGTGAAGAGCGCCGCATGGAAGACGAAAACAGGCATAGAAGAGAATCTGAGCCAAAGAAGGAAAATATTAAGAAAGAACAAAAGTACATCCCCGTCTACGCTGAGGATGATGATGCTGATCATGAACACAATGACTGGTTTTTCCCGCGAATCCCGGACCACAAGTCGGCAAGCAAGCCGACAGAACCAGCCAACCCGGGCTCAAAAATAGAACTTGAGATTGAGGCGCGAAACAAACGAGCATACGCGACTCTGCAGTCTAATGCCTCTGCAGCCTCGGTCAACGTGCCTGGGGACGATGCGACTAAACCGGTGGAGAAGAAGGACGCCGGGGAAACGAAACCCAGGACGAGGTTGTACTCTGTGCCAGTGTCACAATTGGGACTTAAAATCATGGCCGCTGGGATGGATGTTTCAGTCGACATTGTGGCGGTCCACGGCCTCGGGGCCATCCCTGAGATCACCTGGAGAGACAGTACATCCGGAGTTGGAGTTACATGGCTCTCAGACGAGCGCATGCTTCCAAAGGAGGTCCCCGAGGCTCGCATCATGAGGTTTGGCTACGACTCGCTGTGGTTAGGAAAGGAGCCGATCCGCACCAGGCTAGACACAATTGCTAGAAAGTTGTTGCTATCACTCAACAGAGAAAGAGGGGTGAGCAGAACCGAGCTAATTTGTCCATTTCTTTCCTCTAACCTTTGATAGGAAGATCCTGAGCGACCTCTAATATTTATTGGTCATTGCTTTGGCGGTCTCGTCATTGAGCGAGTAGGTGTAATCTCTACTCATTGTCATTTAATACAGTCACATTCTCACAACATAGGCCTTGATAATTGCGAAGCTTGTTGATACGGGCTACCCAGGCATCTTCAAATCTTCCGTCGGTGTATTGTTTTTGGGGACGCCTCATCGGGGAACAGAGGCATTCCTGCCAGAGTAATCTCCTAGCGGCCATCGCTGCGCAGTCCGATCTTCACCAAGGCATCGAACCAAGAGTGCTGGACGAACTGAGATCTGAAAATGGTACTATCCTCGACGTGTCGGCCGACTTTGCACTGGTTTGCCGGGACCGTGACGGGGCCGCAACAATCATGATCACCTGTTTCTTTGAACAGAGGGCATCTAATCTCGGAAAGCTGGTTGGACGCGGTGACATCCAGGTAGGCCGTTTCAAACTCAGGCATCCAATGCTACCACTAAGCTGGATGAGTCCCAAGGGCTAACCCTGGCGACGCAGGAATTCATGGTGGATGAAAAGTCGGCCAGCATTGATGGCTGTCTCAGCTACGGCCTTCCACTGGACCACTTCCGGCTGAACAAGTTCTCTGATCCCGATGATGGGAATTACCAGGATGTCTGTGGAGAGATTGTCAGATTTTACAACGCCGCGAGAGAGATAAAGAAGAGAAACTCGAACCCAGTTTCGGCACCGATACCAGTTGGGACAGAACAGCTCCCGTTTGCGACAAGGACGCAACAGAGAGGCCAGACGCGCACTACACCAACAAAGAAGGAGCGTGAAAGAGAAGAAGAAAGCCGCAAAGCCGCCCTAGAAGAGCTGAAGCGTGAAGAGGAGGAGAAGGAGAAGGCATTCCACAACGAGAAGATGGCCGAGGGAATGGAGCAGCAAAAAGCTGAAGCCGCCAGAGTCAAGAAAGAAGCCGAGCACCGATATCTAGATAGGCTGAAAGTCAACATGCAAAAGTATGGGATAGAAGATCCAGGCTCGATCATCAACGCGGATCCGCTGCCGAGCGACAGTGAACTCACCGAGCAGGAGATACAAGACAAGGAGCGATGGTTCAAGAACCGGATCAACACGGCGCTACAGGGGTACGGGCTTAGTGAGACTGGTATATTGGATGAAATTATCAACGACACTGGGGACATGATGATGATTGACGGCGTCATGACAACATATACACGGATGGGTGCCAAGTGGGTTAGCACCGCAACGCTGAAGCGATACGAAGTGCCTTACATGATAGACCCGGTAAGATGTACATGCGCATTTCCCACATTGACAAAAACTGATAACATTTTTCCACCTCCAGAACGACCCCTCAACCATCATAGTCAAGCGCTGGGTTCCCCAATACGAGCAAGAATTCTTCTGGGAACACAGCCAGAAGCTGCGCGAGAACCGAGGCCGCAGAAAGGAACGCGACACTGACCGGAAAGAAAGCCTGCCTCTGCCCATTCAACCCGCGGCCGAATACCGGCGCTCGGCCAAGCAGACCCGCCCGGCCGCCAATCCGAGGCAGTCACCAACGCCGGTAAGAAGCCCAGCTACGCCAACGCGGCCTGGAGGCAGGCCGCGCAACAGGAGCTACGACTCGATCCGGTCCGCGCCCGATGTGAATGAGACGGAGAAGCAAAGGCAGCACTCGCGCAGGCTGAGCAGCGACTGGTCTGGCCCGCCAAGGTCGTCGTCGCAGGCGCGGCGGAAAGGGAGCTCGGACTCGATCCGGTCCGCACCCGGCGTGGAGGAGATTGAGAAGCGAAGGCGGAACTCGCGCACGCTGAGCGGCGAGCGCTCCGACCCGTCGCGGTCGTCGCAGGCGAGGCGGAAGGGGAGCTCCGACTCAGTGCGGTATAACGCGCACGGCTATGAGGAGGAGCCTTACGCAGAGGTGTCAAGGTTCGTGCGAAGCGCAAGCGGAGATGGGACGTCGCAGGACAAAGATAGGAGGACAAAGTGGGACTTTTTCGACCGTGTAAAGTCACATTATCAGGTAAATTAAGAAAATACTAGGTTTAACAAGGTTATTGATATAGACGCATGGCTCTTTTGCCAACGATGTGTGACGCCCTAAATGCGGCCCTCTGAAGATTGGTCTCAGGGAAACGCGGCAAAGATTATGCATCGTCTGAGCCCGTACATATCACCTAGTCCAATTATATGCTAGTATATTGCAATGACGGAGGCTTCGTGGGATTATAGACGATTATAGATCTTGCTACTTTAGCTTTATGTAGGAATACGCAGAAAAGAAGATGGATTTGTCCACTGCGTAACTTCTTTGTGTTCGCTGCGTATTTCTTAACACAGGAAAAGACAAGAGCCCGTTGCAACAGAAATCACACATACATACGAATACACACACACATATACACATACACATAAATATAAATATATACCACACACGAAATCTATTCAAACTAAACAGTAAATGATATGAAATCTTAACGTATTCTTACATGTCATCAACTACATTGCCTTCTCTGATCTCAGAAAACTCTTCGTGGCGTCAACTATTGTCTTCTCAAGAGATGTTCCCCTGAAGCCAAGTTCTCTTGCAGCCTTGGACGTATCCAGTTGATAGACATGAGGTAGGGCTGCCCCCGCCTCCCCCATAGGGATCTTGTCGTTCAGCTCGGGGAAGTGATGTCTGAGGATATCGACAACCATTTGATAGCTGTATGCCGAAGTTGAGATGAGGTAGCGCTGGCCAGCCGCCTCGGGCGTCTCGAAAGCTTGAACATGCATATCAGCCACTGTAAATTATTTGTTAGCATTTCAATGCGAAAAGAAGAGGACAGTACTTACCATCATGAACATCAGCAAAAGCCCAGAAGCTCGTGTCTGGGACAGTCGTCTCGGACCCGTTGATCAGCCGGTAAATGTCGGCGGAGGATGTGTTGAGCTTGCTCATATCGCTAACATGGTGAGAAATTGGGCCATACACCATGGGAGGAAGTAGTGTTGTGACGTCAAAGTTTGGCTGATTACCCATTAGCATCAGAATTTGCGATGGCTTGGTACTACAACGAACCTTGTTGTTCTTGACATAATTAAAGGCAGCTTGTTCGGCGAATGTCTTGGAGGCGAGATAGGCAACTACAGGATTGGCGGTAGCTGTTTCGAGGGTCACCGGGTTCCAGTCATCTTCAGTATAGACGTAGCCGGAGCGAACACCCTTTGTTGGGTCAAGGACATCCGCGAATGACGCTGTCACCACAACTCTCTTAACCTGAGGGTTATGCTCCTGGATTGACTGAAGTATAGACGTAGTTCCCTTGATAGCTGGCTCCAATAGCTCTTTCTCATAGTCTTTAGCATTGAGAATGAACGGTGAAGCGGTGTGAATAACCTAACGTCGTCAGCACGAGCCATAGTAGTAGAGGGCAGTTGACTTACCCCGTCGACACCTTTGACAGCGTCATCAAAAGCATTCGGAGCCGTGATGTCGGGTACAATAACTAAACTGAGTTGAGTTGCATACTCTTTATGGGTTGCCTTTACTTCAGCAGCAGACCTCTCGGAACGGACGGCTCCACGAACGTGATAGCCCTGGCGGAGGAATGCGTTGACGGTGTGAGCGGCAATGAAGCCGGAGGCACCAGTTATAAGAACAGTCTTGGCCATTTGAGAATATAATTTTTTTTTCTTAAGACTAGAGGGAGGAGATGATTGTGAGGTTGCCGTATTCGGTTGTTGATGCATTGTTCCTGTGTCTTCTTCTCGGGGCAACTAACTCCTCTTTATACGTTTTATCTTGAATCTATTCATGCTGACGATATACTTGAAAAGAAGTGAGTCCTCAGAGCCTCCTTGTTTGAGTTTTCTTGCTTACCAAGATGCACTGCGCAATCTCGACTTACAAATATATTCAAGCTTGGCAATCAACCCGGCGGCGATAACCGGTAGCCGTTGTAGCCGCTTTTCCCACATCTGCGGGGGCCTCCACCTTTCTAACTTGATCTGGATCGGCTGGCTGGTCGGCATTTACAAACCAAGGCATTAACATGTAGTTAGTTACTCGACAATTCGCGATCAATTCGTTAGACTGACTAGAGAGATTTCCAAGCAAATGGATTAGTGACGCTATTTGTAATGGGTGCTCTGTTTTCCGACAATCGACAATGCTTAGAGAGAGGCCATCACTGCCATGTAAGTAAGCATGGGTTAGCTTGGTCGACGATGGGCGATCAAAGCTACACACACGCACTAGCTGTCGCCAGTTTCTGAAATGCCGGCTGAAATGCCGGCCGCTCCGAATATCATAGCCCAGCCATTCTTGATACACAAAATACGTATTATTTATTCAAATTAGAATTTTAGAATTGTTCAATAACACGGCGTCGGCGCGGCCGTCCTTGGCAAAGCTTCTAGAGCTAACCAGTCAATTATTTCCTCTTGGGTGTTTCGCTTGCAGGGCCAAAATCCAAAATAGCTAATAAGCTCAGCCTCAATGCATGGGGATCCACACGCTGACCCAAATTTTGATCGCTGTGTGTATGGTAATGTCTGCCTTTGAAACCTACCTGGCAATAGAGTCCGAAAACAGAAAGCTTTCAAGCCATTCATGTTAATAAGCAGCTTTTGCCTAGTAACGCTATTGCTCGGCAGTTGATCATGACTGTGTACGATCCGCCTCTTTCAGCCGTGTGTGTCTACCTCCGCTGAGGCCGCAACAGGGTTAGTAGGTCAGCCACGGAAACAAGTGTGCAGGCAGGCTGATACTGTAATTGTGATATAAATATGCTCGGTGTGCCCGCAGTCTCCGAGAAACATTGCTGCCAATAGTTGCCACTTATTACCGGTATTCGCCAATTTTGCTCATCTTCTCAGGATACAACAGCTAGCAGGCCATCATGCCCTTGACCAAGAACTCACATTTCTTCACCAACAATGGGGTTCGCCTCCATTACCAACTGTTTGGCCAAGGACTTCCTCTGGTCTTCGTCCACGGCCATCCGGACAATGAGATGACTTTCTCCTACCAAGCCGAAGCTTTCTCCTCCAATTATATGGTCATCCTCCCGACACTGCGCGGATACCCGCCTAGCGACGTTCCGCTTGCCAATGAGGAGGCATACGACGGCGATGTCATGGCCGGGGACCTACTGGCGCTCCTAGACCATCTGAAGATAGAAAAGGCCGTTTTCGCCGCTGGAGATGTTGGGGGTATAGTTGCACAGAAGCTTGCCTTTTTGCATCCAGAGAGGTTCGCGGGCTTTGTCATCTTCAACACGCCGATTCTGGGGACCATGATGCACCTCATTCACCATGACAAAGAGCAGCAGGAGACATCCAAGTACTCACTCAAATACATCAAGCATAACCCCGGCGACCCTTACGATGTCGATTTTGTTGTACGGACCATTCCGGACCCTGCTTACCGCGCCGAGATCAAGGAGTATCTGCTGGCTTCTCCAGAGGGCGGCATGTTTTACTTCTTCCGGCGAAACTTCCCCGGGCCTCCATATGGGCGCGATGTCGACACGTCAGGGATGCACTATAAAATGCCATGTTTAATCCTGTGGGGGATGCAGGAGCCTTATTTCTCTGACAAAATGTTGGATGGATTTTACAAATGGTTTGATCAATCAGTCCGTGTTGTTACTTTGCCAGACGCTGGTCATTGGCTGTGGCGCGAGGATCCGGCGAAGGTCAACAGTGAACTGCGCTCGTGGTTGGCGAGTTTGAACTATAAAAGCCAGTAAGGTATTTTATATATGTTTTATAGATATTAATACGGAACTCCAAAGCATGGAATCTCATAAGAGTAGTCTTCCAAAATTTAATACACTTGAAAAGAACCATGGACTTGGTGATGGTACCCGCTTACTATACTTGGGCTCTAGTTATACAGGCGGCTAGAGAAGACGAGAGAAAATGAGCTCTCACACGTACACTGAACTTTACTTTCTATTATAAGATATTATAAATAAGAGGGGAATATAGTCAGTCTACCTATATAGTAACTGGGTGTAAGAGGAGGAACGAGGGTTTAGCGCTTAAGTTTATGGACTAGGAATCAAACCTTGAGTGTGGCTGTCACTTGTGTTGGCTGTAACATAGATAGCTGGCACTCGTTCAATAACTAGATTGCAGAATCATTCATCATTCATCTACTTCCTGCTGCATATTTTGACAGTGGGAATGGTAGTATTCAAGAACCAGCTTCCTGTCTTTACAGTTAAGAGCAGAGTCTTGTTATTTGCATTAAGCATCTAGTTATTCCTGGGTCTTAGCAGATGATAACTGAGAGTCAACAGGCTTAACACTCTTTAACTACTAGAGCATTCTACTTTGGCTAGAAATGGTAGAGTCGGACAGCTGTCGAATGCGAATGGAATTAATATATTCATTCGACCCCAAGTCTTACGACTGTCAAATTGCATGAATACACCAGTTGAGTTGCCCTGAGTCGCTCCATACATCTTCGCATCGTCTTTCCGAGCGTGTGGCTATATAACTAAAACAGCGGTATCGAATTTCGGAGAGCTTCGGATAATTTTCGCGTCGACCTGTGGACTTAATCGTTTCCAACAACGTGATCGTGGTTCAAATAACAAAAGAATACATCAACATGTCCATTCTCTAAATATACAATATGTTCTTTCTTGTTCCCATTTCCATATGCGTCCTCACTCGTTACAGGCTGTGAGTTTATTATTTATGCAGAATGATATTAGGCTGTGTTGGGGCCGGTGCCTTGTTTTTGATTTATCATGCCGCCACAGGTGACTTGAAATCAGCGTATCCCCCAAGCCAGCCGGTTATTACGAATGAACAACGCCGCATAGAGCAGAATTGATAAGGGAAGGCAGTCAAGAGATGGTTAGCAAACCAGGAATAAGATGATGAGGGGATCGGTACAGCAAGTAAGATAACAAATTATGCACGTACATTTGTGAGAGCATTTAACTGTGAGCGAGATTCACATACAATCATGCCTGAAGCAAATCGCCATATCCTAGTCACGTGGGGTTCGTTTATGCGACTTTTAGTAGAGCACCACCGTCACAGCTGGCTGACATTTGCAATGCATGTCGCCACTTTAGAGATTATGGCGATAAAGCGCCATAAATATCAGGCTTGATCCGTGATAAAGCGACCACGAATCTCTCCGAAAGCACTGTAGATGTTCGATAATAGATACGAGGATAATCAGCTCCGTGGGGTATGTCCTCTCTTTGTTCTGCTGCAACTGGCGGATATGCAGGGGAGCAATGACACCATCGTGCCACTTCAGGCGCAATGTACGTGCCGTGTTCCGAACCAAGCATGACATTAGCCGTGTTTGCCGATAATGTATTTTAAAAAAATATGAGGCGACATGAAATATTTAATCGAACACAAAGGCGAGATGCTCAGCAGCTTCGTTGTCCAGCTATCAATTCATTTTCTCAAAAACGGCCACAATGTCGGAATCGGACGAGAATAACACCTGCAGAGAAGAAAAAGTAGACGCAAAGGAAAATTTCAGCAACAAGAGCGAAACCTCAGCAAAGGAAGAGAAGAAGGTTCCTCAGAATGCCGAATACGCAGCGTCAGAACGCGAGTCGTCTACTACGGTAGATGCCGTGATTGATGTGAAAAGGTTTGACCCTGTGTTGGCGAGGAAGATGGCACTTGTCAATGAGGCCATTGATGAGATCGGAATGAGCAGCTTCCAATGGAAGCTGCTTCTTCTTAATGGGTTTGGATATGCCGTTGATTCTGTACGTCAGCACGTTTACAAATACCCCTTTTATCGGTGCTCCATTTCTTCATAATGACTTGCTAACGAAATGGTCAAGTTGCTTGTGGTTTGTCAGTCAATTGCGAACCCAGCGGTACAGCAAGAATACGGTCTACCGACACCCAAGATCTCTGGTATCCCTCTAGCATCGCAGGTCGGCTTATTAGTTGGCGCTGGTTTATGGGGCTTCTCTGCCGATGTTATTGGTAGAAAACTTGCCTTTAACACTAGTCTCTTCTCGTGTGCTATCTTTGTGATAATAGCTGGCGCGATGCCAAACTATATCTCGTTTGCTACTATGTGAGTACCTTGCCTTTTTATCCTCTCTTGCCGAAGCTGATAAACAAGTGTTGCCATCTACTCTGCGGGTGCTGGAGGGAACTACATTCTGGATGCCACCAACTTCCTAGAGTTCTTACCAACCTCTCATCTATGGCTGGTAACATTCATGGCCGCATGGTGGGCCGTTGGTTATACTGTGACTGGGTTACTTGCCTGGGCATTTATGAGCAATTTCAGCTGTGCTCCAGATGCAAACCCATGTACACGTTCGGCCAACATGGGTTGGAGATACCTTCATTTTACCAGTGGCGCCCTGGTGCTAGTTGCGGCACTTGCGCGTTTGCTTCTCATCAAAATGGTTCAGACACCGCGTTGGTTAATTGCGCAAAATCGTGATGAGGAAGTCATTAAAATCCTTAATGATATTTCTGCCAAGGCTAAGCGCCCTCATCAGTTAACGGTAGAGCGTTTGCAGGCCGAGGGTATCGTCCTTCACACAGAACTCTCAGAATGGTCAGCTCTACGCATCAAGATGCATTTCAAAGGTCTGTTCCAAACTCGACTCCTCGCGTACTCTACATCAATGATCTTCGCCAATTGGTTTGTTATTGGTATGGTAACTCCGCTATATGGGGTCTTCCTGCCCTTTTATCTCCAAAGCAGAGGTGCAGATACAGGTGGCCACTCGAATTACCAGACATGGCGAGACTACGCTGTCAACCAAATCGCAGGTCTTATTGGTCCAATTATTGCTGCTGTACTGGTGGAATCAAAATTCTTTGGCCGGAAGGGTACTTTAGCAGTTGGTGCCTTGATTACCATGGTGCTCCAATTCGGCTATACCCAGATCAAAACAGAAGCACAAAACCTAGGCATCTCTGCCGCCATTTCAGCAGCGTCGTGAGTCTCTCAATAAGATTTCCTGTCTGGACTAATCCGCCACTAATCCATTCTAGAAATATCTACTACGGCACAATATACGCATATACACCAGAAATTCTTCCCTCAGCCCACCGCGCAACTGGATATGGTATATGCGTTATCCTGAATAGAGTTGGTGGCATTCTTGGCGTGCTTGTGGGTAGTTATGCAAATGTCGAAACAACTGCGCCTCTGTTTGTCTGTGCAGCGTTATTTGGATTGCTTATTATACTAAGCTTGCTTCTGCCTCTGGAGTCTCGGGGTAAGCGGAGTCAATAGGTATGAGCAGCGCACCCTGCGCAGCGATTGAATGGCAGAATTTATTGCAATCTGGATATGAATTCTTTGTCATGATTTTTTTCTTGCTAGGCTATCAACGCTTTCGTATGGCGCTCTGTCTCGTTTTGGATTCTATTTTCTGGCCCTGATTGTTATATCTAGGCTGCTATGAGAGCATCACTTTGGCTTGCGGGATGCAGATCGGCGAGAGGCTCGCGTTTCTCGAGGCCCTTCTTTTGCCACTTCTTTTCGATCATGCATATAATTCTTTAAAATTTACAGTGTTATTGTATACGCCAAGGCTTTATTCCAAGCATGTCGCATTATTTCCAACTGAAACTTCGAATTTACTTGGTATTTTGGTCTATTTTTTTACTCGAGACACTGGTAACCATGATGGATCTAAGGGAGACGTACAAGTATTAGGCAGCGGGAGCCGTTTATCATAGGAACCACAAGCGTTTCGCAGTAGAATGGGAGACATCATGTGACAGATGGGGGCTACACTGCAACTGCATGACGAGAACGGCACCTCTTCTCGGGGCTGGCGACGCTGCGGAGGAACGAGCGATGGCGGAGCATGATGGTGAAGCGGTGCGGACGGCGGACAGCTGAACCGCCTTTCCAATCTCGACATTGGATTGGATGATCGGCCGCCATATTGACGGGGCATGGCGACCTGCCACCTCTGGTTCTCCATCTTCTCCAATGTTCTGCAGACGCATGGCAGGCTTCCAGGGGATGATGAACAGGCACTAGCCCGAGGGTTATCCTCGCAGGCAGCTCGCCGAGCGGCCGCACAAGAGCGGCGCTGCAAACCACCATTGGTAATTTGACACATCGGAATGGGTTGATGTACTCATTATTACCCGGGTGTCTGTGAAGTCCAGCTTCAGGACGAAATGTACTAGAGATCGGGGCCAACAAGGGCAGCGACCCGAAGGCAGAGTAAGCGACACCCGTTGTCGATGCCCAGCTGGAAGGGCCGATGATTGGGCCGGCCGTGCGCTTGGCGCAGCTCTGGACGAGGTACAGGGCAAGATCAGCCGTCACGGTTCTCGGGGCGATGGCTCCTGGCTCTTGGCATACCTCCGTCTTGCCGAGAGGCGCGCTCGCTGCGGACGCTGTTTCTGTCGCCCGGCTGCGATAGTGGGCATGAATTGGTGGAGGTACACCATACAGAGATGCAGCTGGGCAGTTAACTTGGTGAGTCTCCGCGTCTATCTGCATTTCGGAGGTAGGATCTTGTTGAAATTGTTGGTCGATCGCATAACATGGCCGGTTGTACTACCCGCTCCAGGATTTGCGCCGCGGGTGTCGTGTCGATCGGCAGGGCCATGGCTAGAAAGAAATTCAATTTAACCTAAACACTCCAGTAATCTTAAAACTTAATATTATATTATGGATATCTTAGTTTTAAATAAATAATCCCAAAGGGAAAACTGCCAACTCTAGTAGGATGTACTAAAATAAAATCCTCATTCCCATGCACCTGTCCTCTTTTGACTTCAAATACCAAGACCACCCCATCGCTAGTCACTACTTAGGACTGAATTCTTCTCGCCGTTGAAATTTGTAGTTTCAGAAACTTCCTTTATCGGCAGACAGCCCTTGTTTGCGTTCGTAGAGCCTGTAATAGAAGGCCAATGCTAAAGTTCGTAGCTTGCAACTCAATCAGGAATGGTTCGGCTCATTGTGCCGCATTAGGCACGGTTACCTGGGCTGAGCTAGCCATCATTCCAGTCAGCAGCGTGGGCGCGTGCGCTCCGGAAACAGAAAGACGGATATTAAAAGCAGCACGAGTCCGATGTGAGATCGCTAGCCCAGTCCTCGGCAATTAATCGCCTGCGTTATGCCGCGAATGTAACATGTTTATGAGGCAAAAGCCCCTGGTTAGCAGCGGATATTGGCCGCCTTTCCGCCCGCCCTTGTATCTAAATTCCAATGAACTTTATTAATTGTGCCTCAACAAGCTTGTTGTAGAAGTGGCGCAGGGGCCGAGCGGACGACAGATAACCTCCCCATGATGACGCTTGCAAACTCTAGCCATCCGTCATCGGGGAACTTATAAACATTCACCCGCTTTCATAAGAGGCCGAACCTGTCCTACACTAAACATGCCTCGCCTCATCCTTCAGCAGACACATTTATTAGTACGAAGGGGATCTCCTTTCTTACCAGCTTCACCGGCGACACTTTTTACACAAGTCCGACTTTTCTCTCAGCCCAAGATGGCCACATCAGCTAAATCAGACCCCGATGCCACAATGGTTATCCGGGATATAACACCATCCATCACGACTCTTAGCGTCCCGTTTGAATTCGCTGGTGGTCGTGTCAAGTCCGGCGGTCGCGCAACCATTGTCCGCTTGGCTAGCGGCCGCCTCGCCATCTTCTCTCCCGTCGCGCTCACAGCCACTGTCCGTTCAAAGCTCGAATCGCTTGGCACGATGCAGTATATTATTGCACCTAACGTTGCGCACCACATTCACATCTCCGCTTGGGCCAAAGCCTTTCCTAGTGCACAGATTATCTGCGGCGCAGGTCTAGTGGAGAAACGGGAGCAAGATCCAGCTACAAGGGGCACCAAATTCCATCATATTTTCACTCAAGAGAATAAGTCACAGATGGAAATTGCACCCGACTTTGATAATGAGTTTAAGTGGGAGTACGTTACCGCCTCGTCCAACCAGGACCTTGTTTTCCTCCACAGCCCAACCAAGACGCTCATCCAGGCTGATCTCCTGCTAAATCTGCCCTCTACTGAGCAATACTCCAAGGTACCTGGCGGCAGTGGCACTGGCTTCCTTGGCAGAATGGTGGCGTCCGCATTCAGCACCAAGGGTGACATGATTTGGCAGAAGAGAGCCCTGTGGCACGGCGTGGGGTCAAAGAAGCGCGAAAGTTTCTCTGCTTCAATGAGAAATATCCAAAAGTGGGATTTTGATAGGATTATTCCCTGTCACGGAGAGGTTATTGAAACAAATGCCAAGGGAACTTGGGCAAATTTTATGGAGTGGTTTATTAATGGCAAGAAATAAGATGGGAACTTTGCCCGCAGCTGACTGCTCCCTCAAGCCCCCAGAAAGAAGATAGTAATATAGTATTTATATCCCGGCTGTATGGCCAACAAAATTTGCCCGTGTTGACGGTCGTCTCTTGCGAATCACAATTTCAGAACCGCTGTGCTCGTTTTCATCCTTGCGAAGCAATGTGGTGGAGCACCTAGTTTGTTAATGACTTGTGACACATCAGTCTCAGTAGTGAAAGAGGAATCCGGGATTATTTTATACCCCCCAGGCTGGAAAATAGACTGGAGTGCTTCAGTTGCATTATCCGACAATTCTCCACGCTGCCAGGAAGATATTCACTAGCGGCAGCATATTCGAGGGAGAAGAGAAGCACCTACAAATCCGGCCCATTCAGCATCGCAGCCGTCCATTCTCGGCCTTCTCAAGAATATTGTGACTATTTTTTAATTGTACAGCGGCAGCATCCTTGATCTAGAGCATACGTTGGTTGAATGGCTTGTACTGCCTGCGCCAGCGCGACGAATGGGATGCAGAGCGGCGATCCAGCAGCCACGTCGGCCAATTTGCGCCTCTAAATCCAGTTGCGTTGATAATTATAGCTAGCCAAGATCCACAACTATTTTACCGATATTATTTGCCGATGAAGCAGTCACAATCAGGGGTAAGTCACGATTTAACCCTATGAAAGGCTTATTTGTAAAAGGTCTTAAAAAAACTGGTAGCTCATGGCATAACCACTAGATGTAAAACAGTCTAAAAGATGAGAAAGCTGCTGATATCGCCCACAGTAGACTTCCTGCAGCCACCGGTGCCAGTGACAAAGGCGCAGTTGGATTTCGCCTCGTCGGAGCAGACGTAAACGCCACCGATGGAAGCTCCGCCGTTGTGGTTGTCCGTGACGGACACAAACGGGCTGGCTGGGGTGACGTCGACAAAGTCCTACAGAAACACGGCATGAGTTTACAAGAAGACTTGAAGCGCGGAAAATTTCAAGCACGACTCACGTAGAAAGTCTTGCCGCCGTAGGTGGCCGTCAAGGACTCAGCAGCGCAGTCTGCCGAGCTGTGGAATTTGACAGTCCAGTCATTCGGTGACGGGGACGCACTGGCAGAGGCGACAAGCAGTAGGCTGCTTGCGAGAAGGCTGAGTGCATACATGTCGGCGTAGTTGTTGGATTCTGAGAAACGGTGAAGAGTGTCAATGTTTGAAGCTTGTGAAAAAGGATGTGTTGCCACAGTTTTATACTTGCGATGGCCTCGCTGGCGGGTGATAATCCCACCGTCGGCGCAACTATATCGTGAGACGCAGTGGGATGCACCGTAAGCTGTTCACCATGCCCATAAATCTTGGCAGCTATAGAACGGCAGGCGTTTGTGAGATGTGAAAACGCCACGACACCAGTCGCCTTCGGATTTAGGAGGAGTTTTTTGTCAGCTGCTGAGGCATATGATGGGATGGTGGCATAAGGTGACGGTGATTCACGACAGCTTGGTCGACATTACCGACTTGTGCTGGCTGCGGGATGCGTACACTCGTCCAAGTCCGTCTATCCATGCTGGGACTGGTCGTGGTGGGTAGAGCAACAGTCCAAGAGTATAAAAGGTCAGCCCACAGGCTCAGTCATAGCAATGCTTTCATGCGCTTTCATCTCTTCCGACATATCCTGCGCTTAGGTCAATGGCCTTCTAGGGATGCATTTGGAGCGAGATTACCAATGCAGAAAATGTGCTCTCGATGAAGCTCACAAAATCCATAGCTCTAGTATCGTACATCAGTGGGCAATACCAGCAAATAAGAGACAATTCATACGCTTCCCAAGAATCCCTAAGTAGTCATGCGACTGACTAACGGTTCTGTTGGTAAACCACAGCCACGCCAAAAAGAGGCGAACAGCTTTGTCACTCACGGGGTAACCAAGAGCCACATCAATTCCTGATCTGGCAACATGCAGCTTGAGATCTTTGTTGATTATGTCATTTGTTTTCTAATGGCTAGATGTACAAATAAATTTCGTGCATTTCTTGAAGGGAAATGCGCCTAGTTGAAATGCATCTCATGTTGACGGGACTTGAAGGCCGCACACATCTGCAAAATTTTACCAGCTACAAGTGGCAAGTGTTTATTTACCCTGCGTCTCCGTGGTAAATTCCGGCCGGTTATTAGCGTGCTATGTAAAGTACAGCTAAATTATTTGTCGCCATCAGGTCTGCTGTGCGAGGCATGACAGCCCGAGCTAAAGTTCGTAGCATGCAACTCGATTGAGTATAGCTCGGCCTACAGTACCGCATCTGCATACGTGCTGTGGACTAAATGGGCGGACTTGGCGGGATCGCCGGGCTCCGACTGCGATCCGAGGATTGAGATGTAAAGATGCCCACTTGTCTCAGGTCCATTTCACAATCAGAGATGGGCAGAACCCGGATTTGGCTTTGAAAGTAATGCATTCAACCATGGTGGACAGTTTTGAGGAACAATGCAAAGGGCCTACGTCGAATCTCCACCCCGGCGCTAAACTGGGAGCAGCTCCAAGCTACGAGCGTCATTGGCCTTCATGATTGAAGGAGATACTACAACCTCGGATTGTTAGTAGTCATGTCTTTTGTCAATAATCCCCGGTGGGCCGGCCATGGACTCGTGCACAGTGTCGACATTAGTTCTATTTTAGATTCGGCATTCTCCATCTGTTATAAAGACCAGCTCGACCCAAGGCTCGGTGTCCGCACCTAGACACCAGAATTCTGTAGTCTTCACCGAAGCAGACAATAATATACAAGGCAAAGTGCCTCTTTTTTTAATTCTTTTACCAGCACCACTTATCTTATGAAGATGGAGGAGACACAATCTAAAAGCCCGGCAATGCCAGATGCCCCCCCACAACCGAGCACGACAACAGCTTCAATCCGCAGTGCCGAGCGTATGGCAGAAGAAGGTGGTGCGACCAAGGATGCAGTCGGCGAAGATGTCATCTCGGGTGTCAAATTGATCATTCTCATGACCGCTCTGGTTCTCGTATCATTTCTTGTCATGTTGGACGCCTCCATAGTAGCGACGGTATGTATTCCGGCAGCAGCCCGCTGGCGCATTCAACGGCAAATATTGTCTGAATCTGACTGAGTAGGCTATCCCAAAAATCACGACGCAATTCCACTCACTCACCGATGTTGGCTGGTACGGCAGCGCCTATCTGCTGGCTAACTGTGCCCTCCAGCCACTTGCAGGGAAGCTGTATACACTATTTGGCGCCAAGGTTTGCATTGCCAGTCCCGAGATATGGTGGATAGACTAGCTGACAATTCCTGCATCAGGTCGTTTATTCTTCTTTTTTCTTCCTCTTTGAACTCGGTTCGTTGCTGTGCGGCGTGGCCACGTCATCCAAGATGTTCATTGTCAGTCGGGCGATTGCTGGATTAGGCGGCGCAGGGTTGATCAACGGCGCAATCACCATAATATCTGCATGCATACCGTTGCACAAAAGACCTGGTATGTTCTACAATATGCCGTTGAAAAGATCGTGTTCAGTGTACTAAAGCACGCATTAGCATACATTGGCGGCATCATGGGTTGTAAGTAATTACCTGGCGCCAATTAAAGTGTCTACTCACTGCAGAATCACTCTAACAAATTAGTGAGCCAAATGGGAGTCGTCATCGGCCCTCTGATTGGTGGTGCTTTTACGGAATACTCGACCTGGCGTTGGTGTAAGAATAAACTTTTCATGTCAATGCATATCCTCCACTAACTGTCTGTCAGGCTTTTACCTTAATCTGCCGATTGGCGGCGTGGTGGCTATAGGCCTTGCCTTTGTTGCGATCCCCGACTCTCATCAACCTCGCGAAGGCACAATCTTGCGTACACTTGCGACCAAACTCGACATCACCGGCTTTGCTCTATTTGCTGGGTCGGTCATACAACTTCTTCTCGCCTTGGAATGGGGTGGCAACACCTATGCCTGGAACAGTGCTACGACAATCGGCCTGTTCTGTGGCTCTGGCTGTACTTTTATCCTTTTCCTTGTCTGGGAGAAGTTCCAGGGCGAGGAAGCCTTGATCCCACTCTCTTTGTTGAAGAATCGCATTGTTGGCGTCATTTGTGGTGTCGCCTTCTTCTTCTTCGCCATGATGCAGCTAGTCACCTTTTATCTGCCCATCTACTTCCAGTCAGTCCGTGGAGACTCGCCAATGATGAGTGGCGTTCACGTACTCCCAACCATCATTGGCCAACTGATAGCGATTGTCTTCTCCGGCGCAACAGGTTAGTATTCATGAAAACCAATTGAAATGTAAAAAGACCGAGTCATTCTAACAGTCCTGTCATTTGCAGTTACTAAGCTAGGCTACTATATCCCCTTCGCTGCTGCCTCCAGTGCCATTGCATCTGTCGGGCAGGGGCTTCTTTCTACACTGGAACCCAGCAGTTCTATTGGGAAGTGGCTAGGCTATCAAGTAATTGTCGGCATTGGGCGCGGCCTTGGATTGCAGATGACCTTTGTCGCGATTCAGAACAACCTGACTGGTCCATTGGCGGCCATAGGCACATCATTGCTCACTTTTGTTCAGATTCTTGGTGGCTCAGTCATACTAAGCATGGGCCAGACCGTCTTCACCGCAAGTCTGCGAGATACTGTTCCCGTTTATGCGACTGGTGCAAGCGCCGCCCAAGTTATTGCCGTTGGTGCAACTGGACTCCGAGAGACGTTTACAAACCCAGAAGTATTGGCGGGCGTGCTGCTTGCCTATAGCAAGAGCATCGGCCGCGTATACTATCTAGCTATCGGGTGCTCAGGTGCTGCTTTTCTGCTTAGTTTTGGTATGGGATGGAAAGATATTCGTCAAAAGGAGGAGGCGGCCATTCGAGAGACCCCTGAAGCGAAGGAAGCGAAGGAAGTGAAGGAAAGCGCACTATAAGCCGGAAATCGAGTAGTTTGATCTTATCCTAGAGTGGTTACTGTTCTTTTGTAAAATCTTCAAATAGTCATTAGGCATTTAATCGAGACTTTTGTCATTGTCGCTTGCAAGCAGCGCGAAAAGTTGAAGGGCCTTGAGGCCTCAGTTCAGCAAACTCTTTTCCTATTCTATGGTCAGTTGCGACTTTCGCAATAACGTCATGGTATTACATCAAAAACAGCAACAGTGCCATCGCCGCCGACACTACAACAACACGTCGATAGCGGCCCTGCTGCCAGCAACATATTGCACGCAACATATGTGTGGAGGCATGGAATCGATTGGCAACAAGGGCATTGAATTGTCTATATGCTGATCCATTAACCAGAGTTCCAACACGCTTCAATTAAACGCTTGCTGCTCTATGAATTTGAGAATGCTTAAAAGACGACTAGTTCTTACTAAATAAATAGCCTCCAGTTTTCTCTCTCCGAGCTACTGTTCATTTATCAAGAGCCAGCGTTGTCGTAAAGATGCCTTGACGATCTTCCTCAGACAGGGAAATCCTAAACCACTTCTCCAGCGCCTCAATCCTCTCCGCCTCCGTCGTCACCTTTTGCACAACAGCTCGCTCCATGCTGCCCTCTACCCTCTTGCGCACTTCCTCATTGAAATACGTCAAAATACCAGTGATTCGCACGTCGCCCTCACTCGCATCCTTGTCCTCCTCCACAAGTAGACGCATCGCCACTATGTGCGGCATAAAGAAGCTGTCGGGGTGGGTGCTCGTGTAGTAATTCATGCTCTCATAGTCAAACGGGAAGAACTCCGTCTCGGCAAAGCAGTACTGCTCCACCCACGGCACAGAGGCGTCGCTGTCATCCATGGCGTCGCGCGTCGAGTAGACCCACAGCCGCTGGGTCGAATCGGTGTTGAACTCGGTGGCGCGATGCTCAATCTTGCCGCATCGTGGGGCAAGGATGGCAAATTCTGTGCCGGCGACGAGAGGGACAGGCTGCATCGCCGAGTCGCCGTAGCCGACGTCGACGAGGTAGCGGGTGCCGTCTACTGTGACGAGGAGACACATGTGATTCCTGCCAAGATGAAATGTTAGCCTGTAGAGATAGAAAGAGAGAGAAAGCTCATGAACATGGCGCCAGGAAGAACCAACCAGCCTAAATAGATTGGCCCGCCAGCGCGCACACGGCCTGCAACAGTGAGGACAGTGTAGCCCAGACCGCGCAGGATGGCGGCAAAGAGGGCGTTCACCTCGTGGCAGTAGCCGCCCTTGCTGCGCACGACGATCTTGTCGTACAAGTCATCGAGTTGAAGAGACAGTCTGTGTGTCTGCGAGTAGTGTATGCCAACATTGTCAAAGGGTACGCGCGCAATGTGATGCAGCATCAGCTGTTGCAGGCGATGTAAGGAATCGGATGCATGCTTGGCCTTTGGGTAGTCGATATGCTCAAGGGCGCGGGTAAGTTGGTCCTCAGTTAGCGACATGTTGGTCTTGGTGTGGTGTTCTGCCTTGCTATACTACAGGGTTGATCGAGTATTTGAGCCCGTAGAAGCCTTGGCACTAAAATTGAACACGAGATTTCTCAGAATGATGAGCGTTATGCGTGTCTTACTTATTACTCTTTTGGCCGTCTTATACATCGATCTGTTGGCCACCAGCAATTAGTTGTCAGCTAAAAGGGCGTGTAGGTGTGAAGGAACAACAGAGGAGTGCGTGTATTCACAATATGTGCAGGTAGGTCCTATGGAACTGTAGGAATTATGGCTGGCTTCTCTCATCGAGGTCGAAGCCAGCTGGGATCTATATACCCAGTCCTCCTTCACCTGCCTTCTATCGTCAGGCTCCGGTGATACCTTCATCGGTGCCCTGGCAGCAGGTGAGATTGATGAAACGACTATTATAGTTCGGTGCATGAACCCTCTTTAGGCCATTTCACGGGGTAAGGATGGGCTCGTTGCCGCATGACCAGTCTTTACCACAGTTAGTCAGGCATTATAGAATTGTACTATATAGTAAACTTGTAGCTATTTTTACTTCTTTTACTGGTATTTACGGAAGTGGCGCATGGAGGTTAAAAAGCAAGCCAGATTGTGGTGGGTGGTTGTCCAGGAATAGCCTAGCGCCATCTGCCAAAATAGGAAATACAAGGTGTTGGTTATTTTTGGCCTGGTAACGTAGTTATTGGTTATCGAAGAATGGAATCGTCAGAGGTGTCTGGAGCAATACACCAATCCCGCCAGCTGCCAAAGCAACGAATTCGTCGCCAGCAGAAGTCTCATTAAAGTCTTTGCCTCGTCTGCATGGTAACCCGAGAGCTAGGGGGCCATTTTTAGATGGTCTCTGTCAGTCTGACAAACAGGGCTTGGCACTCCCCGCAGTGCAGGGTATATTCAGGGAATACAAGGTTGGAATGCTCCGAGGGTGGAAATGTTGTGTTTACCCCTCAAATGTTTGGCAACCCTAACTGACTAGCTTATAATCAGCAACGCCTAGTGTCCGTAATCTTTTTTGGCGCCTGACGTGGCGGCGGTCCGACTCATTGGGGCGATGGGTAGTGGCCTGTCTGTCCCTTATTACTTTGCCAACTACAGGAAGTATCTCGCTGTGGGCTTGTAAGGCTCCGAGGACTCCAAGCCTTTAATGAGAGTAGGTTCACTTCTATTTAGAGGCAGTTACAGACCTTTCCTTACTTTTCCAGGTTTTTTGGCTAGTAATTGGAGACCTTGTTGCTTCTACAAAGGGCTGGTACTGGATCTTCTGGCCTATTCCTCTGTTGGTGGTGAGCCTTTGCATTCAGGTCGCATGTAGGATATCACGCCAAGTGGAAGAGTGCTGTAGTTTCTTCTTTTTCAA
Organism: Zarea fungicola; assembly: GCA_900169235.1. NCBI lineage: Eukaryota > Fungi > Ascomycota > Sordariomycetes > Hypocreales > Cordycipitaceae > Zarea > Zarea fungicola. The sequence goes on from FWCC01000075.1 coordinate 153,131, forward strand.
CTTTGTGTAGATGCACACTGAACTCTGCATTGTGGAATCATCCGGCATCAATGCAGCACCTCAGCTTCGGGTGCGAATATCCTTGTATGCGATCTTGATGCTACATTTCTCCCATTAGCAGCGCCAAGCACGCACCAAAATTCGGTGTAGGGTAGGGGCACGGCTTGGGATTTATGTCGTTGCCCGAGTTCGCGCCTCCATATGTTGAACATGCATGGTAAACAGCTGAGCATAAGTCTACGGTTAAAATGTGAGCATTAAACAGCAGTTTGCTCCAGTACATATTTGACGGAAGTATCCTGGTGCTCGTAACGTGGCGGTAATGGAGGATGAACCACCAATAGCAATAGAGCTCAGCCGCTTTTCCTCCCCATTGACATTTGTTTTTCTTATTAATTTTCTTAACTTTCTTGAAAAAAATTTGTTCTTTGTTTGTACCATCTGGAGGTTGTCGATTAATCACCGATAGCAGATCATCAATGCTTCAGCCGCATCGTACATCCGCCCAGGAAGAAAAAGGCGACAGGGATCGCCGAGACACAATTTTTTATTTTTATTATTATAATTTTTAAAAAGCTGTATTTAAACGAATCATTTTATATTTTCAAGATTTTTGTAGAGAGCTCTCTTTTATTATGGCGGATTGGTTAAGACAAGTGACTTCAAACCCCTTCAATTGGAGCCACTGTAAAAGCCTCCTCGCTGGCATACCCCTGTGGTGTCGTGGTGACGCCAGGGCCGGCTCCACGGAGAAGCAGCTTCTGATATGAAGTCGGCGAAAGGCACAATGCAGGCCGCCTATCGGAAATCCAGGGGCTTTACAGCTATAGTTAGCACCTTGGTGCTTGTTGTGGTAATGCTTTACATCGTGGAGAGAGCGGGGAGCGGATGATAGGCCGACTAGCTGGTGCAGTGTCACCGTTATCCAAATCCAGCTGATGTATGTGCGCATCAACGGCTGGAATTAATTTCTCTCTCAATGGGCTATTTTTCGGCTTCACGGCAGTTTCTTTATTTAAGAAAGTCGGCTGGTGTGCATTCTAGGACCAAGCCAACTACGTAAGAGTGACTACATCCCTGCGCTCAACTGAGACCAATTAACAGTTCTAGACTCTTTTAAGATCGCGAGACACGCCATCGATGTGCAGGGTGTGTTGCCTGTTCCTGATGGACGAAGAGGAATTTACGGGTTACCGGCCAGATGGATAGTGAAAATAAACTAATTTAGTTTAGTTGAGAGGGCCACCTCATGCGGTCATCTTTTTTTAGGGGATGCCCTCTGATGCGCTTTCAAAAAAAAGCAAAACTCAGACCAGGGAAAAGTAAATCGAGCCAGAAGTTGGCTGGTGTACAAGCAAAAAAAGAAAACATTCCTGAAATTGTGGACATTGTCAGAGCTTCTTAAAATAGAACTGCTCTTGGCCAGGTGCTGGCATGTTGAGCCAGCATGGAAAATGTCTTGCTTTTTGGCAATGGGTAAAATGTCTCGCCAATGACACCAAATGGCACACAGCTGAGCGATTTGTCTCTTTAGCTACGGAGCATGGAGTAATATCATGGTCCTATGACCTGATTTCTCTTGGCATATATACACTACTCCTTGTTAAATACAACGACCGCGCCCGGTTGAGAAATGGAGGCGTTAAAGCCGGGCTGTCACCGTCGCATGAGTCTCCTGATGGTCTCAGTTGAGCGGCGAGGCGTATGCGATATCCATACCGGCTTCACATGACGGTGTTTTTTCTTCCTCCTCTTTATTGGCAGCTAGTGAGCTTGGCTACCGCAAAATTCATATGAATTTTGCAATTTTTACAGAAAGAAAGATGCCAAGGTGCAGTCGACGCGCCCGCGCTTGTTGGCGCTCCCGTCACCCATGCTCGCTAACCAGCTCGTTGTCCAATCGCTTCTTCAATTAACCAACACCATTTCAATGCTATAAGCGTATAAGCTGGGCAGATTTCTATCCCGTCGCCACAATTCTTCCATTCAAAGCACCGTTTTGTAGATTTTCTTCTTGTCTTACCCAGACTTTCAGTGCTCCCCTAGGCTGGCCTTTCGAGATTGTGGTTCCATGTCTCATTTGCAAGACATTCATTTCCCGACTTCCCTGGGACCGCGCCCACACACCACCTTTGAGCTTTAGCTCCTCCCACCGATGACTGCGATGCAAAGCATAGTTTACGCGCAGCAAGGTACCCGGAAAGTGCATTGCCCACGCATTCACCCCTCCCGTCAACATCCAAGACATTGCTTTTGGCAAGACATGGCCCTTCGGCTACACTCTCAGACAGACTTAAATAAGGTAGCTGCTCGCCTGCGTTTGAACGAGAGCCGTTTTGGTTCCTTCATTGTTTAACTGCCCCCCGTTTGTCTCTACAGTGCACACTATTTTTGTACACCTTGAAGACGTTTCATCCCAGCAATCTCGCCATTGCCATCTCGTCATTGCAATCCCACATCTACACTATTCACAAAATATTTTAATTCCCATACATTAAAACATGAAGGTACGTCTTGTCGAAACACTTTGTTTACTGCACCCCAAACCTCCCGCGCTACTGGAATGCCATGCGTACACGCGCCGATCGTTTGCTTGCAATTTGTTTTTCCCCCGCCTCACCAAGCCTTACCTGGATAAGGTGTGAAGAAGAAACGAAAAAAAAAAGGGACCAGTCTTTGTATTGACGCAAGCCATTTTATTTTCATCAGGTCACAATCGCCCTCATCGTCGCCGCAGCCGTCGGCGCTACGGCCGCGCCCCTCGACCGTCTCTTCCGCCGCGGCGGCTTCACGTGCCCAGCCAGGGTGCAGGGGTACTGCCATGCATCGAATATAACGTCGTGGTGCGATCGTGATGGGTTCCACAGTAACGCAGGAGATGTGTGCTCAGACTGCACGTATGTTATTTATTCCTGTCCTCCCCCTTCTCCCTCCTTTTGTCGAACGAGTTTGTTTCTCGAGTGCTAACATGGGAGCGCTTCCTTAGCTGCAATTAAAATCAACACACTTGCGCACAGCAGTCCGGTCAATTCGCAAAAAGTATGAGCATTCAGCAATAAATTTGGCAAACGATACCTTTCTCACCATGCTCGACGGCCCTGCTGATAGCAAAACAACTCTCACTGCCTCAATATCGGCCCATGTGAGTGGCAACGAGGTTGTGCAATTTTGTCCGCGAATCAAACGAAGAAACCTGCATCTCAATTTCCTTTTCTGTCTTTATGTGGAACGCATTCTATCATCATAGAGTCGGTCCAGAAAGCATTCTGCCTTCCACTGGGCTTTCACACCTGTTCTCCTTTCCTATTCATCACGCAAGTTAACCTGTACATTAAAAACCTGCAAAACAGAACATAAAAAAAAAGAACCGCAAAATTGTCTTTGCTGCTATGTATATAAATATAACAAAATCAGGAATTGATTTAAAAAAAAAAACAAATTCTATCCAAATACGCCGTGGCTAGTGCATGTCCAAACTTGAAACTCGGACCAAAACAGGGAGAGAGAGGTAAATATATACATGATAGGGGTATTGAAACCTTCTCCCATTTAATCTCGCAGCAACATTCCAACATCCTGCAATTCAGGCCTCGCCGGTGCAGACCCGCCGCGATCAATGCGTCCCCAGCCAGCACCCCACGTCGGACGATGCAACGCCGCCGCCCCTCCTCCTCCTCCTCCTCCTCCTCCCGTCGCTGGCGTTGTTGTGCCATTGCGACTGCTGCCCCCATGCACGGCCGTCTCGTCAGATGCTGCGTCCGTGTCCCCGCCGCCCGTCATGGTACGAACGCTCGGTCCGCGGCGCATCATGGCGATTTCCTCGCTGTCCGCCGTGCTGTGCAGTTTCCGCTTCTTATTGTGGTGCTGGCGTCCGAGGAACCGCCACGGCGACGCCCGACCTGTATGCTCCTCCCCGCCAGCCGCGTCCGACGACGACTCGGCGTGGGCGGCGTGGGCGGCGGCGGCGACCATCTGTGGCGACGACATGATGCCGATCCGCGGGGACTGGTCGCCGCGACGATGGCCGCCGCCGCCGCTGCCGCCCCAGCGCCGGGAGCGGTGGTAGTTGAAGCCGGCAGGCTGCCCGTTGCCCCAGAAGCCAAAGAGCTCGCGGGGGTGCCACCAGGGGCGGGGTCGGCTCATGCCCTTGACGCTGCCGTTGGCGCCGTCGTTGTAGCTCGTGTGCGGCTCGCCGGAGAGCTCCTCGAGCGTGATGCCCTTTGTCTCGGGCACGAGGAGGGACACAATAGTGCCGAGGAGCATGAAGAGTGCAAAGAACTGCAGGAGACGGTTCAGTCTCGAGGAGCAGTTGCTGCCACTGCAGTTGGACGTGGGCGTGGCGGCGGTGTGGAGGAGCGGGATGCTGATGCCCTGGGCCACCACGGCGCCAATCTTGCCCATGGCGGCCGAGATGCCGTGCGCAGTCGCGCGATACCGTGTGGGGAAGCACTCGGCTGGTGATATAAACGTGGTGGTGTTGGGGCCAGCGTTGAAAAGGAACTGGCCGACAATGTAGAGACCAAGCAGCGAGCCTTCGCTGAGGTGTGGCAACGCCCAGCCGAGGATGCAGAATACGACGGTGAGGAGGAGGAAGCCAAACACCTGAAGTGGCTTGCGGCCAACAGTGTCGACGGTGAGAATGGCGGTCCAGTAGCCGGGCAGTGAGCCGGCACAGGCAAGAATGATGAGGCCAATAGCCTGGTTTCGCAGTTTATGATACAATGTCTTGCCAGTGGAGTATCCAATGGCGTGAAGGACGAGATTGTTGTTCATGCCAAGGCCGTAAAAGGCAAGATCCTAGTGATTGTGGTTAGCTGACATGGTAAGTTTTGCACATCACATGTATCTTACGAGGAAGAACCAAGAGAGTGTGGTTCCGATGAGGGCTCTCATGTTGCGAGGCTGCAGGAAGAATTTCTTGGCATCGGCCCAGGATGCCTTGGGGACGTCGAGGGTGGAGTAGCGATTATTCCTCTTGGAAGTCGAGGAGGGATCTTTTAGTCGGCCGCTGGAGACGTAGGCGCGGATATCTGCGTCGGCTGCGTCGACGTCGTGCTGCACATCAAAGGTATAACGGGGGGTTTCGGGGATGGTGATTCTGTACCACATAACAATGCAGGCCGGGATGGCGCCGACGCCGACAATGATGCGCCAGGAGCGGTCGGCGGCAACGCGACAGGCACCGTCGCATGGGCCATTGGGGCCGATTCCGCTGTAGGAGCCTTGAAAGGCAATGGTTGTGAGGAGGCCGACGACGGCGGCGAGTAGCTGGCCAATGCCCTGCATGGAAAAGACGGCCGCAATCATGCCGCCACGCCATCGAGTCGGGGCGAATCTGCGCATGTTAGTGTCCGTATTCTAGGACATGGAAGGAGAGTTGTCTTACTCGGCAGTAATGACACTGGCAAGGGGATAGTCGCCACCAATTCCAATGCCCTGTTTTTTCGGTCAGTGTCGCACTCGTCAACGGTGGCTTCAGTGCTACAAACGTACCATGAAGGCGCGCCAGAATATCAACACACCGGGGCTGCTCATTGACGGGCTCCCCGAGGCGATTGCGCAGCTAAAGACTGTGAATATTACGACACCGAGCTCGATGCCGTAGACGCGCCGGCGACCGTAGTTGCTACATCCATGTCAGTACAACTGCAAGTCTGGGGATGCCTGGTGAAGTGATTCAACATACTCGGCCAGCCAGCCAAACAAGATCATGCCTATTACAATTCCGGCACTCGTGGCCCCCTTGAGAGCCTGGCTCACTGTGGCGGGCAGGTTGCCGCTGCCATCACCGTCCTCGCTGTAATAGGCCAGGCCGACCAGAGGGGCGACCAGGTTGATGGCGAAGATGCTGTATGAATCGAGAAGAAAGCCAGCGCCGGCTACGAGAACGGCGCGAACGTCTATATAGGTGGGAAGATGGTCAGCTTTTGTTCTTTTCTTGTCCTTTTGTTTTTGTTTTTATTTTTATTTTGGGCCTTTGTCTCCCTCCACGGAAATTGACATCGGGTCAAGGTCGTTACATACGGCATGTTCCAAACGGGACCTTGTCAACGTCAGAGAGGGCCAAGCGACGCCGTAGATTGGCGTCCATGATGTGTGAGTAGTCATTGTAGTAGTTGTGAAAGGCCCTGTTGCCACCCCGCGTGTATAACGTGTCGATTGAATGCGCCGGAGGTGGCAGCATGTGCTCAGAAGATTCAGGCATGGTTATTCGAGTCCCTGCGACGGGTCGGTGTCTGAATGTGGTGTTGTATAGCAAACGGAAAGATACAAGGCGATGGATTGGTTGTAGGTGCTGTGTGGGCGGGCCCTACACGCCCCAAGAGCGCTCAAAATGAAAAAGAAAAAAGATTCTCCCTCCTATTGTTGAAAAGAAATGATGTATGCAAAAGAAGATGTATTTGAAATTCCTAGCATGATGGTCGGGGCTATTGCGACTAAGACATGGACAGGCTGCCCAGTGGTTGCTGGCGGTGGCGGGTCGTCAATGCGGAAGAGGTTTCGGGTTGAATTGCCGATGGTGTGTATCGGAGAGAAATGGTCAGACAAGGCGAGCAGGTGATGGAAATGACGTTTGGATTCAGAATTTGGATTCAGAATTTGGATTGTCCGAGTTGTTTCGTTTTGTAGAGCGGATGGATGGCGATGTCGTCGGACAGAATGGATTTAGCGGTACTGGAGCAGAGTTACAGCGAGTGTGGGTGCTGTAATCAAACCGTTGGGCTGCTACGGTGCGCTGTAAGCCCGCTGTCAGCCGAATCACTGCACCAGCCTAGGATCTGGCACTTATGCAGGTAATGTGCGAATGCAGGCTGGAGTTGATCGAAAGAAGAAAAAGAAGAATCGTCGTGGATACAATTGACGGGAATGACGGATCCTGCAGGATGACCAAGCGGGATTCCAAATGCAACCCCAATGTGTGTCCCTGTACTCCGTAGTTAGGGCGGCTGTAATGCTCTTAAAAAGACCAGCACTGCAGGTCTGCTGCATGTAATGTACGTAAGAGACACATGCGCTGCACAAAGGACTCCATCCATCTCCATCGGCTCCGTAAACTGCTTTCTTCATATTCATCCGTCCAATAACTCATCCACTCCATTCGTCTTAGAGGGCTCGCTAGTTCAACTGTGGCTTGTGTTTCTTCGACCCCCCTGTTACAAAGCGGGCAGAGGAAACCGTCGACTTTTGCTTCCGCGACTAAAAACGTGTGATGCTCCGTCCATGGTATGGAACAACCGGACCCAATGTGGCGTGCGCCAACGAACTAACGCCCTTCTCATCCCCCACGTGTGGCAGACAAAGGGCAAAAGGAATCTTCCGTGCAGGCACACACACCTGCGGTATTTCTGCACCGAGGCCCCCCATCAAGACTCCTTATCCTCCCCATCAGTTGGTGCGTGCGCTGAGTCGGCAAGGCCACCATCACGCCCAAGATGCACACGCAGAAAAGGCGCGCCTCACTTTGCCCTTCTAGAACGTCTGGAAAGCGGGCACAGGCTCCAGAAGACCTCGCCACCTCGTTCCTCGCGGCTCGATGGCTGGGGCTGACAGGATTTCAAACCCTGGGCGATTGACAAGGCTTAATTATGTACATATAACCTGTGCCTGGGTTTATGCTTATGCGCAGTATTCGTATCCCGCCTTTTGGTCAGACGTAAATCCCGTTCGAGTCATAACTCTCCTTCTCTCCATGACTTCCTTGGTTCCCGTGTCTGTTCTGGGGTCGTTCTGGGGGTACAAAGATACACACATTATCCTCTTTTGGGTGACTATCTGCAGTGGCTTGACGGGCTTCCAAATCTCAAGTCTCATTATCCATTTACCAACTAAGTTAGCCCCCAACCACTCACCTCCTCCATATGCAATAGTGGTCAGCAATACCTCCGCGGCTTCATTTCCCTACCAAACTAAAAAAGTCACCTTGAAACGACCCCTGCCTCGGTCAATAACCTGGCTTAAACCTGCCCAATCAAGATGTATTTACCCCAACCGTCCACCGATGGTCCAACGATGGTCTCTACCCGTCACCTAGCAGTACTCCCGAGTTACAGCAGCCCCCCAACTGTCCAACGGTTCAGCACGGTTCAACCACATGTCGATGGACCAATGTCGATACCCATCAAGAATTGTACAGCCTCCATTTCAGCTCTTGCTCAAAATCTCTACCACGCCGTAATGTCTTCCACCTCGGCCTCGCCAAAGGTGCTCGACTTGGTAATCTGGCCAACCCCCGCCTCCTCCTCTACGACTTGGCCCTCTTTGCTCATAATATCCGGCAGCACCTCCTTGAGGAAATCCAGGATATACCGATTGACCTGCTCAAACTGCAGCAGGAACGCGTCGTGGCCCTCGGGGCTGTCAATGCGTTCCAGGCGCGCATTCTTGACGTGGGCGGCGATTTCCTCCTGCTCCGCAAAGGTAAACAGCCCGTCGCTTTCAATGCCCAGAACCAGCGTCGGCTGCTCAATCAGCGCCAGCGCCTCGGCAATGGTCTCTGTGCGGTTGCGCGAGAGGTCGTGCGTGTCGAGCTTGCGCGTCATGGCAATGTAGCAGTTGCTGTCGAAGCGCTTCACAAACTTGTTGCCCTGGTAGCGGAGGTACGACTGCGCCGAAAAGTATGTGGATGTGGGCAGCTCGTCGCCGCCCGTGAGGCTGCCCACCGTTTTCGGCCCGTTAAATTGAGGGTCAAGCGACTCCATCGTCACCTGCTTCTCCTCGGCTGTACCCTGTTTTGCCACGTTGTTGTTGTTGCTGCCGTTGCCGTTGCCATTGATGTTGCCATTGACGTTGCTGCTCTCCTTGCCATTGGGAGACTGTCTTGAGCTGCTCTCGCTGTTGTTGCGCGACGGCGATTTACGCTTCACATTGTGACCGTCGTTGTGAATGTGGAAATGCGCCTCGGACGGCGTCGACGGCCGGGGCCGCTCACGAATCGTCTGTACTTTGGAGGCATCTGGAATGTTGCGTCCGAACCGCGACTCAAACGAGTTGCGGCTCCGGTAGGTAAGCAAAGCCGACATGCGCGCCGCTCCCAGGCCCGTCGACGGCGGGTCCTCGAATGGGTAGTATCCATCATCGTACTTGGGGTCCGCGTAGATGCTCTGCCGTTGTGCTTCGCCCCAGCTGATACCCCAAGCACTGTGTCGGCTCGAAGTGGCAATCGGAACAATGCACCGAATGTAGTCTCTTCCAAAGTATGCCCACTCCAGCACAAACATGCCTCCTAGGGATCCTCCAATGACGGCAGCAATTTGTTTAATGCCTAGTTCGTCCAGTAAGAGCTTATGCAGACTGCATGTGTTAGTCTGCCGGCATCAAGGCAATGTCAAGTTTTGTTTGTGGTGACTCACTGGACATCATCACGAATAGTAGTCAAGGGAAACTCGGGGCCATATCTCCCCCTGGACGCATCATTGTCCTTGGCCGTGACGGGACTGGCCGATCCATACGGGCTTCCCAGACTGTTCATGCAGACAATGAAGAATCTCGACGTGTCAAAGACTCTGCCAGGACCGCCCAGCAGCGGCCCCCACCAGTCACTGACGTCGGCGCTGCCTGTGAGGGCATGGCAGATGACCATGGCATTGTCTCCATTCGTATTGAGCTTTCCTCGCGTTGTGTACGCTACAGGGACATTACGTAGGGTGGCGCCTGATTCTAGCTTGAATTCTGGGATAATGGCGATTTGCTGGTCGGGAATCAGGGCAGCAAATGGGTTCTCCGGCTGGGACGACCGTCTTTCTTACAGGTATTCAGTAGCTGTTCTCTGGAGGGCATGGGGACTGTTTCTAGACAGAGTAAAATCTCTGGTCCGAACTTGTCGAGTACTGACCGTATTGCTGCGGCTTTGTGCCGTTTGTGAGGCTCTCTTGGGCCATGCTGAAAGCTGTTGCGATGTCGCTCGATGTCGCTGTGAGATAACAGGCCTGGCGGGGGGGCAGATACGGTGCTTGTATGTACAGACACCGATGGCCAATTGGCTGCTTGATCAACAGAGTCTCGCACGAAAATCTGCAAGTCCTGTTGAGTCGCGGCAGTCTTAATATAGCTACTGCCGCACACCAAGTACAAATGTAGAGCCGAAAAAAAATTGTTGAAGCAATGAACCTTCCGATGGGAACCCTCCGAATGGCGTAATTGAGGGTTCCGATAAAGGCTGCGAGCTTGGTGGGCTGCAGGTTTCTGTGACTAACTGAATGCCCACTAAAAAGAGTGCCAACTGCCGCCCTGAGTAGGCTGCAAGGGCGCTGTACCTAGGCGGCACTGCGGCCGTGACAGCACTGAGTGTGCAACGGTTGGCCCTGGGGCCTGCTGAGGCCTGCCGTAGCCCCGCTGCAGGGGAATCCCCACCTGTCCACGGAGGACGGTTGCTGGGAACCGACTGCACTGGCAGCGATAAGCTGATAAACTGATAAGGATACGGACAAGGCTGATAACGATAAGCCAGAGTCTGGCCGCCTGCCTGCTTGTTGCTTGCCTGCCCAGAAAAACGGAGCACCGGCCTCCCATTGGCCACGCATCACGTGCCGCCGTGCTCTCGTTTGCCTGGCCCGTGCACCGCCGCCCGCTGCTGAGCTCTGCGTCGCGCCAGTCTGCCGTCGGCCAAGCCAGATATCGTTGGAGCTTCACTTCATTCTTAGCCTTTGCGACGGGCTCTCCACCACCATTGCGCGCGCATCGCCACGGGCACCTCAAAGACCACACAGAACAAAGAGCCATCGCAGCACTCAGTGCCGACTGCATTGCGACACCCCCTCACCGTGGTACCCCAGCCAGTATCCCTGTGTCCTGTTTTGCTCGCTGTGCCACGTTGACAAGCGCATCGATTTTTTTTTTTCCTTCTCCAGGCCCTCTGCGCTTCGCTCTTCTCACGCAAGGCCGCCTCTCCACGTGAACAACGAGAGTATTTATTTTCTGTGCAGACTAATTTGCGTGCCCCAATGATCTAAATCGCAGTCCTCCCTTGCACTTTCGAGCTCCGACCGATGCCTCCTAAGCGCAAGAGATCAGAGCAATCTGGAGACGCAGGCCGACCGCCACCCCAAGCTCGGCACCAGCATACGCCCATGGCGCCATCCGGGAGAGATGACTCTAATAATAGAGCAAACGGTCGATATAATGGACCCTCGAACCGCCGTGACTCGTCTAGCCACCGCGGCAGAAGGAATCACAATCAACAGCAGTCCCCGCCTCGCCAACGATCCAACTCCATGGCTCAACAGCAGCCCTCCCAACACGTGAGAGGGCCTTCGGCAAACCCTCCATCTTCTCCAAGCAAGCCCGTGTCTACTCCCATGGCGGCCCCGGAACGCCCCGTCACAACTGCGAGACCACAACAGCAGCAGCAGCAGCGTCAGCCTGAAGCCGTCATGCCGCTGAAGCCTACCGACTATCAGTTTCAGGTAATAACGAATGACCAAATATCAAACTGGTCAGCCACTGGAAGAGACCAAGTCATCTCCCGCGGTATCCAGGCTCGAGACGATGTTGATGTCGTGGAGCTGTCCAACCTCTGTCAAGACTTCATACATGCAGTCTTGAGCGGCAGGCTGACGCCCAGCGATGCCGGTCCGAGTCTCAAAGCAATCATTGGCGACGAGAATACGGAAGTGGTTAAGGACTCTTTTTCGTTTGCTCCTCACACGCTATTCCTCGACGCTCTGGGCATTGTTTTTGACAATGACTCCGACTGCTACCACCCAGTCCTCCGCCAGTTCCTCACCGCTACCGGCGTCGCCCCGACCCTCATGCGCCAGGTTTTGGATGCGCCAATCCTGCAACAACTCGGCCTCATCCGGGACACATTTGCCCGACTCGGTGTCAGACAGGCCACAAATCTACTCTATCGCCAGGCGAACTATAACCTCCTGCGAGAGGAGTCGGAAGGCTACTCGAAACTCATCACGGAATTATTCACCACCAGCAGTGTGCCTCCACCACCACCAGAGCTCGCCCAACATACATTTGAACGCGTCAAGGCTCTGATTGGTACTTTTGATCTTGACGTCGGCAGAGTTCTCGACGTCACCCTCGACGTGGCTGCTGCCGTTTTAATCAAGCAATACAAGTTCTTCATCAAATTCTTGCGAATCAGCTCATGGTGGCCACGCTCTCAGCTGGACCTGAGCTCCCCCTCTCACTCGCCCGGACTTCCAACTTGGGCACAGCCTGGCTACTTGGACTGGACAACCAGCCCTGAGGACGAAGCTGCCAATGCCCAGGCCAAGCAGTTACGAGATGTTGAATTTTGGAATCGGGCGAGGGAAGTTAATCTTTCAGCCTTTTTCGAACTTGGTGGCCGCCAGGCAACCCAAAAGGCCATCCAATCTGCCCTCACAGCAAACGGAGAAAACAACACCGACGGCTCCCTGGATCTTGAGCAGCAGTGGATCAACGAAACAAATACTCTACCTCCCCCCGGCAACCGTGTTGCTGCCCAGCTGCTCGGCTTCAAGCTGCGATTTTACAACTCTGACCTTCGTTCCGAGTTGGATGTTCTCCCCGCCAATCTGCTATATCTTGCCGCTCTACTCGTCAAGGTCGGCTTCATCTCCATAATAGACCTCTACCCCCACCTTTCGCCCGTTGATGAGAAAATGGAAGAGGTCCGAGAAAACGAAGCAAAGAAGCTGGAAGATGAGGAACGCACCTCCAGAGGCGGTGGCATGAACGCCCTGCTCATGGCTGGTGTTCTTCCCCAAGGCGACGACGAAAATCCCAATGCCGTACGCAGGGAAGCACCAACCGCAAAGGCTGAGGCTGAGACGAAACCGTCAGCCGAAGAGGCTACCGAAACCAAGGTCAAACTGCCTGAGCCGTTGGAGCAAAAAGTTTCCTTCCTCATCCAGCTCCTGACTATTGGCGCCATCCCCGAGTCCCTCTTCATCCTCGGCCGATTCCCTTGGATCCCGGAGACTTTCCCCGAAGTTCTCGGTCGCATACACCGCATCCTCAACGTATCCGTCGAAAAGGTCTTCATCGCAAGCAAGCCCAAGCCAACAACCGATATGACCTGTCCCACCAAGTTCGTGCCTGATCTCGACCAGTCCGCCGTCCCCAAAGGCAGCGTCAAGCTGACTCGCCTTCCTGCCAAGAAGATCTGGCGCTGGCCATTCCCCGACAAATGCGACACCAACGAGGGCCAGACATATCGCTTCTACTGGGACGAATGGTCGGACCACATCCCTGTCTGCCAGACAGTCGACGACGTCTTTACACTCTGCAACACATTCCTCAACATATCAGGCGTCTGCATTGGCAAAGATGAGGTGCTACTCTCAAAGCTCGCCAGCATCGGCAGCATGAGTTTGGCTCAGGATGACTCGGAGACAAACCTAAAGAGGTGGCATGACTTGCTCAAGAGACTACTACTCCCCGCTCTCAGCCACACCAAGGCCAACAGTGCCGTTGTCGACGCCATCTGGGATCTCCTCAAATGCTACCCCGTTACGACCCGCTATTCCCTCTACGCCGAATGGTTCGAGGGCCAGATATCAAGAATGCCCGCCATGCGAACAGTATTTGCACGTGCCACTGCTGACACGAGAGGTACAATGAAGCGTGTCTCGCTGACAAACTTGAGCGAGATGGCCAAGCAGCTGGCCAAAACAAGCTACTCCTCACCTGGCATTGTCTTCCGAGTCGCATTTGAACAGCTGGAGTCATACCCGAATCTCATCGAAGCCTTTGTCGAATGCGCCAGGTACTTTACAGACTTGTCATATGATGTCCTAGTCTGGTCCCTCATGAACTCCCTGGGCAAGTCGAGAAGCCGCACCCAAGCCGATCACGCACTCACCACTAGTAAGTGGCTGCAGGCTCTGTCCAAGTTCACAGGCAAAGTCTTTCGCCGCTACTCCCGCCTCAACGCCACTCCTGTTCTTCTCTACGTCAACGACCAGCTATTCCAGGGCAATTCCACCGATCTCATCATCCTCAAAGAGCTCATCTCCTCCATGGGCGGCATTGTTGACTTGATTGACTTTACTGACCACCAAATCCTATCCATGGCTGGCCTCCCCTCGCTGCGCAAGCACACTCTTATCCGCGGCGGCGATAGGCGATACGAAAACATCAAGAGCTCTAAGCGCCTCGTGGAGGCCTTGTCTGACTCTGGCCTCGCTGCGCGTCTTGTCGTCAATCTTGCGCAGTACCGCCAGGCGACCATCTTTCAGGTCCCCGAGGGCGAAGCCCACATCAAATTCCTCTCATCCGTCATTGACGACTCGCATCAAACACTCATCCAGTATCTCGACTTTTTGTGGGCCAATCTGGAACAACCCGAGTTTGACAAAATTGTGCCCTCCATCTCAGACTTGATACAAGTCTATGGCCTCGATGTCAGCTTGGCCTTCCTCATCGGGCGTGCCAGCCTGGCTCAACGCGTTTTGCATTGGAACACAGAAGATGCGCCCAGGGTCACCGAGACGCAGGCCGACAAGGACGGCGACTTGGCCATGGCAGAAAAGGCTCTGAATGCAGATGAGTCGATGCCTGATGTCGCGGCCGTGATTGACCAGAATCAGCTTCGCTCAAATCAGATCAACGAGTCACTGCAGTCACTGGCAGAGGCTGTTAGGACGACTACCCGGCCCGAGGTCTGGGAAAGGATTACACCGGAACTGGTTACGATATTTTGGGCCCTGCAGCTTGGCGATATTTATTGCCCTGGCGATATATATAAACAAGAGGCTGATCGCCTCAAGGCTGAAGAATCAGCACTGCTTCGTGATCGCTCTGACATGACACGACGCGGGCAAGAGATTCGTACCGAAAAGCGCAAAGAGCTAACCCAATTGCAAATCAATCTACTGGAGGATCGCAAGAGGCATGTCAAAACTCAAGCCAGCTGGAACGAGTATCTTACCGACCTCTTTCAATCGTCATTTTTGTCTTCTACCAAGACAGATGCCATCTCGGATTTACTCTTGGAGCAGTGCTTCTTGCCCCGTGTACTCCTTTCTCCCGCCGACACAGAATACACGTTTCGCTTCATCAAATTGCTACATCAGAACAATGCCCCCGGATTCAAACTCATGTCCCTTTACAATCGACTCTTCAACGCTAACCGTCTGCGAACTCTCATCTTTACATGCAGTGTGCGTGAAGCCGACTACTTTGGTCGCTTCCTCAAGCTCATCCTGGAGGACCTGTCCAAGTGGCACAAGAATGCACCGCCTCCGCGCACTAGGAACGCCAAGGAGACAAGCTCGCAGGGAGCGTATGACACAGAGGGCATTGGGTCCCGCGAAAACCCCCACCGCGGATTTGCGCTCACAATGGACGAGAACGACAAGCCCATCACGTTTGTCGAACACGCGCAGTTTAGAGATCTGCTGTTTGGCTGGCACAAGAATCTGAATAGTGCGCTTAAATCTTGTCTTGGTGGCAGTGAATGGATGCACATCCGCAACGCCATTACCGTTCTCAAGTCAGTGGTTGACTTTTTCCCGGCAATCGACTTTATGGCCTCGCAGTTTTCCACACAGCTGCAAAAGATTTCGCAACAAGAGGCAGCCCAAAAGACATCACCCGAGAATGAAGTGGGAGGACGCGTGGACCTGTCTGTTGCCGCACAGGGTGCCTTGTCGGAAATGCAACGAAGAAAGTCAAAGTGGGTTCTGGTGCAGGTTTTCCGCACGAATGCAGACATTGGTGCGAAGGCAAACGACAAGTCTGCGCCTACAAACTTGCGACCTACGGCGCCAGACTTCAAGCCGGGGTCCAGGGCGAACGCTAGCAAGGCCGCAGAGGAAGAGGACGGTGAAGTCCAGGATTCAAGGCTCAAGGCGTCGGCCTCGGCGCCGTCAGGTCCTGCCAGAGATAATCTACCCGCTAGACCCACGCGAAACGGCAGGGAGGCAGGAAAAGAGGAGAGCGGGACCTCTGGACAATCCCGATCCTCGACCCCTAAGCCAGGGTCCAAGGGAGATCGCGGACTCAATCTTCCCGACCGCCCCAACCTACCCACGCGCCCTGATGTTCCCATCCCGGGCCACTACAACGAACGGTTTAATCAATCGCGCGGCCATGAGAGGCGAGATGGCAGAGAAGGTAGAGAGGGTAGAGAGACTAGGGAAACTAGGGATGGGAGGGACGGGCGTCCGCGTGAAGCTCGAGACGGAAGAGAGCCCGAGGCTCGTTCTGGCCGAAGTGAACGCGACCGACAACGAGAGGCTCCCAGCAGTACTGAGGCTGGCAAATCGGAACGACAACCACGCAGCGCTAGAAGCGGGCGTACAGCCGACGAGGCGGCCACGGCTCCCCCTCCCGCACCTCCAGCTGCCCCAGCAGAGCCCATGATGAACCCCCAGCGTGCAGCCCTGTTCGCCCAAGACGAGACTGACAAGACTCCTCGCGGTCCACCAGATGCAGAACGCTCGAAGCCACGACGATCGGAGCAGCCTAATGCTCTGGAAAACGTTAATCCAGAGAGAGCAGCACTACTGGAGCAGCGTGACGACAAAGCGTCAGGACGGTCCGGTAGAAACGACGGCCGTGATCGCGATCGCGGTGCTCGAACGCAGTCACCAAGACGGGCTGGCCGTCATGGCGAACAAGCCGTGGCTGGACAACCGAACACGCCGGATGAGAGACACGGGCGCAGCCATGCTCCTGACCATCGGTCACAGGGGCGCACCCGAGACAGGTCGCCTAGTAACTCTGGACCTCCCAACCGTGGTGACAGAGCTCCAGACCGTGGAGCTGCGGACGCTTTCTATGGCGCCCCGCGTGGCCTTGATGCAGAAAGGCGCCATCCAGGACAACATCAAGACCCCAACTACGGCAGACTCGATCCAGTTGCTGGTGGACCAGAGACACCATCCGGCCCGCGGCCTCGTGGTCGCGGGGCTGCTCGAGGCACACCGACCGGACCCGCTTCTCAGCAAGAGAACCGCCCCCCACAATCCGATCAAATGCAGACGCCGACAGCAGATCGGCAACCTCCTTCAGGACCATCCTCTGGACGCGGCCGACGCACCGGGTACGAACAGAACGCTCCGAATGCGCCGAGACCCGCTGCACCGTCGCAAGGCGGACAGTCTAGAAGACTAGGTGGATCCAACAACGATGGTTCGACAATACCCAGCGGTGTTCATCCTGATCGCCTTGCCAAGATTGACAGCAATTCAGTGCCGCTGCCGCCACCTCCGCCTCCCGG
Organism: Zarea fungicola; assembly: GCA_900169235.1. Taxonomy (NCBI): domain Eukaryota; kingdom Fungi; phylum Ascomycota; class Sordariomycetes; order Hypocreales; family Cordycipitaceae; genus Zarea; species Zarea fungicola. Next base: position 170,292 of record FWCC01000075.1, read on the forward strand.
ACCTCCACCAAGCCAGGGCCGCTCGGGCGATGGCAGCATACCAACAGGACCGTCGGGCGGCCCAACAGATCGGCAGCGCGGCGGCCGTCGCCAACTGGCTGGCATCAACAACGCCCTCCAACAAAGCTCAGTGGGTGACTCCAATCGCAGCGGCAACAGTTCCCACGGCTATGGGGGCCGACAGAACCAGCCCCGCCAGATGCTGGGCAACTCGGACGTGCAAGTGCTTGCAGGCGGTTCGCAGCCTCCATCGCACCACCAGCAGCCGCCGACACAGGACCATGGCGGTCGTTGGATGGAGCCCCCCAAAGGCCCTTCCAACGGCGAGGGTCCGGGTCCGCGAGATCAGGGGGGTCGAGGTCATCGGGACCAGAGCAACCACAACAACAACAGGGACCGATCCAGTAGACCCGGCCGGCCGCGTAGCCATGATCGCGGTGACATGAAGCCACCTGGTAGCCACGGCGAACATCGCGATAGACGTTCGCTGGGTGGTGGTGGCGAAGCCGGCGGAGAGCCGTTGCGTGTGCGACCTGGCGCCGGAAACGACTGGCCTGGCAATAATCCCAACCGAAGCGGCGGCGCAGGTCGAGGCGGCGGTGGTCAGCAGGATCATCATCAGCGAGGACAACGTGAGGATCGCGGACGCAAGAGGCGTAGCGAAGAAGGGATGGGAAATCTGACCAATGATCGAGAGAAACGGCCGAGACGATAGGGTTGACGGTTGAATCAGCAAAAGAAGACGGAGGAGATGAGCAAAAACTAAGAACAAAAAAAAAAGAAACACATGTACCACTACAAGCAGAAACTACGGGAGGAATGATTTATCTTGACATTGGGGGGAGAATGATTATTTTGCTTCAGCAAAGGAAAACGTTTGTCTATATCTGCTATACTTTGGGGCGTTTTAAACTGGACGACACAATACGCACGCAACACACATCAGACTACTACTTTTTACACGAAAAAAGAATTTCATTGTATTTCACACACATCAATCATTCATCATCACTATTTTTTTGCATCGGCATTGCGACATGGGACGTTTTTATTTGGCTACCCTGTATCAAAAATATGAAGGCGGTATTTGTCTTGTTTCATTGGATTGGGGTGTATGGAAACACTTTAACGTAGATATTGGAGGTGGAGACATTGCAGCTCGGTGTACGGAGTATAGATTGCATTTTAAAGGCGTTGTACAAAACTTGTATTGGATTTAGGGTGGCTTCTTGCCCATGTCGCCGAGTACGTTCATGGTGTTGTTGCTGACAGACCCATCGGGGGCATACATGTACTGAGAGGACCATTTCATGAATTCGTATTCATTTTGCTTGCCTGATCCTGGCTCTTCCATGCTTCGATTGAGGAAGAATATTTCTCTTGAATTCCCTCCTGCGGGATAAATTGCTGGTGCTTGACTCTTTGTCGCAGTAGAGTTGACATAGTTGGCGCCCCTGACGTGACCGGTGCCTGCATCTAGCGGTGCAAAAAGCACAATAATCTTCCAAATACCACCGTCTTTGAAGCACGCTTGCGTGTGTTGCTCTATTTTCATGCCGTGGCCATGAAGTCGAAAATCTCCAACGATTGGGTGCAGGTCTCGTTTTCGTCTTTTACGGCTGCCTCAAATGGTAATGGCCTGGGCGAAGTTCTTACTCGGGGTATAACAAAGACATGTATTACTCCCCGCACGGGTATTTTTTCTTGTCGCTGCGTAAAAAAAGGAAGCTCAAATTTGCCCTCTCTACAAGTACCAAAACGCAAATTAAAGGATAAATATATATTAAACATCCTTACGATCAGCATTTTGTGAAACCCTGGCAATTAAGAATGGCTAATCAAGTCTCTTGAAACCGGAAGGTAGAAACCAAGACAGACTGCTCTTATTGGAAACAATGGGAAAGCATCTCTGGGAACAGGCCTTCAAAATCCCACCGCATTGGCAAAATGTACTTTCCAGACGATGAAGCATCTTGACGTACGGACTATATTTTATGTCTGTTAATACTAACCATATTCTGTCTCTTCTCTATTTTTGTCTGGGAAAAGAGTAAGCAAGAACGCTTCACCGTCATCAAAGACCGTCCCAAAATCACGTTCGACGGCAAGAAAATCATGCTGAGCGACGGTGACGCGTGCTGGCCGTACACGGTTTTAAATAGCCTGTATGTATGGGAGGGGAACTGGTGTTTAGTCAACAATCTGCCTAGTTTGTACAAGGCGCGCGGTGTAAGCTGACGACCACCCTCGTGCCGGTATACCCGTGAGAAATCGAAAATACGTATTAGATTTCCGGGCGGAGGAGAAAAGTGGACCAGCACGTTTTTATAGATTGTTTAATGATTGCTTTTCTGAGCTCAGGATTGTGGCGTGCCTTGAGCGTTTTTATGCTGGTGACGCATATTTGGTGTGCTTTTTGTGTTGCAATTTGCCAATGAAGCGGCGTGCACTTTTTGTATATCTTCCCCTTCTTTTTTGGTTGTAAAGAGAGATTTTGAAAAAGTGAGAAACCATGTTATTGAGACTTGCTCATCTATTTGTTCAAGCGAAAGCCAGAGACGCTGCAGTGCAAAAGAAACCAACAGCACAAAAGGATAGACTTCGGCCGATACATGTGCCACCACCTCCACTTGCACAATTCGGCGTTAAATATTATAGAAATAGCAACAAGGTTGTATTTACGCTCGCTCTGCAGCCTCTTTTATTAATTATGCAAGTGGCGCGTGGAACTCCATTTGAAGCTCCGCCCAAAGGCGACAGACCCGGCAAAGTTGGAAATCTTAATGCCGAATTTAGTTCTGTGGCTTGCTTAAGTGAGCAGCCCGGACATTACGGCGGGAAGCGGGAACAAAGTTACCGTTGCTAACCCTGAGACAGTGCAACTCATGAAATTAAAGGAGCCAAGAGCGCATTTATCGAGACACTGCTATAATTAGTGCAACCTTGTTGGTTTAGCTTTGCTGGACAAAATCGACCAAGAAGGCTGGATGTACGAGGAAACTGCTGCTGAGAATGGCTGCTGGCAGTTTTGCGGATTCTAAATAAGGCAATCTGAGAAAATGTATTTCGAAAAGAGAAGATGCTTGAAAATTACAAATGTGTTCAAAAATAGTAGTTTCAAACAAGTTTCTAGAGTGTACTACATTGTAAACAACGCCGCAAGCACAGATGAAAATGGAAACGTAGTGTTCTGGTCTTCTTCGTAGCTTGCCTATCTGTTAGGTTCCATCAAGACTTCTTGTGTTGCTTCGTCTCTAGAATACAGGCTCAGCATTGATTCAGAAGTACTTGAAAATTTAAACGCTTGCCAAAATGGCAGATGCAAGCAAATTTCTAGAGTATACTGCGTTATTCAAAATGCCACAAGTACAGATGAATGCAGAAGCGTAGTGCTCTAGTGCTCGTCATAACCTGCCTGCCTATTAAATTCCATCAGGGAGCCATGTGCTTCCTCCTCTGCGAAACAAACACTCGGCTTTTTCTAGAAATTCCAAATCACTAAGGATTGCTATACCATACCAACAAATCATACTATTTTTGGGTTCCAAGTTGGCAGTACTTCCTTGGTGATAGCCCACACATCTTGGAGATTTAGGGTTATAATTTGAAACACTGGGCTTCCATCGTGTGGAAAGTTGCAAGAGAATAGCCGTATCAACTGAATGCGTACCTATTGTCCGAAGCAAAGCAATTTCGCTGATGCCTTCCGCAATTGTTCGCGGGGCGGCTTAGTGTGGCGCAGCCGATTCAACGGCGACCTATTTTTAGACAAACTGTCACATAGGAGGCGACTGTACGGAGTATAACCGGGTTTTCCGGATCGGATGAATGTCCAATTTAGCGCCATTAATATCTTGGCATGGAAACGGCGACCAGAAAAATGTAGCAAACCGTTGGACGTTTTCTCCTGCTCAAGACGTAGCTTATTTTCATGCGCCATATCATAACTGTAACAGGCGCGGTATTGTATTGCTTTAGTAAGCTCGATTGGATCTTTGTCCTGGAAGCCAGCTATAGTCTGAATGTGCTTAGACGGCGCAGGAACCATGTCCACTGCAACATGCTTATATTTCCGCTGCCATTGAATTTGGAATAGTTATTCTTAAACTTGGATAATACCATTTTCCCACTGAATCTCCGCCGAGTCATCGCAGATCTGGACTTGGCGGCAGGCAGGAATCTAGAAATGCGACCAAGGATCCCCCGGATCTCGACTCGGCCATGTAAGCTGAGCCACAAATAGTAACAGGTTGGCGCGCGTTCACTAATCAGTCTGACGTTGCCTCGCCATTGGCGATAATTGGGCAATAGGCTGTGCTGACAGTTTTGCCTTTTCTGTCCCTGTGGCTGGGGCAGGGTGCGCTGGTGATATGCGTCGGAAACTAATAGCCCGTCGTTAGCGCAATCGTGGCTTACACCTCGATTTAGCAACTCTCCAAAATAGATGTCATGCCTCAGGGCATGTAAGGAAGCAGACGGATATAGAATCCTTTCAATCTTTTCAATAATTTCAGCATTTGGTTTTAGGTATAAAAGAGCGTTCAAGAACCTTGATTTAACTCGAACCAACACAGCACACCAACACACCAACACACCAACACACCAACACACTTCACCTTGACAACTTACATTCAATTCGACTTTCCAGTCACTTCTACTTCCAAGTACTTCTACTTCTCACTACTTCAACTTCTATTACCATCTACAACCATGAAGTCCTTTCTCAGTCTTGCCGGCCTTGTCGGTCTGGCAGCCGCCCAAGGCGTTACGCTCCAGCTATTTGATGGCGGCGCCTGCAACACAAACAAGGCACACCCTGACAAGGTTGTTGCCAATGTCAACACCAACAGTGCCGCCGCACAGCAAGGCAGCGGCTGCATTGCTGTAAACTTCAAGTCTGCCAAGTTCCTCAAGTTTACCAACGGATTCAAGTGCAACCTCTACTCAGACCCTGGCTGCGGGAACTTTATCCAGGACCTGACCGCCAACGATGCCTGCGATTCCTTCTCCGGCCAGAGCGTCGAGTGCTTCAGCCAGACCGACTTTGACAATCCCTTTGCCGACTCGCAGGTCAGCATCACCGTCGGCCAAAAGGACGTCGGTGTGACGCAGAACACGGACTCGCTCTTTGAACAGGGCATCTCCAAGGCCTGCAGCGACACCGGCTGCGACCCGACCAACATGGTGTCCTTCCCCTACCGCCACTTCAACCAAAACGGCCAGACGACCATTTCCGTGACGGGCAGCTACTCCAACACCAACCAGCGCGACTACATGAAGGCGCTCCTGGAGGCCGTGCAGGCCAAGACCCTCCACAACCTCGGCGTGGACCTCAAGGGCTCGTCTGAGAATGACGACTTGACCGCGAACCAGTTTACCTTTTTCCAAATCGTGATCCGCGACCCCAATGGCAACATCCAGTGCCAGATGACGGTGACGATTAACACGACGACCCAGAAGCAGCAGCCAGGCGATTGCGGCATCGTTGGCACTCTGGAGAGCGCTGCTCTTGGCGCGGTCCCCGCTGTTGGCGGCCTTCTTGCCAAGGCCTTCCAGTTTACTTGCCAGCACGCCAACTAAGAACACACACAAATCGATCTAGCCGGCCGGCTACAGGAGGAATTCTCTGGGACTTTATAGGGGGGCTATCCTTGATATTTTTGAGATATTTTAGCAAAAGGGGAATTGGCGTTACTGTTTTGGTGTTTTCTGATGCGATTTTCTTGTCATTCTTTTCATCTACATACATACATATTTGCTTAGAGGAGCGTTTCTGTAAATACACACTGTCCATATCGCTAAACCCATTCCACAACTTGTAATTACTCCAGTGCTATAGACCACAGAGATCTGAAAAGATCAAGCAATGACCAGCCGTGGCCAGACATCTCTAGCATACAATACACGCCTTCTAGGTCCCTAAAAGAGCTGCTGCGTTTCTTCACCGGAATACCGATTTTTCCAGTTCGCGCGTGCATAGAATATCGCTCCCCAGCAAGCGTCTATGCCAGCCTTGTGATTCAATTAATATACAATATACCCTTGTAGGCCGTTTCCTTCTGGTACTCATTTGTTACATGGATGCGGTGTTTGCAGACGATGCAATCTCGACCGAATAGCGACTACCGGCGAATTAGATGGAAATGGCGAATAATCAAAGCGCATGTGCCGTAAAATGCACATGCTCGAATTTGGTTGTCAATTACTTGTTTGCCAAGCCTCGGTTTTCGTCAGATCCTTTTCATCAGAACGTTCACATCTGTCTGCCGTGTTTCGCATGACAAGTCGCGGACTACGAATCCGAAAGAGTACTGTTCTATTGCCTCTTTCCTCCAGAGACCTCTAGTTCCTCCTGCCGGAATCGCGTATTTCGTATAAAACTTTTAAGAGGTGCGTTCAAAGTCGGCGCTTCATGGAGTCTCTACAAGCGAAAAGACTTCTTGGCGCTTCGCGAGCAAGAGATAGGTACCTGTCAGTTTTGGTAAGCAATCCATCACGCATCCATGAAAAGTACTGATCCAATTAAAGTGTATTACCTGCAACCAGCCATCTGGCCTTGAAGCATTCCAAGCCACGCTTCAGAATTTGGATGCTCTTCTCCACATCCAACTCGACAGAGGCAGCATGTCGCAGCCGGAGACACACCGTCAAGGCCTTGTACATCATGTGCAGAACAAAGGGCGAGAGCTTGTGGCAGTGCTCCCGCGTTGCCTCGCTCATCATGAGTTTGATTGCGTGCTGAATCGCAGCGAGCGTTTCCGGGGATGCAACCAAATCTGTGGGTTGAGGCTCGGTGCCTTTGCTCGTCGGATTGTCAAGGACGAATACCGCACTTGAGATGTTGTTAGCAGCCACAGTCGACAACTTTTTTTTCCAAGTTCGAGAAAGCGAACTTACAGATAGCTGACTGCGTTTAATGTGCAAAACAGCACCTTGTCCGACATTTCCTCGACCTCGCCGAGGTGAATCAGGGAGAGAATAGTGCGACGCAGCTGTGCTGTGGTGTATCTATCTTCATCAGATCGGTAAATCGCCTGACTGAGCAGAGGAACAGCGTGCGCGAATCGAGCAAACCTCCCAATGTGGATCTGCGACGACAAGCGCAGCGGCACCGCATCACTGGGCTGAGAGAAGCCGCTATCCCAGTCCTCGTCGTCGACTGGTAGAAAGCTGTCTTGGTCCGGATCGAGCGTAACCAGTGATCGCTTTGGATACGAAAGGTTCATGAATCTACAGCACTTGTCAGTTTCTCAACAAAGAAGGAAAAAAGAAAAAGAAAAAGAGAAATTCATCTCAAGATTTCTCGGCGTACCTGTCCAGTATGATAATCGCCCACCAAACACGCCGCCGCTCCTCGAGCTCATTCCACGGCACGCCCTCCAAGAGTCCCGCCGCAGTCACGGACGTGTCGATGCCCAGCAGCGTGCCTATGCGCGCGCAGTTGGCCACGGACACAATCGCCGCCGGGTACACGCCGTGGCCGAGCTCGTAAATGGCAATCAGCACGGCGGCCTGCAGCGACTGCAGCGACAGGCGGCCGGCGGACTCGACGTCAAAGTAAAACTGCTTGACGGCGCGGTACAGCATGGACCGGGCGACGGTGACGCGGGTGGAGAGGAGCTTCATGGCGAGGACGAGCAGGAACAGGTCGACGCGGGCGACGGCCAGGCGGTGCACCAGACCGGAGTGGAACTGCGGCTTGGAGACAATGGGCATCCACGTGTGCACCGAGTCGAAGAAGCAGCGCGCCGTGGCCTGGATGTCGCCCACGCTGCCCACGAGGTCGGCGACGTGCTTGGTGATGATGACGTCGGGCTTCTGCGCCGCCAGCTGCGCGAGGATGAAGGCGTCCGGGTCGAGGAAGCTGGCCGTCAGGAGGTTGAGCTCGCTGAGCTCCGACAGCTGGTGGTGCGCATTGTTCTTGCGCTGCCTGAGGGAGACGACGCCGTCGCCGCCGCCGCCGCTGCTGGTGCTGCGTTGCGATGTGTCGGCGGTGCTGGAGCTTTGCGGCGACGGGTTGCCGCTGGACGACGATGTCTCCAGGGAGCTCGGCCTGGCATCGCGTCGGACTCTTTCCTTTCTATGGTGGGGATAGTCGCATGCTATTTGTTTTCTGCAAAGAGTTTTTTCTTCATGTCAGTCTCGTCAATACAAGCCCGCCCGGAGGTCCAAGTACGGGGCCGTGACGGGGCCACTGGTTAAGTATAGAAAAAAAGGATTCAACTCACTGCTCGCAGAGTCGGCAACAGGGATATTGGCGATCGCAGCGGCGCTTCAATCGCCGACATTGATGGCATGAGAGCGGCGATGTTACGCTCGCAGTACTGGTGCTGCTGCTGTCTGGGAGCAGAGCCAAACCAGCGGAGTCTCGGGGCGGCATCTTGATGGCGGACGTTTGAGAGGGGAACAACCAATGCCAGAGACAGCTTGCATGCAGGACGGATGCTTGGCAGAAGCAAGGGGTAGGGTCAGATTGGCTTAATGAACTGTTATTATGGCTCTATCCTGGATGATGTTCCAATAGTTTGCTTGCGTTGCTCTTCCATGCCTGGAGACAACATGCAAGGCGACGAATGAGGCGGGCAAGCCGATAACAGAAAGTTCCGCTTTTGAGAGTCCGCTGCAGAATTGTCCGCTCAGAAATGTCCGCTTCAAGCCAAGCTCGGCTCCCGGATCCGCCTAGCTTCATGACAATGGGGGTCCTTCATAACAATGTTGCTAATCTCTGACTAGTGGCAGTGAATCAGGCCAATTACATGACGCCAACAAGAGTCCTTCGACGCTAGAGGCTGATTTCCCGAAAGCGAAGTGGGTTCACCGAACGTAGCTGATGCGAGTGCGAAGTTTCAATAGAGTTGGCATTATGGTTGGTTTGAAAGAAAGCTGTGATGAGCATTTGGAGACCTGGCCTTTAGTTGATGAGAAATCAAACGACAAGGCGCTAGGTCTCCCTTTACCAGCACTATATTTCTAAGCACAAGCCAAACCGCAAGCGAGTATGGCGTATGATACCTATCCGAAAAGGGAAGTTGGACGATGGACTCTTCCAGATGAGAAATCCGCAGGGCATCGAAGAAACGGGATAGTAGAAAGAACCCGACGCTTTGTAATCTCCGCACAGAAGAGGCGCAATTTTCCTCCGAACGGCTGTAGAAAATGTAGTTATATAGATGTGCTGCAGCCCTATAGATTCAGCCCCATTATCAAGTATTGAGAAGACGGATTCTCCTCCTTGAATACACAATAGTCTTCTCGAGTCGTCCTTGATTGAACGTCACTATGGAGAAGGAATCGGACAAGTCGACTACACCAAGCGATGTGGAAGCGGGTTCCGGCAGTGTCGCCGGAGTGACGAATGAGGCTGAATATGTTCACCCAAGAGCCGGCATTAAACCTTGGCGATGGACCTTGACATGCGCCGTGTTATACTTGGGTGCCCTTCTTTATGGTACGATATTCCCAGCTTCACATATGCCGATGCATTTCTCTTCGCCTGCTGCGCCGCCTTCTCTTCTGGTTCCGTGTAAGCAGTACTGATGATTCTCTGCAGGCCTCGATACAACAATTGCTGCCGATGTGCAAGCGCAGGCATACGAATCACTTGGACATATCGAAAACCTACCATGGATCGGGCTCGGCTTCCCAATGGCTTCGGCGGCGCTCATCCTCCCCTACGGTCGCGCATACGGTCTCTTCAACGTCAGACCCCTCATCATTATGAGCATGCTCATCTTTGAGATTGGTAGTGCCCTATGCGGTGCTGCACCGACGTCCAACGCCTTGGTCGTGGGTCGTGCCATTGCCGGCATTGGTGGTGCAGGCATGTACCTGGGGTGAGTAACAGCCAAACAAGAATCGCAGCATGCCAAGTATTCGATGGACAGGGCTGACAGTTCGTGTAGAGCACTTACGTATTCAACCTCGTTTTCGACACCGACCGAAGCACCAATCTACAATGCATTGACTGGACTGAGTTGGGGCGTGGGCTGCATTCTCGGTCCCGTCATTGGCGGCGCATTTTCCGTCAGCAGTGCAACATGGCGTTGGGTAAGTTTCTCTCTCCCGCTCTTCATCTCTCTCTCTCTTCTCTCTCAGCATATTCTTTTCAATCGTTGCACTTATGCTAATATTATCCGTGTCCGCGTGTCTGTAGGCATTCTACATCAATCTCCCCCTCGCCGCCATTCTCCTCCCCGTCTACCTCTTCATCGTCCCCGACAAGGACCCGCGGCCGGAGCTGAAACTGACACAAAAGTTCAAGGAGATTGACTGGATCGGCGCTGCCCTGTTCGCCGCCATCCCCTTGCTCTTCATGATTGTGCTCACCTTTGCCGGCGCCAAGTACGCCTGGAACGACGCGGGCACCATTGTCCTCTGGGTCATGTTTGGCGTCGTCCTCGTCGCCTTTATGCTGCAGCAGGGGTTCAAAATCTTCACGTCCGAGGAGCACCGCATCTTCCCCGTGCACTTTCTCCGCTCGCGCACCATGGTGCTGCTCTACATTGCCACGGGCGCAGCGGGCGCCGCCCAGGGCGTGGTGCTGTACTACACGCCGCTCTTCTTCCAGTTTACGCGCGGCGACACGCCGCTGCAGGCCGCCGTGCGCCTGCTCCCCTTCATCTGCCTCTTCATCTTCTTCGTCATGCTGGCGGGCGCCACGCTGCCCATGGTCGGGCGCTACAACATCTACTACCTCGCGGGCGGGGGGCTCATCACCATTGGCGGCGCCCTGCTGTGCACGATTGGGGTGGGCACGTCGACGTCGCGCATCTACGGGTACGAGGCGATTGCGGCCAGCGGCATCGGCCTGCTGTTCCAGATTGGGTACGCCGTGGCCGTGGCAAAAGTGAGGCCCGAGGACGTGCCCAAGGCCATCTGCTACATCAACGTGGCGCAGATTGGCAGCGTGGCCGTGGCCCTGGCGATTGCGGGCACGCTCTTCCAGAACGTGGGCGTGCACGAGCTGGAGAAGGCGTTTGCGGGACGGGGGTTCCCCAAGGAGTTTGTGCAGTCGGCGCTGGCGGGCAGCCTCTCGCCCGTGTTCTCGTCGCACGATGAGGCGATTATCCAGCTTGCGATTGGGGCGGTGGCGACGACGATTCGCAAGATTTTCAGCACGGTGGCGGCGGCGGGCGCGTTGGGGGTTGTGTGTGCGGCACTGATGCGGTTTGAGAAGTTGCAGCTGGCCATTGTCGGCGGTGGTTAAACGAGACTGCCCCTTTCTTGTCTATTGCACTGTAGAGAGTAGATATGCTGGTTGTGGTGAGCTCACAGCTCGGCGGTTCAATCATTAGACTTTGTTGTCGCCCATTTAGATGCGATGTGATTGATCTGGTTTTGGGATCTGGTTTTGGGATCTGGTTTCTTGGGAATCTCCACCCTATTTAATTCATCAAATTAATACTTTTAAATAGACAATTCATATGTAGTTGATTGCAAACTTGCATTGATAACAAAAGTGTCGTCCGCCATTGTCAGCCACCTCAACTCGTCTCTCCGTTTGCACGTCGAATTTAAACCGGGACCAGTCAAGTTTGATTTAATTTCCTTCTCCTTTTTTGCTGCGTATTTACCCAATATGACCCAGGGATTGGGGAATTGGGGGAGGGATGTCGTGCCAAGGCGAGGAGAGCAGCTATATTTGTGTTTGTCGTGGGTGTTTGTAAATTGGATCTTGGCATGGCAGCAGGAGTGGCATGTTGTGTGAGACGGGTGCGAGACCTGAAATTATGCATCGGCATGTAGTAGAGCAAGACCGCACATTTGCATTTGACTAGAGTTCAAGTCGAATGCTGCAGAGTGTACGGAGTATGTAGCTGTCCTTGTTTGCGCAGCGCCAATTTGAGACAATAGACATCTAACAGGTTAGTATAGTGATGCAGGTGCATTTCTGTTAGCACGAACAAAAGCAGCGACAACTGCAAGCTCGGATACAAAGGTCAAAGTCAGTGCATTCCATCACTGTAGGGATTAAGGGCCATTTTTATTATTATGCTTAATTTTCTTTCAGTCACAATCCATACCGTCGCCGTTACGTTGGCTGGGTACCTGGGATGAGTAGACAGTTGCAGGCACCTCCTTGTCTCCTCATCCCAGGTCCCAGGTGTCCAGCATGATTTAAGTCATAAGTTAACGAATCTGGTTGCCGGCTCTAATGCCTGATATCTTGATTGGCCAAGTCAGAGCAAAGACGGGTTCGTCGCACGCATGCAGTTTGGCAGTTCAGTTGCCAGCGTGCCTGTGTGGTTGGAGAGGAGGCCTGCCGGTGCCACGCAAACTTGGCACAGCCACCCGCTAGGACCCCTGAAACTGGGTGGCGCGGTATTTATTATTAGCACTGCCTTCTACTAAAAAGGTAGAGCGTACGGCGAATTCCCAGTACATACAAGCGGTCACTTGTCAGATGCACTGAGCACAGCTCGAGATCAAAGAGAGGGGGCTGTTGGTGAAGAAATTCCGTTTTTCGTGTTCCTTCGATATCCAGCCACTGTAGCCATTTTGCATGGGTGGGATATTGGAATTCTTGGCGGCTTCGTCAGACGTCGTATCCGTAGGTTCGGACAGGGAACATGGCAGGGCGCATTGCACACGGTTGACGGAGCACTCCGTACATGGCATGCATGGCATGGGTGCTTATTACCGGGGTGGGGTTTCCCAGAGCCGTACTGAGCCTGTCCACTAAAGATGCCCACTCGGCCGCTATAGCTTGTTACAGCAGCGGCCCGCATGTAAATCTGGCAAGTTCAATTTCAGAAATACAGTCATCACGAGCCATGGAAGAAGTGTTAAAAATAATCTAGAATATGAGGATGAGCGGTTGTTGTTGGATGGACTCGCTTGAATCCCTCCGACTTCACTCACATACTGGTACAGCGATGAAACCTGTGCCACACCATCTTGAATGCTGCGCCACCGAGACACTTCCCAGCGTAGCAGGCGGCTAGATCGACATTAACCACATCAGAGCTGAGCACTTTTCCACTATCCGAAATAATGACGGACACGGCGCGGTACTGTTCATTCCAAGTCGGACTGTAGAGAGAGCCCGATCGGCCATGGAACGCTGATCGGGTGCCTGGTACATGTGTAGTGCCCGAGGTACATACTTACTTGGTTTAGTACCTACGAGTACCTGACCTGTGCCTGTACCAGTGACGCAGTTCTTCTTTAGTGGCTTTTAGTGGCATTGGCGGGTTGGCGGGGCAGAACGAGGCTCCAGGTGCCAGGGCAGACTTGGCGCACTAGAGGCTGCTAGAGGCCTTTGTGCGGAGCTACAGGGCATCTAGCGCACCCGACGTCCCCTACACTTGGTACCTTTACTGGGCCTCCCTCCCAAGCTTTGTCACCAGCTTCCCGCCCAGCTTTGCCAGCTGTCGCCAGCTGCAGCAGCCTCGTCGTCTTGCCCTCCATCCTTGCTGTTTGTCGACGTTTTTCCTTCTCCCTCACGCAAACCTGAAACCAACAAGCATCTTTACCTTTCTTTGTCTTTATTTCCTTTCGTCATATTTCCATCGCACATCTGCACCATCAGCCGATCGATTCTTCGCGAAACCCGAAATCTCCCCTTTCCACGATCCGCATTCCCAAAACTTGTCGTTGCATCCGCTACCCAGCCACCACCACCACCACCACCTCTAGCCATCCGCAGCACCGCCAAGCGCATCTCTCCCGCTGCCAGTTTCTCTTGGCTGCCCGACTATTCGAAACCGATCTGCGCCCTTTGCAGTATTCATCTCTTGGCCTTTTCCCGCCCTTTCGATCCCCGACTTGGCCAAATTCTTCTCGCCCGCTGCGCCCAGCACATTTTGCATTACAAAGCCGCGATTGATCCAGACTCGACGTCTGCTTTGCGACGAACAACTATAACTGCCAGTGACGCCTAGAATACGCTGCGACTGTTCTCCAACTCCGACGCCTGCTTGCGACGGAAAACTGCAACTGTCCGTTGCGCAACCACGCGCCTTAAACACTTCTACCACCAACCCGACTTCCTTGACGACCGACGACACACACTACACACTACCTTGAATTGCTGGCAGGCCAGCGTCCTCCTCCACCGTCAAGATGAATCTAACGTGCAACAGCACGTTGGAGCATCTGACCAGTATGTTCATCCTGCCATGCATTCATACACTCGCCAGCTAACTCGCAACAGTCGAACCCGGCTCGGAAATCGCAATTGTCGGACACCTCACATTTCACGAGCTCGCTCGCATCATTGGCGCAGCATGTACTCTCATTGCCGTCCTCCTCAGTTTATACCTCGCCTGGATGCATGCTCTTCACTATACTAAGCCCAGAGAACAGCGATAGTAAGCCCAATCCCTTGCGCACATTTGGCCCCCTCAATTCACGGCTAATCTGTTATCCACAGCATTATCCGCATTCTCTTCATGGTCCCCGTCTATGCCATCTCCTCATTTCTCCAGATCCAGTGGTATCGACACGCCATCTACTTTCAAGTCATTTCCGACTGCTACGAGGCCTTTGCCATTGCCTCCTTCTTTGCTCTCCTCTGTCACTATACCGCCCCGGACCTCCACTCTCAGAAACAATTCTTCCGCGAGATGCGACCCGTCAAGCCCTGGGTCCTACCCGTCAACTGGTTTGCCGCCTGCTGCGGTGGCCAGCGCGGCCCTTGGCGCACCCCCAAGAGTGGCCTCACCTGGTTCAACATCAACTGGATCGGCATCTACCACTACTGCTTTGTCCGCGTCGCCATGACCATTGCTGCCGTTGTCACCCAGTACTTTGAAAAGTACTGCGAGAGCTCCAACAGCCCCGTTTTTGCTCACATTTGGGTCATCGTCCTCAACGCCCTCGCCGTCACCGTCGCCATGTACTGTCTCATCCAGGTCTACGTCCAGCTCAAAGAGGCCCTCAAGGACCAAAAACTATTCATCAAAATCATCGCCATCAAGCTTGTTGTCTTCCTGTCCTTTTGGCAGGCCTCGGCCATTTCTGTCGGTACCTCGACTCTCCACATTGTCCACCCCAACAAGGTCCTCGCATACCCCGACATCAAGGTTGGCATCCCAGCCCTCCTGCTCTGTGTCGAAATGGCCGCCTTTGCTCTGCTTCATCTATGGGCTTTCCCCTACAAGCCATACACCAAACACGCCGCCACTGCCCGCTTCTATCCGAACCCAGACCTGCAAAAGGGCGGCAACAGCGCCGTCCCCAATGAACTCGAGGCTCGCCAGGGTGGCTTCCTGGGCTTTGCCGCCATCTTCGACGCCCTCAACATCTGGGACTTTATCAAGGCCTTTGGTCGCGGCATCCGCTGGCTCTTCTGCGGTGTCCGTCGCCGCAAGGAGGATATAAGCTACCGCCGCCAAGACGCCCACGACATGGACAACCTCGACGAGCACAAGGGCAGCAGCTCCTACGATGCATACCGACCCGGTGCCGGAATGGAGGAGCAGCACCCTCTGAGTCCCAGTCCCTTTAACAATGAAACCCCCTACGGTAGACCCCCGACGCGCCCGCCTCGCGACGGCCCTGCTGGCATGGGTGTCTCGGGCGAGGAGAGTGCTGGCCTGATTCAGCACGCCCAGCCCAATCCCCATGCACGCCCAATGGGAGGACCCGACTCGCGAACCAACTCGCCACCCCGCACACAAGTCCACGAGCCATATCTGCAGTCCTACGAGGGCAACCAGCGTTATAATGATAGTCTACGACCGCAAGAACATCCACACACCCAGCGGCCCAGTGGGCAGCACAGTCACTGGCAGCCGGAGCAACAGAATCCATATGCCGGCGACTATAATTACAACTCACAGCAGCAGCAGCTACCACCACAACAACAACCACAATACCATCAATACCAAGACCAGCAGTACAGGCAACAAGGCCAAGAACAGGGCGTTATTGGCCAAGCTGTATGGGAACCTCCTCAACAAGGCCGCTAAAGGGAAAAAGTAATGCATTGTATATATACCTGTAGATGTGTCTAGACTCGTTTCGTCTTTTTTTCTTTTTCTTTTTTTGGTTTAGCGATTTTTCTTTATTTTTTCCCGGGGGGGTTTGTAACGACTTTTCACAATTTGTTTTGTTTTTCTTGGCCATACTACTCCGTATAGTAGTTAGTTTTCAACATACGAATGACTCACTTTGTCTTTAAAAAGAAATACGTCATTGTATGAAGAGTGAGACCTGATGATGTAGTGCTTTCAGGGATGAAGATCCAAAGCACAGACTACAAGGCTAGAGGTGACCCAAGACAGGCACGCGGTTATGTCGCACACGTATATGCACGTCACTTTCAAGACTTTATCGTAAATCAATTGCATCAATCAGTCACTAGGTCAATCAGTCACTAGGTCAATCTGTCAATGGTCAATCAATCAGTAGGTCAATTGGTCAATGGTAATCAGTCAATGTACTGTATTCATCGCTCATCAAATATCAGACAGAATTATATTTCCCTCGTCTTCAATGCTGACCAGCCCCTATTTTCCATCCTCCGCTGCCAAATGTACAAAACTTGCAGCAAAAAGAAAAAAAAGGACGGCCATTCAAAAGAGAAAAAAAATTCAAGAAACAAAAAAGTTTCCAGCCGCTAAGGGGGGAGTCGTCTGTTTATAATTGTCAAGACGCTCAATGCAAACAGGTAGGAAATACAAGAATAGCAAAACCCAAAAACACCACAAAATACAAGCATGCGCCGCGTACATCCAAGTCACCCAGTGTCTCATCAATATTGCAACGCCGGCGAATTGGCAGTTACATCAAGGAGACCCGGGCAAGGGAGTGCAATCATGCTGCCGTTCCTAATCTATCCAAAAAATTGTATTCATTGTGCATCACAACAGGTGAGCCAGTCAGCCGTGGCCAAGTGTATAACTCCATGCTGGAGTCGTATCCAAAGCCACGTCCCGTATCGTCGGGCTGGTAAAGTGGTGTGTATGTAAAGGGTCCAGAGACCAATGAATCGAAATCGTGTGCGTCGTCATGGTTGTCCCCTCTCTCTAAATCATGTTCAAGAAAGAAATATAAAAATTTTGTAGTGGCAAGTGAAAACGGGGCACTGGCCAGTTCATGACCAATAAAAGAAAACGTATTGGACCACGATTAGGTATCCGGGTCTGGGTTCATGGCCCTTAGAACCTTGGGCTGTTGGATTCGTCTCGAGTAATCATGCTCGTCACGCAGGGTGTTGATGCTCTCGGCGCTGCCGGACCGTCCATACAAATTCTGTTTGAAGGGGTCCATGCGCGGGTCAACTTGCAACATGCTGCTACGGTTGCCAGCCGAGACGGGAGAACCAGACGAGCCTGCTATGCTGAGATCATGGTGATGAGAGCCGGCTCTTCCGCGGGCGCTACCGCTGACACTGGGGTCATCTCTAAACTCGTCCTTGTCGTCTTGTTTGCGGCGGCGCAGCAGGAACCAGACGAGAAGGCCAACGAGGGCAATACCGGCCACGGCACCAATGACAATGCCGGCAATGGCCCCGCCACCGAGGCCTGAGCCGCCGGCGGGGACAGGTTTGTTTTCCTGGCTGCTGTCGCCGGCAGAGGGTGTCGGGGTCACTAGGACGGTAGTGACCTTTCCGTCCACAGTTACAGTCTGTGCGGTGCTTGAGGCTTTGCTTGCGGAAGACTAGGGCCACATGGTTAGCAATCGTGTAGTTGAAATTTTTGACAACAGTTTTTGACAGTGGTCGTGTAGAGTTGGACATGATCACTCGATGCACAGGTTGACAAAAAGAGACTCTGGGCTGGGTAAAGTGTTTGAAACGCCGCGGTCCCCAATTCGTTTCTTGTAATATCGTCACTCGACGGCTCTTGTGATGAAATTTGGGGTTGAGTAGTTATGGAAATGCCGTCGCTTGAGGCGTTGGTTTATTTCCATCTTCTAATGTCGCATCTCACAGCTACTGGCTGGTTCGAGTGGTCTGGGCAGTAATTCGACATGCCATCGCTTGATGTAGGACATGTCAAAATCAGAAAATCGCGACTTTCTACGAAGGTCGGGGCTAAGATGTGGCGTCAAGGTTCCAGGGTCGTCATACAGTTGTGGAACGCGTCGTGGAAGACGTAGACGAGGAGCTCGAGGAGCTCGAGGATGAAGAGGATTTCGAAGCCTGAAGTTTGTTACTACCCCTGCCAACACCAACTCGCGGTCCAGGCCTGAGAAAAACATGGGTGGTCGAGGTGACGAGGTGACGAGGGCGTCTCATATTAGACGATTTGGATGGGAGATTCAAAATACGTGGGCATGTAGAAATGTAGCAATGCAGATAAAATGACAGGCCCGGAGACGCTGGAAAACTTACCGAACTGGACGGCGTTGCAGACGGAGCCCCATCCGTGGTGCCAGAGGGCTTGGCGCCGAGGTTGAGATAGCCATAGAGGTCATTGCCGCCGCAAAACTCGTACGGAAAGCCTAGGCAGGGAAAGTCGCATTTGCTGTTGGATACGACAACATCTTGGGCAGGTTCGTAGTTTGAACACCAGCAGTTCTCGTGCGAGGTGATGGCAAAGACGTATTTGCCCCTGCAGTAATCAGAGCAGAGACCATTGCTCTGGAGATTTGAAACGTCTGGGCAGAAAAGGTTAGGATCACGGAAAGAAGGACCAAGGTCATAGGGCAGGCGTAAACATACTTCGACCTATGGACGCCGTGTTGAGGCTGGAGCAGAGAGTAATGTCGATGGCGGATACATAGTTGGTGAAGAGAGAAAAGGCGAAAACGACGCCGGCGGCGCCAGACAGCGCACTTGGAGACATGTCCATTGCGATGATTGTATCGACGACAAGAGGGTGACGCAGGGAGAAGCCGTAGACGATGTTGATGTCAAGAGATCTGGGCCATAACAGTCGTCGGAGAAATCAAGCGTCAATGGCGGTTCCAGAAACGTCGGTAGCCTAGAGGAGATACAGCAGCAGCTCGGTCGATGCCGGAGGCGAAAGCCGTGTCGTCGTCAAAAAGGAGCTGGAGATGCGTGGCCAGGTGGGACGAGAATAATGCTGGGTCGTCAATAATGAGGATTGGGAGCCGTGAGACGTCGTCGTATGCCGTGTGATGGTTGAGGCTGGCCGGGGTACTAGTCGCTTGGTGGAGGCGGACGACGGTTTACACGATGCTTGTTTGTTATCGGGCGAAACGGCAAGATGAGGCAAGACACGCGACAGCAGGAAACAACAGGGTCTGTTGCTTGTTTCGAGTCGGGGAATTGGGGTAGCGGCGGATGTTGTAATGGGTAATGTGGTTGAGCTGGAATGCAGCGTGGTCGAGCCGGTTGCGGGAGGCAGGCGATTACTGGGTTGCTGGGGGCGGCGGCCCTGTTTCTGGCAGCGGAGCTCTTTACTTGACAGGAGGATCCGGGCCTAAGACGGAGGAGCTGTTTGGACAAGCAAGATCCAACTGTCTGACGAGACCGAATCCGTCGAGAGGGGGTGTCGAGGAGAAATGGAGGAGAGATGAGGATACAAGAGGCAAAAACAGACGAAAAGTGCCTTTGTTTGGGGGATGGAGAGAGGAGCAAGATTTTCTTCGTATTTGGGTCGGCGAGCAGGTTACAGACGGAGTGAGTGGGCTGGGCTCGGGAAGGAACAACAGCCAGAGGCTTGGCTCAGCAATGGCCAGCAACAAGCAGGCAACAAGCAGGCAACAAAGCAAAGCACCAGCAAGGACAAAGAAGTGGTCGGTCAGTGGCCAGCCAGTGGTCAGTGGGTTGATCAAGGAGGTACAGGGGATAACCGCGCTGTATCTCAGTGCTTGAGTGCTTGAGTGGCCGCTGCATCTGGCCAAATTACGATCCCCTAACCCTGCTGATTCTGCCACCAACACACGGTGCCAGTGCCAATAGTGTCAATGCCACTCATCCGCTTGCCGCTATTATTGGGTGCCGTCGCCGCTGTGGACACTTGCGGTGGACACGAAGCCGGCGCCACAACAGGGAAAATACAGTGGATCGCCAGGTGAGCGACTGGGTCCCTGCCTTGGTCTGCTCTGCCCGTGGTACCAGGTACATGTACTCTGTCAACTGTCCGACTTGCTTTGCACTCGCAGAGCACCTTTGCATAATCGGCCACGGCGTCATCATGTACACCAGCAAATGCAATGCATGGGTGCATAACTCTATATTTTCTCCTATATTCTCTCCTATATTCTTCCTGCACAAGCCACACCTCTGTTTACCTTGACCCTCCCAGTCTCGTCCGAGAAAAATGCAGCCCGCATTCCATTGCATCCAGCAGTGCAATGCTACCTTGGTGCCATGCCACATGCTCAATCTACACGCTAGCGTTTTGCCTGGCTGCTGAGCCTGCAACGCTCGTACTGGGTGGCATGGGCGTGGCGCATATATTACAGGGGTAGTCATGTACCGAATACTTTGTCCCTGTCCACACACCATGACAAGAATACGCATTCGCAATCTCCAATTCCCCTTTCGACTCTACAGTTACTATATCTGCTGATACCTATCCGTCATTGACATCAATGGCCTTCATCTTTTTGCGGCGCCGGAAATGCAAATAGATGAGCCAAATGCCCGAAATTGTTTCCTCCATCCCTGTCCCTCCAACGGCTACCGACAGTGGCCGCTTCGGGATGCTACCACAAACACAATCCCAAGTGCCCACGACCTCGGATGACGCTATACGCCGAACCTCTCCTTTCCTCTATTCTCCGTCGCTGCCCGAGGTACTGCAGTAATGCGTACAACATCCTTTTCACGCGCATTTTGCCCACATTAAATCATGTCCATCATGCTCGATTTGCATCTTCCACTCTCTTCTTACGGTACTTAATATATGTATAACAGTCTCGTCATTATTAAATGGTGCCACAATATGTCCACCTTCCGAGTGTCAAGTGTGCTACGATGAGAATCCCGATCAGAAAAGCGGAGAGCGAGGCAATATATATCCCAGTCCAAGTACGGAGAAGATTGTCCATCCCTGTAGGGAAACCGGCAGACATTTCACAAACAGGTAAGCACAAAAGATCGACTTTTGTGGTTTGCCATTTGCCATTGCCGTGATGGTGGTGGTGTCGACAACCGGTTACTAGGCCATCCGAAGCTCACCCACCCATTTAGCTCTTCCCATAACTGGTCTGGTAGAACATGAAAATGGAATCACTGACGCCTCTATTTAACCTTTTTCACGTTTTTCTCTGTTTCCCTCTCGTCACAGCCCCAGCCAAGACAGGTAAAAGGTCTTGTCGATTAAGCCCTTGATCCGCGTCCACGTAGCAGGCGCCTCCCCTCTTGCCCCCTCATCGGAAGCTTCGTCCTCCGTGCAGGCACATGAATGGACCTGGGTCTGTAGATCGTTATGCGTTTCATTCTCAAGGCCCAGGCGGAGGGGCTAGAGGCGGGTAGACCAAACATGTCTTGTCCACATCCTGCAGCTCGCAGCATCCAGTGTCTTGTCCATTGGCCCGCGAGACCTTGCATGGGCTGCAATACGGAGACGACCACGCCGCAGGACCATGTGAGAGCCCGTATAATCCTATAGCGGCGGAGAGGGCATCTCACGGCCCCATCCATCAGCCTTGGCTTCGCTCAAGTCACAAAAAAAACTCTCCCTCTCCCACGTCTCCGTCCTTGGGGGCACCACTCCCCACTGCTCTAGTTCGCTCTAGCGTCCTCTAGCTTCGCTGGCTGCAAGGCCCCCTGGCCCATGGCGTCACTGGCTGGATGTTTTTTGCTCCGTGGTTGGTCTGGCAGCTTGGGAACACTGGGCCGGTGCCGATTGCAATGTTGCCTTGGTGGTCAATGGTGCAGTGTGAGTGTGCCACCAGCAGTGCAACCGAGCCCTGCAGAGACAATCGTCACTTTTTATGGTTTTGGTTTCGACCATTGTTTGAGGCAAGATGGACTGCAGCTCGAGGCTTGATGGCTGGTTTCTGTGGTGTTGAGGGGGGACGGAGGCAAGTGTCCTGTAGCCGTCGCCGTTGGTTCCAGTGTGGCGGGTCGCGCCGCCAGCGTGCGCCTGCTATTGCTTCTTTTACAAGGACAGCACATGGTGACGTGCCATATTAAAGGAAAATATAGCAGTCCAGTCCTTGGTCAAGTTGCCAATTTCTACAAGTACAGTAATAATCCGAGCCAGCTATCATCGTCATGCAATACCGCAGATGCCTTGCCAGCTGCCGCCACAGCTAATGCCACTGCGGCGTCCAGCCTGCGCCACTCCACTACCAACGGCTCTATGAAGAGCTGCACTGATGCACTGTCTCTCATCTGCCACCTTCACTGGCACACACCCAAACGCCCAAAACTCTGCCGCCACATTCTCCAGAATCAGAGATTAAATCATTTTATATCAAGCCATTTTTTTCTTCTTACTCTCTCCTGACTCCATTTACCGCAACCGGTGCTGTCGACGCGTTTGTCATCTCAATCGCCTGGCAATTCCCACAAAAGCTGTCCGGATACCACGGCGTCGCGATCCAGCTCACTCTGGTGTCTCTCACTGATAGATATCTCTAGCGGTCAGATTTATGATTATACTGGGTAATTCGGCTAAAATCATCATGTGCATAGACGCTTCGGGTCAAATATGGTTCCGAGCGGGCTGCAGGGCGGGACGGTGCATCAAAATCCACCAGGAACCTAAATCTTGTCCAACTCGTACGATTACTTTCTTATTACCAACAAATTTCCGAAATGGGAGAGAAAAAAAGAAGAGAAAACAGAGAAAAAGAGAGTGTGTGTGAGGTTACGGCTTGCCCGAAGCAAAAACAAACAAGAAATCCCAAGACATGCGGCATCAACGGGCCGTATGAAATGTCTCAGACGACCCCAGTTTGCCAGTGAACCGACGGCAACTAATTAAGTTACTGTCAACTGCTACCGAGTACCCACAGACACGCTACAAGACAGTCTTGCATTTCTGTCTGGTGCTCTGTGTCTTTGCATGCATGCAAGGCATCCCCAATTACATGCACCACATGCGTCTCACGTTCCCCGCTGGGCAAAGAAAAAAAGAGGATTCAACGTTTCCATGCATACGAACGGCTCCGAGCTTTGCAGCCATATATGCATGCATGCACGCGTGCAGCACGCAAGCTCATGCTGTCCCCGTCAGATATCGAACTCCTGCTGCTCAACACGAGATCTTGGCGTACAGCCCCGCCCATGATTGGCCGACTGGTAGCCGCCCAGCCTGCATACCCAGCCACCTAAACCCTGGATGGCGTTGCTTATACGAGACGGCCATGGCAATATGAATGCTTTCTTTGTTCACGCGTCCGGTCGACTTTTTGTCTTTTGCCCCATGCAGCTGGCTGCTCCGATGCAGTCCCACAGAGGCTCATGCAAGCCACCCCGTAAGCAAGTATCGTGAATATGCCATTTTCCCTCGAGCCAGCATCTCCCCACATTGATATCGCATGCTGCAAGTCGTACACGACGGGATTGCAAGTAACAATGCGATTCAAGTCAATTCTTTCAGCCACTAGCACGCCATGAGCGCTTACACGGATGGGGGAGACGCTTGATGAATGTTTCTTCACCGCTCAGCCAACCAACCTAGTTTCTTTCCTCTCTCTTATCCCGTCGTTTGCTATCCAGTGGGAACTCGTTGGATACCGGTGCTGCGTATCTGATTTAATAAGCTCAGCCCTACGATTCGACGTACTCTCCTCATGTCACACCGGTCCAACTCCCATGGTTGCGACAGCGTCTGGCAAACTCATGCCAGTCTCGAACTGTGTATCAATTGGAAAATGTACAACAATTCTACTTTCGAGTTGTTTCAACATTTGCATCAATTCCATGTTCAACGTACTTGATATGTGCATCAACTGTATGTTCAATTGCATGGTACTATGTGCATTTTCCAAAAGGCTTGGATCAAACAATGAAAGAAGAAAATATATACATGAAAAGAGATTTTTATGTACTCGACTTGGAGCACACCTGTGCCCCCCTCTCCCTCCTCTCATACCACCACGTCGACAAAAAATTCAAAGGCTCATCGTTTTGTATTTACAGGGAGCTGCGAATCTTGCCGGCATAGTCGCCGTTGGTCTTGGACAGCTGGGCCTCCCACAGCATGGCGCCACCGTAGTTGGGCAGGTTCAAGGCCTTGACGCTGTTGATGGACTTGATGAAGGCGGACGAGCTGACGTAGCCCTGGTCGCCGTCGGCGCCCGAGGCCAGGCCACCGATGAAGAGCTTGGCACTGCCGATGCCCTTGGACCAGTTCTTGACAGCGGTGATGAATCCGGACTGGCCAATGTTGCAGTCGTCGTTGTTGTAGAACTGCACCCACACGTAGTCGAGCAGCTTGCAGACGGCAAGGGGCTCCGACAGGTCGGGGAACGGGCACTGGGGAGCGGCCGTCAGGTAGTATTTCTTGCTCGTGTCCTTGGCAAAGTTGGAGCGGAAGCGCTGTGTCATGGCGAGGTAGCCAGTGGAATCGCCGGTCTCGTTGTCTGTTGAAACACAATCCTTTGTTAGTTCTCTCTCTCTCTCTCTTTCTTTCCTTGTATTTTCAGTTCTTACCGAGATCAACACCATCGAGCTTGACCGTGCCAAAGGGACGGAGCTCAGGGTTCGACGTGCCGCCGAGGAACAGGTTCCAGATCTGGTCGGCCACCTTTTGGCCGGCCGCGTCGTTGGCCAGCGCCACGTCCGAGTAGTCGGTCGCGCCGCCCATGGACAGGATGACGAGCTTGCCGTTGGCCTGGCACTGCTTGATGGCCGGCACCAGCGAGGAGCCGTCCTTGAGGCCGGTGGCGCCAGCCTTCTTCTGCGCGGCCGAGGGCCCGTTGAGGCCCTGCACCTCCAGGCCGGGGTAGCCGCCCGCCTTGTTGAAGTAGGCCAGGAAGGCCAGGTTGACAATGTCGTACGTGGAGTCGGCGCAGACCTCTGACAGGGAGAGGTTGTCGTCCTCGGCGCCCCAGTACACGGTCAGCTTGGCACCGCTGGCGCGGCCGACGAGCGAGCTGTCGGTGGCCGGGGCGGCGGCGCCGAGGGAGGTAAAGGCCGCAATGGCCGCAAGGGTAGAGGTGCTGAAAAGCATCGTGTCTGTGGTATACCGTCAAGGTACACTTTGTGTGTTTTATGAAAAGAAGAGAGTTGCGGAATCAATCCGTTATGGTATTATCAGGTGTAAGTGAAGATGGCCGGCTCCTCAGATGCTTGTAGAGATATTCTTCGGAAAACAAAACTCTTCCTCGAAAGGGGAACGGACGAGATTATATATAACACTGACTGTTCTATACAGAAAGAAAGCCCCCCGTCAATGCGGAGCGAGCTACCGGGAGTTCTCCGCGTACATGTTACTCCAAACATGGCATTACAGCCGGCCTCCAACAGGATTATGCTACCCCAACGGACATAGGCACCCTCTCTCTCGGGTTACAATGACTGGGGGAGGGGAGCTAAACGGATCCTACCTTGCCCCCCAAAAATTCCAGGAGCGACGACGCCGCGCCCGAGGTGGGAAACCATGGCACCATCACGGACCTTTTGGCCACGGCATGAAGAAGATGCACTAATCAGAAGCCAGAAGCCTGCAAACCCCGGGCCCATGTCCGCAATCTGACGTTGAGCCGCATAGAGCACATGATACCGGGGGGCGTAATATACACCATTTTCTACCATTACATCCAGAATGGAGCATTGCAGATTGTAAGTGGCATAGTTTTATGGATGCGGGAATAGGGAAACATGGGGGAAAAGGGCTACGGCGTGGGGCACCGCATACCACCTCTCTCCTCTTCGGTAGTGTTCACATTGTTAGTCAATAGCCAACGTGTTTTATCTTTAGGCCCCCCCCCTGTCTCTCCGTTCATTTTACACCGGATGAGGAAATTTTCTCCTGTTTTTGGTTCTCTTATTTATCAATATCTATATGTTGCATGGATTTCGTAAAATTGGCAATTCAATGAATAGTCGTCAAAGATGACGCCTTGGTGATGTTCCTTGCAAAAACCTCTTGGAACTCTACAAGGAGTGTGAGGCAGACCGATTAGCCCAGCTTTTTTTCTGGGCAAACTAGTTTGTGGTGTACAATGTGTAGATTGGATGGCGATTTGGGCCACGATACTGTTCGCGATGGTGTGCCGTACTTGGCCGGCCCGGACGAAAGCCAAGTAAGCTTCTTATCTTGGTTGGTCACCCAACGACAGGAACAGCACAGCGGTGTACTGTTATGGCTGACAACGTTACATGATGATGGGTATACGTGAATTATGGAAAGATTTCTAGCCATGGTATTGCTTTTCATGTATGTAAAAAAGGAGTGTACTTCTTTTTCCCGGGTATTTGCGTGCCGTGTGTTTTTTTGAGGCTTTTGGCGTGGTTTAACTTGTTTAGACGAAAAACCTGTGGCGTGTTGGCGATGAGGGCTGCAATACGAAGGTGCACCCCGGCTTTTTTTTTCTGGGCAAGTTTCAATGCACGGGAGATCCAAGAAGCCTGCAGGATCGAATACAATTTACAAGCGGAAAAGTTCAGCGCCGTGGGGGGGGGTTCTTGGTTTTTGTGTAGGCCCGATTTCATCTGCCAAGTCTTCATTTGTACTTGGCAGGGCCGAGGCATCTTTCATCCACACCACAAGTACGGGTTTCGCGACGTAAAAATCCATAATCACTTGGCAGAAAAGAATATAACCGGACGATCACTTCTGTTCAGAAGAGCTTTGTGCCTAAGGAAAAAAAAAAGGCCGTCCGGAAGAATAGGGGAAGAAGAAACCTCCTACATCCATCCCCATGTAGTTGAGGCGCGCGCCGGGCTTCGCAGCCCTTCCCCAGTACATTTGGGTAAAAATCTGTAACAAGCCAGGTTTCACGGGGCCCATTCGGTCTAATTAGGCAGGTCAATAAGAGTTAAAATGAATTAAGTAAAGGAAAAAGCGGAAGTGTGTGTGTTGTCGACCCCCCTGCCGATCTCGCCCACCCTTAGGCTCACATGAACCCCAGGAATACCGGGCCATTTGCGGAAACGCTTTGACGCTACCATTATACCCCCACGCTTACCCTCTCGGCCGGGCCCGGCAAAGCGAAGGATTACGGCGAAGGCTGCTTTTGTTGAAGAAACTCAAGCCAGCCTCGTATCACAGAAGTTTGCGACAATTTGTTCCTCTGCTACGATAAATCTAGATTGCTGACAGGTTCATCTACTACAACACGCATGTAAGTGACGTAGCCCATGTTGGGGGTCTGCGCAAGTTTCTTTAAGTAACAGTTTGTCTGATAACCGGCTTGGTTACATCGTCACTTACTACAAGGACCGGTTTTTGTCTATTGGGTGGACTGGCCTTGCTCCGTAGTAAGCATTAGGTATGGGCTGGCTTATCAGTTGTGGAATCGTGTTTTTCCGATCGACCAATCTTGTGACCATGTGGTTGCGCGCGGGGGAGAGGTCTGGGTGAGCACATAACCGGAAAGGGTACACATCTACTATGGTATGTTAAGCACATGCTGGTGCGGCCTTTATGCCTCACTCCTCTCCTCTCGATGTGTGCTGAAGAGGTCACCAATAAGATGGAGCTATAGGTAGGCTCCAGCACGATTGCTGCGATATGTCACTGCCGGGTTGGCAATGGAGGATGTGTTCCGCCCACTCAACTTTGGTGTTGGGGCAAACCCGTAGCCGTCAGATCTATTCTTGCGCCAATAACGGAAGCCGCCAAAGTTTAGTAGCCTTCATATTTTTTTTGTTTTGTCTTCTAGTAGCGGCGATTTAATCACCCAAGGCGCATCTGCCAAGCCTTCCAAGAGATTTACCCTACAGCCAAGTAAACATTCATACCAGGGGTATCCATGTCGAAACGAAGCCTTTCGTTTCTTTGTTCTATCTCGCTCTGAATAGGCTGACGCAGATAAGTCGACACATGGTAAACGGTGTACACGTCAACTCGGTATGCACGTACACTGCATAGATTGGACCTGGAGTGGCACGTTACCTCGTCTATCGGCAGTTGGTGTATCGGCATGCATAAAGTGGTCCCACAGGGCATGCGGGAGAGAATGCGGGGTGCATAGAACGCCTTTTCATGGTACTGGTACCGTGTCTGAGGCTGAAGGAGATGCAATGGAACAAGGAACAGGCCGAGATGGTGCTCTCATCTCTGTAACCGCTCTGAACCTCGTGTTGATTAATCAAGATAAAAATACGACTGTTTATTGTATTTTCTTACTCACTGCTGCTGAGAGTTTTTGATGGTACTTTACTGAGAAAGAATAGAGCAATTATGCATAGCATGGTTACAGACACGTGGGGGGCCGCCATCGTTAATTAACCTTTATTCCTTCCTTTCCTCGTTACGGTTATTCGAAGCGCCGTACTAAAAAAAATCCCCGCGTTATTGCTTACCATATCCGGATAGACGTGATATTGGAGCCGTTGCGGTGAAAGCCCACCGACCAGGCGGCATCCCGCCAAGCCGGCCATACGGGCCGGAATCGCGACAGGCACAAATCGCACACCCAAGCTCTGGCATAGTATTTACTGGTTAGTTAGCTTAGCTTACATCATGAACTCATTACAACTGCAATTACACATAAAATTCCAAGTCTTGGAATTGATTCTAGCCATCTAGTTAAGCAGTGAGCCCTTGTTACAGCTGTAGAGCTTCCCGCACTTTCTTGCCCTCTCTATACAGCCCGTCAACAAAAAAGGGCGCCACGCGCTTCCCATTTTGCGGCAGCTCCTTGACCCAATTCCACATGACGGCCTCCTTGTAGCCCCTCTCCTTCCATGCGTTGATCGTGCCGTGGGGAAACATGGGCAGCGCGCCAAGGACAGACGTGTCGTGCGCAATGACAATCATGGCACGGGGATCAGCGTCCAGGTTCCTGATTTTATCCAGCGTCTCGGCCGCGGCCGCTGCATCGGCATAGAGCGAGTGCTGCCCCGACGAGACGCAGTAAAAGGGCTTGCGTCGCGCCGACTCGGGTCCGTGCGGGTGACAAGCCGTAAAGGCATCGCTCGAGATTGGCGTGTCGGCCACCGGGGACAGACTCGTCGTCTTGTCGAATATTTCCGGCATGGGGTTCTGCTCCGTCGGCCGGACGACACCCATAAAGTGGCAGGCATCGGCGCCGAGGAACACAAACGAGTCTGGGCCGGACGTGGTGCGGACCAGGGCGGCCACATGCTCGGGCGTGTGGCCTGGCGTGTGGAGGAGGTAGCAGCTCCCGTCGCCAAAGTAGTCAATGGCTGGGAACCCGCCGACCTCGAGGCCGCCGCTGCCGGTACCGGAAGAGGAGGACAACGAGGATGCAAAATCGAGCTCGATTACATCTCGCCCCGCAAACTCGTACTCGTGAAAAGGAGATGTCTCACCAGCCGGGTAGAATGGCGCGTAGAGCTTTTTGAACCCCGGGCCGACGACAGCCGCCGTGGACGTCGGGAAGAGGGACATGTTGCCTACGTGATCCGGGTGATGATGCGAGAGAATCACGGCGTCGATGCTCTCCAGAGGCAGCGCGGCGTCGACGAGAATCTCGGCCACGTCCTTGTCAATCTTGAGCGCAATGGCGTACTTGTCAATCATGGGGGCTATGACAGGCGTCGAGTTCCACCAGTCCTTGCGCATGCCGAGGTCAAAGAGGACCTGTTTACCTGTGGTTTCATTTTTGAGGAGGAAGCAAAACGTGGGCAGGTTGAGCCCTTCGTGGCCGGGCAGTTTGGGTTCGATGAAGCCGTCGGCCGCCGTCACCGTGTAAGTCGTGGTGTCGATGACGGAGAGCTGACAAGTGCCTCTTCCAGCGGGTAGGTTAAACGTGTGTTCCATGTCGGAAATTTTAAACAAAATAAAGATTTTAAAGATGGTAATGCAGCACCTAGAGGAAATGGGGGATTCTACGTTTTTATATATTTTCCCTGTAATACTTTGATACACGTCCTTGCTCGACAACGGTCTACAGCTTCAACCTGGCATCCACCATTCTGTCCTGAGCCCGCTTTTATTGGTGGCCTAGATGGCAGAATGACTGGTCTTGTCAAGATGCGGCTTATTACAAGCATAATACTTTCGCCGCCCGCATTATCTCAAGCGGGCGGACTATCCCAGACCTCCGCCCGCATTTGCTGTCCGCCCGCCCGCCCGCCCGCTTGCTGACTGGGGGTCGCCGATGCGGCCAATTTTTGCTTGACCGTTCCATTGCAGTCGCATACATTGCAAAACAACTCGGACACCCTGTCATGAGCTTGACCCCTACACTCTCTAGGGCTCCCGTGGCCTGCGCAACATGTCGCGCGCAGAAGCGCAGGTGCTCCAGAGACTTGCCGGTGTGCGCCCTCTGCAAAAAGCACACGAGGCCCTGCAACTACGGCGAGGCTCGTGTCCGACATGGGCCTGACCGCCGCGAGGCATCTCACCCGGCGACTTCGCCCAGCTCTATTCGCTCGACGACGTCCCCTCCGTCATCCATCTTCGCAGAGGGTCGCTCGAGGGCGCTCAACTCGGTGGAGCCCGCCCAGGTAGACTTTCCGGCCGTCTTCTTCCTCGACTCTGAGTACTTTCAGCTGCAGAGGAATGAATTAGACAATGTGAGCCTGGCGCTTCCAGCCGAGCTCACAGGAGACCAGTCGCAGCTCATCTACAATGCCGACATTTACTTTAACTCTGTCCATGACTATCTTCCAGTTGGTATGCCGTCGTACTCTTTCAATGCAAAGGAAAGAAACACGAATTGACTGGCTTTACTTGCAATAGTGTCCAAGTTGCGGCTATATCAAGAGATTTCCAAAGGTAACTTGAACGCGGATACAATGCTCTTGTTGATGGCGATGCAGCTACACACCCAACCAGTTGGGAACAATGATCCATCTGACCGCGAGCTCTACAAGACCACCAAATCCTGCTCCTCTTACATCGAGGCTAGCAACGCCTTCTCCACCCGTCTTCTCCAGGCCAATTTGCTGATGACCTTGTATGAGGTATCAAACGCTATTTTTCCAGCAGCCTATCTCAGCGTAGGGCATTGTGCCAGACTTGGCCAAGCAATGGGTATCCAAGACAGGAAGAGGGCACCCCAGATGCTTAGCGCTCCAAGTATGTTCTACCTGCCGAGGGAATCGGCGCCTCCAGAGGCATTTAGCTCATTTGCGTAGGAACTTCTACAGAGTTGGAAGAACGGCGCAGAGTATGGTGGGGTGTTACTATATTAGACAGGTACAGTTCTGATATCCTGTGCAAATACTAGACATTTTCACCCTTCTCACCATTCAGGTACATCAACATTGGCATCCCGAGCTCGCCTTTCGCGGTCGAGGATACACGCCCAGACGAATACCTGCCCATTGAAGACAAGTATTGGGACAAGGGAGTACGGCACCACCCCGACTTTCCTTGCAGCCCCTCTTCTAATGCGAAGCACTTGCAGGAGCGCAGCTCAATCCAGCCGCTTGCCATATCCGCAAACACAACGGTGCAGGTGTGCCCGTTTGCGCGGACCTGCCAGGCCGCCCACGTCCTGTCCAGAGTCCTCCGCCACACGCGCGACACGTACGCCGACGCCGAGTTTCGCTACCAAGAGGCCATGCAGCTCCACAAGACGGTCCACGCGCTCTACTCGGCCGTCACGCACGAATCCGAGCACGAGGCCGAGCTGTCGTCGGACCCCACCGCCCACACGCCGCTGTTCACGGCGACGGGCCTCTGCCTCAGCGCCCTCATGAATCTGTACTACAACTACTCCTGCATCGAGCACGCCACCGTGGAGCAGCTGCGCAGCGCGGGGTTTCTGGCCATGCACCACGTGGCCGCCGAGCGCGTGAAGGAAGTCGCCGTCGCCGTGTATACGCTCTCGAGCCGCGTGCAGGCGGCGGCGGAATTAGGGGGTATGCTGAAAACAAGCCCGCTGATATCTGATTGTCTGTACCAGGCCGCCGTGACGTATCGGCTGTACATGGAGGAGACGGGGGCGACAGAGTACCAGCCCATGTTAACGGGTGTGAGATCCTGTCTCGATCTGCTGGGGAAGAGGTGGAGGGCACCAAGTAAGCCACAGTTCTGAAAACCGCTGTTTTTTTTCAATGTTGACAGCTCTTCTTTTTAACTATAGGAGAATACTTGAAAATTCTTGCAAATTACTCACAATTAAACGGACCTGTGAGAAAGCAAAGAAAGATATGGTAAGCGGCTACTAAGATATAATAGAATAATAGTTGGGAAGAAGAAAATACAAAGCTATTGTGAACACTGTTTAAAATCTGTGGAAGGCATCTAAAGCTTCGTCTTTTTGAGCCAAGAAGCTTTTCAACTGGGACTCATACGCCGGTGAGTTAGATACATCAGCGTAGCCATCGCCAGTCAACAAGAACGCGTTGAAGTCAAAGTCTTTCGGCACATCACCCGTATTAAGGGGTTTAGTGAGTTCTATGGGATCAAAATTGCCCTTCAAGTTGTTAGCGATACCTTTTCCGTGGTTTGCATCGGATCTTCGTACCATGATGCTGTCACCAAGACCATTTTGGCCAAGATCACCGTGAGACTGCGCTGGTACGGCAGCGGTAGCAGCATGAGCAGCGCCTTGCGCGTTCTGGTGATATCTATTGAACGAGGGCCACATAGGCGTTGGGCGAATGACACCGCCAGGGAGCGGGGGCGGTGGACTGCGCCGGCCCAGCAGGCCAGTTTGCGTCTCTGAAGCGGACTCCTCCATCCCCGACCCGGGGAAGTCTAACATGGAATACAACGGAGGCACGGCATCCGAAGTGTACTCATCCATCCTGAATGGGGGCGGGGAACCGGGAATGAACGAGGGCGATGCACTCGCGTGTCCCTGCTGTTCGAGGTGCGTGCCAGTCGCGCCACCATTGAGTGATACTGGCATCTTGTCTAATCTGGTGGCGCCATCATCCCCCAACCTCTCAAGGTATTCAAAGTTGCCTATAATAGTCCTTGAGAGTTCTCCACCAGATGGCTCCTCAATAACTAGTGACACAGGCACGTTGTTAGAGTGGCAGCCCGTGACTAGCAGCTGTGGTGCATCCGTGCTGCATGTGTATATGAAGCCTGACCCGTGATGTGTATCTTTTGCCATTTCTTTCATAGGGCACTTTTTAGAACCAAACTGTAGAAAGAAATATGGCATTGACGGCGATATCAAAAACAGGTCGTAGTTTGCTATAATTTTAATAAATACCCTTGTTCCAAAAATGCCTGCGGCCGGTTCACATGGAGACGCTCTTAGCTCAATATATTGCGCAACGGCATTTCTGGGGCTGGTTGGGCCAATGAACAACTGCCTCTGGACGCCTTGGTTGCTGTAAAACTCTCTCATGCGCCTTAATCCTCGCCTAGGGACGCTTTGGGTGTGGTATTTTAGAATGTGGTTGCTGAGTGCCTTCTGCGAACGAAAAGGCGGAAACTGACAGCCTAAATAGTGGCAAGGAAAGCCTTTGCTGTGCTCAAGCTCATGAAGTATGAGTTGTGCCTCTGTTTCAAACCCTATTGAGGAACTTGGACAGTGAGGGAGTCGACAAGTAAAAAAAAGAATCTGAACCTGCGTTCTAAACAGTTCAAACTCGTCTCTGGTGACCCCCAGATGGTATCCCTGGCAGAGCATCTGACGCACTGCATCACGATACTTCTGTAGCAGAACGGATACGGCATCAAAGAACTGAATAGGCTCTGAAGTGATGATGCTATCTGTCTTTGTTTGTGATTGGAGGTGGGTAGGGCTTTGAGACTGAAACAGCAAAGCCATGTTGGCATGTGTCTGAATACCGCACAAGTTATTCAGGTGCTCCAGGCGGGGGTCAACTTGCTCTCCATTAGGTGGTACAATCCCAGCGGAGATGCAAATTCTGTCAAGGCTGCCAGCGAGACACTCCAGTGCATTCTCAAATTCTACATCGCGGCAGCCGCCTCGAGAGCGTGATTCAGCATGTACGAGAACTTGTTCTGCCCAGTGTTTTGATGCATAGTTTAAGAATGTGTACACTCCTTTGACAATCAGAAAGCATCCCTCCTCAGACGGCAGTTTTGCGGCCGCTGAAGCTAAGCATGCGACAGTTGCCATCGCTTTATCTCTCTGAGCTGACTCGAGAGAGATGGGAAGTGGGCTGTTTGGCTCCGACAAGAAGCTGTGGATATAAATTAGTCGGAATTCGCGGGACTCAGTATAAAGATAAATTCTAAGAAAAAGGAGTGAACTGAAACAGCACAAACAGGGATGAAAAGGAGAAGACGAGAAAATAAGTCAGGACACGGTTGACGTACTCTTTCACAGTGGCATGTATGAAACCGATCGTTTTATTCCGCTTCTCTTCCATCAGAGCAGAACAGTCTTGCAAAAAGAATGAAGGGACTAATTTGTCAACTCCTGAGCCTCCTTGAGTAAAGCTAACAGCAGAGAGAATCTCGAGCTTTTGTAGTGGAACATCGGCGTACCCAATCCACTGGAGGACGCATGTAATGCTGGCTATTGAAGCTGGACTGAGGTGAGAGGTAATATTGGAAACAATTTTTCGGTAGCTGTAGATACTTTATATTAGCAAATTGTTTGCACTTCAATGGTTTTTGCTGGGGCCGTCTCACAATCCCTTTAATTCCGGCGGTAACTCCTGGAGGGCCTCTTTCAGTTCTTGACTGGTTCGAAACAATTGCTTCGATAAGTAATCTATGATCAGTTTCGCGTACAAAAACATTCCTGACAATATTTTAGAACTTTGAATATGTTATTGGATAATTTTATAAACTGACCATCTGCTTTTGTAGCTATCTCGTCCCCGAGTGCTACAGCCTCATCAGCTGCCAGACCAAGCTGGCTTAATCTGTCAGAGATTGGTGAAAGGCGCAACCGTTGCGCAGTGTAGAAACGAATTGATTCTCTTATCTGTTTGCTCTCTTGACTGAGCGACACGACGGATCTCTTTCGAACACCTTTACTTGGAGGATCATGGCGACTAGTGAACATGACCTTACTTGAGAGCGTGTGGCTATCACCGCGCTTGGCCACAATTGAATCCATCAATGAAACGCAGCGTAGTAATGCAGCATCATCACAAGCATCAACCCCATCAATAACTATCCAAATCATTCTTCGCTCTTGAAGGGAGCCGGATACAATGGCAATTAATTCTTGTACGATGATTTCGATTGTAGAAATTGCCAGAGACTTGCGCTCATTGACCAGAATATTGTAAGCGTAGGCAGTCGCATCGTCGCTCACTTCGAGTAGCTGCCTCAAAATAGATTTCAGAATTTGGTCGTATTTTGTAGAGGAGTCGTACAGATCGTTGCAAAAGTGGCGGATCACAATGTGATTGTTGAGCGAGCGGAATCTTGCGAGGTTTGCAGCGAGAACGCTTTTGCTAGTGCCTGCCGCTCCTTGAAGCCATAAAGAGTGAACTTTTTCGTCATAGCTGAGCCAGGAAGCAACATGTTCTTGCTTTAAAAGCCAACTACACGTGCCCTCGCTGCCTCCTTGCGGGGCGCCTATCAATGTATCCCAGATGGCGAGCTGATCGGCTTCATTAACCTGGAGACGAGCGATAATTGCCTGATAGTTTCTCCCTATTTCAACTTTTTGCTCAGCAGCGATAGTCTCCAGCTTGTCTTTCCGTTCAGCTTCAAACTGTCGCAGGAGGGCTTGGGCGTTTACAATGCTTCGCGCATTTGCCTCCTTGTCAATGAGCTCACCGTGACGGTCCATACTGTCTAATATGGCACTGAAGTTTCTTTCAAATCGACCCCAGGTCGTCGCAAAAAATCTTCGCCATCCTGTGACAAATTTTCAGAAATAGTTTGGGTTAGGAGCTTGGTGCCAAGGGATCGGCGTACCATTTACAGTGACAAATTTGTAAGCGCACTTGTGAAACTCGGCAATATCGCGATAGAATATCGCGACAATTTCTTGAAAGCCGTGGTCATTGTTAAAGGCTATTCTCAGGCTTTCGAATCGTGCTAGCGACTGCCCAATTTTGGAGTAGGCCTTAATGAGGGCCTCAAACGCCGATATTGAATCGGATCCAATCTATTTTCGGGCTGTTAGAGGTATCGGGGCTATACAGAGATGCCTCTGGCATGTGGTGAATCATAGCGTAGGGGAAGCGGTTTTCAGCTGTAGCTTCATGAGCTGAACCGCTCATTCTCTCTTCACACTCCGTACTACCACAACCATGACGGAGAAGAGCGGAAGCTTGGCTGTGGTGAGGAAGAAAAGGCCAGTAATTAATAAATTAGCGCAGCTTACCTTGAGTATGACAGTAATTGGTGCCCAAATCCAAGGCAAGAACGGCGTGCCTTGACAGAGGGTGTCAACTGCCTTGCTATAGCATTCCAGGCCTTTAAGCAGCGGTTCCA
The DNA here is from genome assembly GCA_900169235.1 of Zarea fungicola. Taxonomy (NCBI): domain Eukaryota; kingdom Fungi; phylum Ascomycota; class Sordariomycetes; order Hypocreales; family Cordycipitaceae; genus Zarea; species Zarea fungicola. The sequence goes on from FWCC01000075.1 coordinate 206,528, forward strand.
ATCGCCGCATGTTCCGCAGCAGCCCTCTCGCACCTAATTCATTTTCCAGAGTCTCACAGGCCTCCCTCACATCTTCGATTGTTGTATTGTGAAACTGTATGGCATGTGGTACGGCCACAGCTTGCTCTAGCCCTTTAAATGCTCGCTGGATAACTTGCCGCGCCTGAGCCGAGGTTTTTCGAGAAAGAGGCATCGCTCCTCTCAGAATGTGTTCAAGATTGAAACAAGGCAGGAGAGGATTCAACCCATCAACAACCCTCTGAATTTATTCGAAATCAGGATTGAAACTGGATGCGACGAAGAAAGTGAGCCTTGGGCTGAGTAGCTACAGCCTGACGAGACAAAGCGCAGCCCCTGCATCTGCACTGCCACATCATCAGGGCTGTTGTTACGCGCCATGTCTGGGTGATTGGATGACAGCTTTTGGGACAATAATTAGTAAGACACAATCATCCTGAACTTGCAGAAATTGTTGAATTCAGAATATTTAGTACTTGCTTATGACTGCAACCACTGTCTCGATACTGGTACATCTTCCACTGAAGTAGCATCAATCTGGCCTCACAGGCTGATTAGAAGCTGAAACGGGAGAGAGGGCAATGCAAACTTGCTGCCTTGCGACTCGAAGCAGCTCTGAGAGTCCTTTCGCAACAACTGTTTTTTGTTGTCATTTTCAATCGGGACCACTGTGGTTGAACTAACTTACGATGGATCCATATTACTATGAGCCTAGGATGCCAAAGCGGCAGAAGGTGTCACCAAATCCAGATCGAGATGCCAATATCTCGAGCTTAGGTTATGACCCGATTCGTGATCTATATTCTGCAACGTCTCCATCTTCTGGGTCTGGCGTCTCTCTTCTGCATGCGGCGCCCACACACAGATTCAGCTGTGATGTGGACGGCGTACAAGCACTGACAAGCACTCGTACCCGAACCTGTCCCACCGAGATTCCGTATAGGAATGAGGCGACTACGTCGCTGGATTATCCTGTGAAAAACAGCGAAGATCTTACAAAATCATCAATACTAGTCACTGCGGTTCCAATCGGCATTGATTCAAACGAAGTGGTTTGCTTTGGCGTAGTAAGTCACCAGTTGTGAGAACCTGTGGCAATGACGAATAGTAACATACGATATTTTACTATGCGCTGACAGACGACTTAACTTCATCAAGTTAGGAGACATACTAGGAAAATGTCAGAAACCCGCTTCCAACGACACCATCTCAATTATGGAAGCATCTCTTGTAGATACCAAGTCGTTCACATTAATATGCGACCGTTCAACGAAAGGCCATATCGACTCGGACCACACTTTCACGCTCCGCGATATACTCGATTCTGAAATCGGGCTACATGTGGCATGCGTATTCCAGAATAACACCCTGTCGACGGACAAGAAAACAGGAAAGGGTGGTCTGTCCTCATGCAAGCTCGAAATTGCCCTCTACGGACCATTTGCAATGATGGATGAAGTTAAGGAATGGTCAGAGGAAAATGAGATTTACTTGCAGGACCCAAAATACTGCTTGAAGGATGCCATGTATTGCAATCCACAAAGGCTTTCGCTGACCCGTGGCTCACCCTGCATGGTCTCCGAAATTGTTCCTCGAGTCACAGAGCATCGCCTTCGGTTGCGAAGTATCACAGATGACGATGAATTTTTGGACAAATATTTAAGCTCCAAGGCCGACTTGGAGGAAGCGGAGCAGCCATCGGTCGTCAAGACGGCGCTGCAGAGGTGGGCTTTCTACTGACAAAGACCTCGCACCAGTTGCTAACAACTTTCCAAGACATCAGAAACAGGCACTCACATTTATGCTTCGGCGTGAAACTGGATGGGCCTTTAACGGACCCGAAGTTGATATTTGGAGTATCGTTGATAATGCAAACGGCCGCTTGTACGTTGAATCTTCGCGACGCTCGTCGTAGCCGTCTTGTCACTGACCATTTCTAGCTACGTGAACGCCGTTTCGGAAAGTGGCAGCGAGGAACCGCCGCCGCCCTTATATGGTGGCATAATTGCCGATCCAATGGGACTCGGAAAGACACTTACGATGATAGCTTTAGTAGCTACTGATAAGTCCATAGCGCATCGACAAGCACAAATGCTCCAACAAATGGACAAAAAGAACATGGCAGATGAGGGCAAGCACGCAGTTTCGGCCACACTCATTGTGGTCCCACCTCCCCGTACGTATATTGCTTCCTTTTTGCTCCAGGTACTAAATAATTAATAGTGCTTCGTGTCTGGGAAAGACAAATACAAGAGTACGTCTGCTGCATTTGGCCACAGTTCAGGTCGGCTAATACAAAAGCAGGCACGTATTCAGGGGTGCAATAAAATACACAATCCATCACGGAAAGTCAAAAATTACATGCCTCGAAAGTATTCAGGCTGTTGACGTAGTGATTACTACATACCATACAGTCTCCGGTGAATGGAAGGCGAGTGACTTGTCGTCTTCAATGCTATTTTCGGTACAGTGGAAACGAATTGTCTTGGACGAAGGTATGAATCTCAAGAAAGCTCTCCCCGTCTAGTTTCTATGACATTCAATTTGTTGGACCTTTTTTCGTCCAATTTTGCTAATTTTAGCAGCGCATATGATTCGTAACGAGACGTCCAAAATGTCCAAGGCAATGTGCGCTCTCGACTCTATCTGCCGCTGGGCGGTCACGGCTACCCCAATCCAAAACCATCTAAATGACCTTGCAGCACTTCTCAAATTTATTCGTGCCTATCCATATAATGAAAGAAGTCATTTTGAACACGACATTTCTGAATACTGGAAAGACGGCCGGGCCGAAGAGGCTGCAACTCGATTACAGAGGCTGTCCTCCTGTCTTTTTCTCCGCCGTCCAAAGGCCATGATAAAACTGGCAGCACGGTTTGACAAGGAATACCCTGTTGAATTTACAATAGCGGAGCGGGAAGAGTACGAAAACCTCAAAACCCGTACCGCCTCTGTTATTGATGATGCCCTGCAACAAGGCCATGGGTCGCACCGGTCTGGCGCGTACGCCAACATTTTGCAGCACATTGAGACCCTGCGCCTATTCTGCGGGCTTGGTCTCCATTACCACTCTCGTTATATAGAAGGGTCACTTGCATCACACAGCGGCGTGTCATGGAATATTATTGCGCAGCAGACGTTCAAAATGCACCTCGAAATGGGCTCCGAACAGTGCTCGCAATGCCACACCATTATTGATCTGACGCAAAGCCTTCTTGAGGACTCGGTGGCGGGGAAGCTTCTATTTTCGCGATGTCTTAGGCTCTCATGTAGTGATTGCTCATCTAAACTTATAAAAAGGGGACTGGAAATGCCTTGCGGGCATAGCCCGGCTTGTCCAGCGACCAAGGTATCAACCAGCGCGGATGCCATGGACAACGTTGCTTATGACCGTGAAGCATCTATGAAGGGTCCGACTCAGCTTCCATCCAAAGTTATGGCACTAATTTCTGATATCATGCGCCAACCGGTGGAGGTAAAATCGTAAGCAAAAGATCACCTCAAAAAATACGTACTCTAACACGTCTCAACAGGGTTGTGTTTTCTTCTTGGCGACTTACACTGAACGTAGTGGCTGCTGGGCTTGACCAATATGGCATCAAGTACCTGCGGTTTGACGGTCGAGTACCACAAAAAGAGAGACAAAATATCCTTGATAGTTTCAAAGGGGACCCCTCGATTAGGGTCATGCTGTTGACGCTGTCTTGTGGTGCCGTGGGGTTGACTCTAACTGAAGCGTCGCGTGCCTATCTGATGGAGCCACACTGGTAGGAACCCGCTGCCTGCGACCCTTTGACTTTAATTAACGATGATTATTTTATAGGAATCCAACCATAGAAGAACAGGCTCTTGGTAGAATTCACAGGATAGGACAAAATAAGGATGTGACGACTATCCGGCTTTTTGTGCGCGATTCTTTCGAGACAGTAAGTATGCCCATTTTATCATTGCTCTGAGAATGAAAAACGCATGCGCTGACCTTTGAAAGCACGTTATGAACGTTCAGCAGTCGAAAAAGGACCTCGCGCGGGTAATTCTCTCGCCGCATGACGGGGGAGGATCCAACACCACGGTAGAAAAGTTACAGGTATGGTAGTTCATCGCTGACTGAATTTATTCTCATCCTAACATGGCATAGAGTTTGAGATCATTGTTGTAATACAGGAGTTCATTTCAACCATATATTTGAGCCCTATTCTATTCCGTTCATGTCGCATTTTGATGCGACAGAGTCCGCTCTCAATCAAGTGATTCAGTTCCACCGCCTTGCAACCACCCGTGCCCGCCATAGCAAGTAAGGACGCCATTGCTATTCGTCACGAAAATATCTGTTACGTACTTTTTAATAAATGCAAATTTGGTATTCATGCGGGACGCATACTTAAATCAATGTAGGCTCGAACCCAATTACCACCCCAGTCCTTGCAGTTAACAGAGTACTCTGTGCCTTGCACGACACCGGAATGACTATCGCAGGAATCTGAGTAACCGCCACTGCATTAATTAGTTAGCGGATAATTTAAAGAAGTGAAATGTAATGATGTTTAATGGAATACTTTTCCATTGGATAGAGCCGCCCGCCAATATTAACCAGGCATGCCCTGAGATTCAGCCAACTGTATCTCCATTCGCCATTCTCTTTTTTGCAGTTGCCTTGTAAAAGGGGCCAGTACGGCGCGTGTACGCCCCATCGATCACAAGACTGCCAGAATTTATCCATAACTTCAACGTCCTGGCGAGCTTCTATGTTTCGGTGTACATCTCCAATAACCGATGCTGTTGCCAGGGTTGCGACGGCTAGCACCGAGGCTGGTAAAGTGGTACGAAATCCGTTCTTCATAATGGCCGAATGTGATGATTTTCTTTGTACTGAATACGAAATTGTTTGAAATAAGCGGCTTTATCAACTATTTCCCTCAACGTAGTTTTGAGAAATCTGGAACCGACTCTGGCGCCTCTCTAAGCTCTCGGTACTGGTCGCTTTCCTCCATCCACCTATAGCTTGAGGCAATGGTGGAGTTGCAATTACAAAACATGGCTCTTGTTGCATTTTCCCCGTGAAGTATTCTTCATGACCGAGATCCCCCGCCCAAACGTTGCCGTCGATCGCATGTCGCCGACTCAGGTAAAGATGTCACCGAGTGCGGTTGATAGCAACGAAGTTCGTCCCTCCCGGCAGAAGTCACGGTGTAGTTTAACTCTCGATTTTTCGGTTACTTTTGAAGCCATAAACAGTATACCATGCACCTCAAAGGTCAGTTGATCTCCTCAAGTCGCCGAGATCCACATGGAGTATATATCACCTGGTTTGGTTCGGCGAGAATCGCTGCAGGTGAGGCAAGACTGCCAAGAAAGCATCAATGATGCGAGCATGAAACGTTGGAAATGCGCTTACGGAGTTAGTATTCGACGGAAAGCAAATTTCTTGAATTTAGGCTTATTGGGCAAACAGACATCTCACAGATCAACCTTCACCGGCGGTACAGGATTAGGAATGTATTCCTGGACCTGCACTGAACCACTCAAGGTAATTAAGGCGGGAAAATTCTTTTCTCGTAAATATTACAATAATCAATCGTTAAACACGCTAATTGATGGTTATTTTGAAATGATGCTTTAATTATCGTGAGGAGATGTGTTGGATGTTCTAATTGACATGGGCCCGATACGTATGAATACTCTGCGATGCTTTAAAGACAATTAGTAACTTGCGCGGAATTTTTAAACGGATGGCTTTAAATTTTTCATGCGATTAATTATTAACAATACAAGCATGTGCTAGTCTAGACGTACTCCCTTGAAACAATAATCATTTGTCTGCTTAGATTGACATCCCACTGAGGCGCCTCAACCTCCATGCGGCCGGTCACGTTCACGGTCTTTGAGCCGTCTTCATAGTCGATGTAGGTGCGGGAGAACCATATTTCGTGGGTGTTTGTTACTTCGTTCAGTGGGTTCATCTTGACAAACAAACCCTCCTTTGGCTTGTATGGAATTTGATTCGCACATTCCACCCACTCGCTGCGGAAACCGGATACCTGGCAATGTACATCAAAGGTTGGAGCACCAAGGATGTAGGCATCCTTTGAGTTTATGTACAGCTCATGTTCGTATCCAGCTTTGGAATCGATTTGTTTCAGTCTTTGAACATTCCAGTAACGTCCGTCTGCTCCTTGCGGCTCGCGAGCAAGCGTGGTGGCAGGCGCAAGCGCCACGAGAATGGCGAGAAAGGAGACCATTGTAAATCTTGGTCAGGTTTTGTGATTTGGTCCAGTGTAATACCAGGCTGAATATCGGAGTGATTGTTTGTACACTTGGCATACAAGCTCGCCTGCTCAATCTTGGCACTCGCTTATAAGTGGGAGGAGGCAGGTAGAAGCTGTTTCAAAGGTACAGGTAGCTATCCACCTTTCTGCGTGAACAATCTATTTACGGTGTATAAGACGGAGGCCATGCAGTAATCGGTGAATTTGTTCGCCGATGGGTTGAGCGGCGACATTTGCATCCGCCGACATACTGCATCCGCCGACGCCGACGCCGACGCCGACACCGATACTGCATAGTTACAGCGCCACGGCCATAAACGCCGCCCGTAACAAAAAGAACAAACTTCTAAATAAAGAGGGAAAATTTCAATTGATTTACAGTATGCTATAAATTTATTTGAAGCCAACACCACCAATACTTTGGTACAATCTATCAACACCTCTCCAGGTCAGTTCGACTCATCGTACCGTAGGCTTTCATGAAGCAAATCAAAGAAAGTGGTTCAAATACCCCGTACGACCCGGCATGGCAACAAGTCGATCAGGATTGTTCCTGTATCCGGGTTACATACCCGAGCAAAGACGGCTGCATCTGTGCTACAAAAGAAACTGTCTCGTACTAAATCGTAAATCAATTCCATCATACTCCGCAGGTCCTTGGCGTAGCTACCTGACGGCCTCCACTCGGGATACCATTGAAAATTGATTGCAGCTTCAACATGGGGATACTTTTCATGGTCAATCTGGGCTTCTTCCTCCTGCTTAGCGTTTGGACCAATAAGCTTGCGAACTCCATGGCTTAGGAGCACTGGTCGCATTGCTGGCTGGGCTACTGCAATGCCGTTCTTCATGGTAGAGCGCAGCTTCCATCTGGAGTTGGGGTGGTTGTCTACCAAACAAACTAGGCTCTGCAAGTTCGGAAGGTCTTCTACTAAGCGGGGCAGATGACTGCAGAATAGTACGTCACGAACTGATGCTGCAACGTGGTACACATTTTCTCTGGATACGATTGTGTATTCTTCGGCGGGTTGGATGCGTCCGCGTAGCTCAGTCAGGAATTGGTAGAAATCGCTCACATATAGGTAGTCACGCTTTGGTTCAAAAGGCCGCGCAAACACTGCACCTGCATGTGTGTCCCACCCTTGTCTAACTTCATCTGCACCGATGACATTGCGTATGAGGGCGATGTTATTAGAGTCTGCCCAGTCGAGTGTAACCTTTCTGGCTTCCCGATTGACAAGAATTAGAGGCGGTATATTGATAACAATATAGCCCTCATAATTCTGATCTAATAACAGGGATTTGCCAGGATATTCGATCCTCTCTTGGTTCGCTGCGCTTGACTGAATTGTGCCGTCATCACCCACAAAATAAGAAATCTCAGTCTTATCAGTGAGTTCGTCCGGAGTCCAAAGATCGTACACAGGACCTTGCAACACCCGCTCTGCGTCTTCCGCATCCCAGTTTTCGTATACCCAATTGGCATATTGTTGTTCGGGGGATAGTCTGGTTGTGAACGGCATCATACCCGGGCCGCCATCTAACACTAGCGCTTCGCGCCAGATTATTTGGCGCAGCTCATACGGTAGCTGGTTAAATGGAAATGCCTTGGCAGACATGGTTTTCGGCGTGTGGGCAGAGACAGTCGTTGGAAGCAGGCTTGCATTTGCATCCCACCATAATTCGGCGTCGGTGATTTTTGACTATGAAATCAGGCCCAATGTTGATGAAGCGGGGTAAACAGCTTTTTGGCCTTCTCGTGCTGAGAGCCGCTGGTCTTGTCGCCCTTGAACAGAAACAGCCAGTGGCTGATAGAGACGGCTGCGTTCCGCCGATGCTTTTGCGCTGCAGACGATAGCGCCGATAGATAGATGAATAATGCAGAAGTGACAAATGAAGTGCATTCGCCGACGCCGACGCCGACGCCGACGCCGACACTGTATAGTTGTGTATGGAGGATGGAAGCGACGGATGATTCTAGGGATGGGGTAAGTCGCCGACGTGCAATATTGATGCAGCCACAAGCCGAGTAGAAAGCAGGCTCGGGGCTTGGCGACAGCTGCGACGCAAGGTAACCTGGTGTTATGCAAATATGTACAGTAGCCAGTCGGTCATGAAAAGTTACGATCGGAGTCGTTCAATCCAGGGTCTTGTGACATTCATCATCGGGTTCAGCCATGGCACCAGTTTCTGCGACAAGTTTCTCATATAGACGACTGATGTACTCTGCCTGGGGCAGTCGACTCCTAAATGGCACCAGCCGCGGGTGTTATCCAGTAGGAGGGCGGCACGCCAGATCATGCGACGCAGCTCAGACGGGAACCGGCTCAACAGAAATGGATTTGTAGACAGCTCTACAAGGTATGAATAACAGTCCAGGAGGTGATGTTGAATTCATGGCCGGTTCTAGTGTTGGGTGTGGTTTACCGCCAAGTATGCCAAGTATGCCAAGTATAGTCCAGTTAGCCTCGGGCCTGCACATTGCTACCAGTTGCTGTTTCTCACTCCGAACAGAGGAATGCGCATTAAAATATTGGACGTGAACGTTTGAATGGCCGATACAGCCTACCTAGTAATTCTGCATATACATCTACAGATGATGGATGTCGTGGGAGGGTAGATACGCAATTGAAGCGTAATTTGATGCGGCCTAGACTATGTGTGAGTTGACAGTCGGCTGTGTACTGCCTCTCCAAATTCTAAAAATTACCACAGACAAGATACTTATTTTCAGTTACTAAAATAATCCGATAATAAAAGCACTGAATACGTAAATAATCAAAATAAAGGAAAAGAAGAAAAATGACCCAGAATGAACTCATCCGCTAATGACTCACACCGGACGCCATCATGAGGCTGATATTACGAAAGAGATTCTAAACATCTTGAATATAGTTAATTCCTTTTGGCTAGCGTTACATGTCAATATTTATTACGATGATATGCTGTCTTGAAACATTAATGGCATACCGGACGACTTTTTAGGCAATACACACAATATTTACTGTCTGTACAGTTTTTGCAGTAGCCCCGCTACTATGAGCGACCCCGATTACAACAACTACCTACAAGCGATATACCCCGACACAGAATGGAGCGTATCGCGGTTCTCACATGGCTCCATTAACGCTACCCACCGCGCCGTCAAGACGACTGGAGATGCTGGGCCGCCTTCCCTAGTGCTAAAACATGCCTACCCGTACTTTGAAGACGAGGACAGTGGTGATGTTCAGCTGTTTTCTCTGACAAGACAGGTTCGTGGGCTAAAGGGCGGCAGGTACACCCACAACTAACACGAAAATTTCGCAGGAGATTGAATCAGTAGTGATGGCCTTCTGGGCACAAAATACACCATTGCAAGGCAGCAGTCATGGTTACTGGAGAGTACCTCGGCCTCTTCATCGTTCACAAGGAATGGAATCCAAGCTCTTGCGCACTCAGGAATTAGAGGATATATCCATCTTGCTGATTGAAGATTTGGGCAACGTGCGCAACTTGCGCGACACCATCCTGGCTTGGGCTGGGCTTGGCACATTGGACCGAGTAAGTGAGGCTGTCTTGCGGATCGGACACACACTGGGACTGTCACTCGCCATGCTCCATAGTCCGGATACCATTCAAGCACTCGAATCCTCAGGGCTGCAGCAGGTTGTTTCGCAGAGATTGACCGACGATGTCGTTTGGTTCCTTTCGATGGAACTTCTACCGGACTACCTGGCAGGCGCTGCTAAGGCAAGCGAGTACTTTGACTGGCTGGTGGAAGACATCAAGAGTCCCAAGCATGTATATCCCCCGTGTCTCATGCATGGCGACTTCAATTATGGCAATATTCTGCTCCAAACAGATGCTCTTGAGACGGGAAATACGCAGCCAATGGTCATTGACTGGGAATTCTCCACGAGCCAAGGTCGTGGAGTCAACGGCGACGTATCCGAATTTCTCTCCATGATACACTGCCGGGTTATCAGCGGGCGCCATCAGCAGACGCCAAGCAGTACCTACTTTCGACTTCTTTGTACAAGCTTTTGCTCTGCCTACCGCGACAAGGCGCAGCTGGTCTGCACAATGCAGGTGGATGATTTAAATACACAGCTCTATCGCTCTGCTTTGCTGTTGAGCGGGCGCGATATCCTGACATTTGCCAATGATGCATGCCATGATGACCCAGCGTTTGGCGAAATGGTTGCGGTTGGGCTTTGGTATTTTGAGCGAGCCGGGCCTAGTATGGAGGACTTCGTACAAGAGAGTAACGCTGTTCAGCTTGCGAGGGAAGATGAAGGCTTTGTTCGTTCACTTTTTATCTTCAAATAAAAAGAATTTAAATTCGTATATCAACTTTGGTATATAGCTTATGCTAAACCAGTTGCCTACAATTTCAAGGTAGCAGAAAGCCTAACAGGTATGGCGCGTAGAGTGAGTGCGTATTATTCCTACTAATATCTTTTTCATAATTGATAAAGAATACGGACTAAAAGAAACTATTATTAGATTGCTAGCTAAGTAAAATCTTAGCGCGTCCCGTTTCCTGTCGCTCTGGCACTTCCCACTCACGCCCGCCAAAGCAACCTGTGTGTTCCTCACATGATCGATCCATTTGTCCATCTTTTGTGGTTCAATAACTTAATTGCTCCAGTTGAGTTGAATATATTTCTTTGAACATGCTCTCTGTGTGTCGGTCACCTTGGCACATTTTTCGGTTTTATTGGATGCTGTTTAGCTGAAGCTATGGCTGCTGCGATGGCCAATCGCAGACATCAGCTTGTCGCCTTGAGCTTGAATTGAAGCCTCAAACTCCTCAAACGTTTTCGCATTCCACTGTGCACCGCTAGCACCAGGGACAGCGCCAGGACCTTTAAAGGCAATGTACAAAACATCATTGTCATCATGAGATTGACCGCCATTGACTGCATCCCCATAACAAGCATGGCCGAGTGCATCGGAAACCTCGCCAATCATAGGGGGGGTGTCATCAGCATTTACATCACCCCAGACGCCATAAAACTAGGGTATAAAGCATCAGATTCGTGTCACAGGGCCTTCTTGGGGCAACCACATACCAGCCTATCGCCGCAGACAACTGCAACAATTGACAGCGGCTCTATGCCAACCGACTGTGGGTCAAAGTCAACATAGCCCTTCCGTTTTCCCTCGTTACCAAGGGTAACATAGGGATGAATGTATGTGCTGAGGTCCCTGATTCCTTTGCCGTAGCTCTTCACAATCTCCTGAAATCTAGTTTCGATAAGGGTGTCGGCGGAGCTATCACAACTTCGATCAGCACCACCACCAAGAGTGGTGCCATCACAGTCAATATCCATGTTGGCAAGGTTTCCATGGGTGCCTTGAAGATACAAAATGTTATCTGAAGCAAGGTGGTCGCCGCAGTAGCAAAAGTCTAAGAAAATAAATTAGCGAAGAAATGAAGAAATAGAGTGAATAGTTGGCAACTGTACCCTTGGTGTCGTTTTCCTGGCTGTAAAAGCCACCCTTTAGGACGTTGGAGCAGGAGCCTTGAGCCCTAATAGAGTTATAAAGCGCCTTAATGTTGCTTGGAACATCTCTAGCTAAGCCACCGGTCGTGAGTAGACCAGTGATAAGAAGTGTTTTAGTGAAAACAATCATGGTATGGAGTATTATGAGTTGTTTTAGACTGTCTGGAATTTTCCGAGACTGGTTGTGTTGACTAGAGCACAGTTTGCCATTCTGTCCCGGGCTTGTTCATTTATAATCAACACATAGCACTTCGTCTTGTGAATCTTCGGCAAACCCCGGCATTTCCATGTAGAATGTGTGCTTTTGCATTTATTAACTCTGCGTCATAATGTAACGTTCAAAGTACATAATCAACCTCGCATGCATGGCTCGCTATTATACAAATCTTACACAACTGCACCGAATAGACTGGAAGGTGAGCCTCGATACCAGTCATCAAAGCTGAATATCCCTGGCGTCTATTGCGTTTGGAGTGCAGGCGTCGGGTAATCACAAATGCTGATTTGTGCGGGCGAAAAACCACCCGCCCCAGAACGGCAGCGTTGACAGGTACAGCGCACAGGTAATGCTTCGGGCAAATAACCGGCGATGACGGAACGGATAATTATCACCCCAATATAGTTCCTTCCTATAAGCTTGCATTGATATTATAATCAGCGGGGTGGTGTCGCGGAAAAATAAGGAGTCCGTCCCTGGATTTTGGCTCAATTTTTGAGTGGCTTGCACTAATTTCTGCTCAATCCATGCCGCAGCTGACGTTGTGAGTTTGCAAGGTAACTCTAAATTAAAAGAAGTTTTGAAACAAAGATGCTTGTAACAAGCCCACTAATAAAATGGGAAAGGGAACTGTGCTGTGTTGCTAGTTATCCTGTTTTTGAAGTTGTCGCCAGGTCAAAGCTGCCTGTTTAATACAGCCTTTCGCAGCCCCAGAACAGGAACTCAATAAATTGGTATTATCATCCCTATTAAGACATTCTCTCATACATTTCATCAGTATTACCATTGTATCATGTGCTAATATCCACTTGATGAATGGATATTCAGCTCAAATTCAGATATTAGTCGGCGGAGCTGGTTGCGTAAAGGTGGCGAGCTCGCGCACGGCTTCGGCAACGGCGGGGGAGTCTTTGCGCAGGATCTTGGTATGATTGCTTGCCACCTTTGCACTCATCTTGAGGTTCGCATTACGGGCGAATACCTCATCAAGCACGGCCCGGCCCCGCTCCATCTCCCCGTCCTTCGTCCCGAGACTGTCGCCCGTGGCCAAGACAAACCGCACGGGACAGGCCAGGCGCTCGAGAACCGGCACGCTCGCGGCACCAATCTCGTTGAGCTCAATGTTCACGTCCGCGTGCTGGTCGGCGGACATGTGCGCGGCGAGGCCCAGCCGGCTGGCGATTGGGAGCAGCAGTCGCCACCGGCGGAACAGCGTCCGGATCCGCTCGTGTCCAGCCTCGCCCGTCAGACCGACCGGGAAGGCGTCGACGACTACCACCCCCGCTACACGGGCTGGATTCCTGTCGGCCCAGTGCCATGCGAGTACACCGCCGTACGACCATCCCACTACCAGCGGCGGCCGGTCCACGCCTCTGGCCTCGAGGACGGCGTCTAGATCCCGGATGCATGCCTCGAACGAGTAGTCCGCCGAGCGCTTGGACTTGCCTCGGGCACGCTCATCGTAGGTAACGTGTCTGTACTCGCTTCCCAGGGCGGTAATAACTTGACGCCAGTGAGACTGGTCTGCGTATGCGCCGTTGAGGTAGACGACGGGCTGTCCGGCGCCACCAGTGTCACTTACATACAGCGCGGTATCATCGATAGATACCATGCCGGTCCAGCGCGAGGAGCTAATCATGGCCACTGTGTCCTATGATTGTCCTCATGAATTTGTAGGTGATTCCGTGCAATATTCTAGATGGTGGTGTGCAAAAGATCAGCCTTAAGAACACGCCACACTCGGACTGCCGCGTCACCAGAATCACGTGTCAGTTGCCCGCTGGCCTATTATACTATTAATAAAAGATTCTGGAAAGAAAATGAACTGAGTGATGTATACTACATATACGTGTACGAGTACGAGTACCGAGCACCGACTCTTGTGAGACTTTGTACATTGGCATGTCGGCAAGGAACTGGGTGGCGTGAGCGGGCACTGCACAAGGCTTAGAAGGTGCCGGGAGTCTTTGCCTTGGCGTGTCCGTTCCGATGGTTTGTGTGGGCACATAATTATTGTGCAATGAGATTTGAACGGCGATTCGTATGGCAACCCAAAAATACGACAAATGATTGGGATTGTGCCTGGATGCTGGCTTATCGAGGGGACGTGATAGCATCGTCCGTTACCCCACACGGAGCAACCATCGTAATAGCTTATTCTTGACTTTTAATGTCAATAAGGCTTCGATTTACAAGATGAAAAAGAGCTCCGTAGTTTATGAAAGGGAGCTGCTATTGATTGGCCATTGCATGTGCCGTGCATGAACGGGGCGTGAGGGGTAATGCCCGTTCCGAAGCATTTGGCGGGACACAACCTCAGAACAGAGCCGACGCTATCCTGGTTACACAGGCACTGTAAATAATCAGTATAAAGTCAATGGTTTCCGTTTTCATTGGCCGAAAACTTTACATTAGTCTTTTCATCTTACATCTAACCAAAGTATACAGCTTGAGTCTCAACAACATCACCAGTGCTCAACACAAGCATCTACCATCCTAACCACTTACACCATAGCAAATCATGTCTCGGGATATTAATTTCACGGTATATTGAAACAGGCCACATGCCAGTCTCTCAATCAAAATACTCACATGGGCCATGACTTAGAGCTTCCCGGGTAATATTATAAACAATCAGATTGTTCCCACGGCGTCGACCCGTCACTCGTTCAATCCATCAACCGGCGAGGCGCTGTACGAGGTCCCCGTCGCCACCGAAGAGGATCTCGACGCCGCCGTCGGCCACGCGCGCGCCGCCTTCTCCGAATGGCGCAAGACGACCTTTGCCGAGCGGTCCAAGCTCATCCTGGCCCTCGCCGACGCCGTCGAGTCGCACGCCTCGGAGCTTGAGACGCTGCAGGCCACGGAGCAGGGGAAGCCGCACTCGGTCGCCAAGACCGAAGTCGCCATGTCCGTGCAGTGGCTGCGGGCGTTCGCCACCATGGAGGTGCGCGACGAGGTGCTGGACGACAACGACGAGCGCACCGTGTACGCGACGTTCCCGCCGCTCGGCGTCTGCGGCGCCATCGTGCCCTGGAACTGGCCCATCCTGCTCGGCCTCGGCAAGATTGGCCCCGCGCTCCTGACGGGCAACACCGTCATCATGAAGCCGTCGCCGTACACGCCGTACTGCGACCTCAAGCTGGGCGAGATTGCCAGCAGCATCTTCCCCCCTGGCGTGGTGCAGGTGCTGAGCGGCGACGACCGGCTCGGCCCGTGGATGACGTCGCACCCGGGCATCGACATGATTTCGTTTACGGGGTCGATCCCGACGGGCAAGAGGGTGGCGGCGAGCTGCGCCGCGACGCTGAAGCGCGTCGTGCTGGAGCTGGGCGGCAACGATGCGTGCATCGTCTGCGACGACGTGGACATTGACAAGTGCCTGCCCAAGATTACGACCATGGCGTTTCTGTGCTCCGGCCAGATTTGCATGCTGCCGAAGCGCATCTATGTGCACGAAAAGATTTATGAAGAGTTCAAGGCTGGCATGGTCGATTATGCCAAGAAGAATATCAAGACTGGAGGAGCGTTTGAGCCGGACGTCCATATTGTCGGCCCCGTTCAAAACCGCGATCAGTGAGTTTTATTCTAGTGCCTAGCATCTATTCCGGCGTGCATTTCTAAGAGCGAGAATGTGTGCTATATCATCGCTCGCGCGTCTACAACCAACTATGTATGGCGTCCATGCTAACTCATCTTAAAGATTCAGGATGGTCAAGGACATGTACACACAGGTTGCCAAAGAAGGATGGAACATGGCCCTGGACGGCAAAGTATCCGACGGCACCAATGGCTACCTCATTGAGCCAGCAATTGTCGACAACCCGCCCGAAAACTCGCGCATCGTCGTCGAAGAGCCATTCGGTCCCATTGTGCCCATCCTGAAGTGGTCCGACGAAGACGACGTCCTCCACCGCGCCAATGCGCTGGAGACGGGCTTGGGAGCCTCTGTTTGGAGCCGAGATATGAAGCGAGCGGAGCGCATGGCGCGGCAGTTGAGCGCAGGCAGCGTTTGGGTCAACTCGCACTTTGACATTGCGCCGAATGTGCCGTTTGGCGGTCACAAGGCGAGCGGCATGGGCATGGAATGGGGGCTGGAAGGGTTCAAGCAGTTTACCAACACAACCAGCCTGTGGGTTTGGAAAAAGGTCTTTGATTGATGGTGACGAAGCAGGTGTATTCTGCCGCGGAAGTCTTTCTGTCAGCTTGTCATCATACGACTGTCAGGATCATAATCATGTACCGTTTCAACTACGGCGACGTGTATTTTGAAGCCAACTTTGCTGGCTTGTTCAATGTGAATGAAATCGAATAGCCGTCGGGCTCAGATTGAATATTATGCCTAGTTTAGTTCAACTGAGATATTCAAATGTCCAATATATACTGCCAATGCCGCAAATCAGAGTGAGGACAAGGCCAGGGCGGCGGTGGTTTGCGTGCCAGGACCAGTCGCCCTATAGCAGCGCGCCAGGGTACAATAGTGGCAGTGCAGGATTCTAATGGCATAGAGTTGACTGAATTACTCAACAGCCCAGATATGCTTCTTAAATTTAAGCACCAGAAATCTAGAAATCTAGACTGCTAAATGGCGACTGCGTTTTTGGGAGTTGTAAAGATGCTCCTCTCGTTTCTTGTCGCTCGAGATTTGGCCCAGATCACGAACCAGAAACTGCAAACAAAAGGGCGGAATGAAGAATGCAAAGAAAAATGGCAGGAAAAGGATGGAAAAAATGCTAAAAACATACGACGCCTCTTGGAACGCACCGCTCTTCTCCAACTGTGGCGTATTGTGACCTACCTGCATTGCGCTCAAGACCAGACCAATAAAGATGGTTGCTGGAGCGAGGAAGGATATGCGGCTCCAGATGCGAGCACTCAAGTGGTCCCAGTCTCCTCCAAAGTGCGACCTGAATCGCTGGGCTGTGAGGACCAGCGCGAGATCGAGCCAAATCGAGCGCAGCTCCCCGTAAATAAATCGAGGATGGATTCTGTGGTAAATCTTGTCCGTATCGAGCTGGTACACAATGTGTTGCCATTGCGGCCAGTCAATACAGGCCGGCAGAAGATGCGCCTCCTTGGCGATGTAGAAATCGCTCTCGTAGGAAATGAGTGCTGCGTACGAGTAAAGAAGGCCCAGCGCAACCATTCGCATCCTTCGCCGGGTACAATAGCCCTCTGGTGGCTCGTCCACGACGAGCTGATACTTTTTTCCGTGGCATTCGCAGCCTTGGGCACAAGTCAGGTACTCATTCCAGAATCTTGGAATAAAAAGCGTAGCGGGGATGGGTTTCACGTATAGCCGTCCGCTGGCCTTGTCCAACACAAGGTGCATCTCAGTCCGTTCGTTGATGATGAGTTTGCGGCCCATGGAGAGTTGGGCAGTTAAAGGACGACTGGGATAAATAAAGCCAGCCCAGCGTATGAATCTAAATGCCTTTTCTATCCATGGTAAACTAAACTCTTGCCGAAGGAACTCTTTTAGGTAATTGTGATTGTGATTGCGATTTCGTGGCGACACCATGTCGTAATTCTTACTTTTGTATGCCGCTGGGATGCCACAATACAATGCTTCCTGGAAGCTCTTGCCGTCGGCAGTTTCTGCCACTTCACCAGTACTGGTCGGAAGAAGGCTGAATGGTGGTGTCTAGCATCAAATTTAGCAACTGAGCATGGCACTGGAAATGGGTAAGAAATTCATTACTTCCATGTCCAAATTGCCAGTTAAGTGTCAAGTAACGGGTTCGTGGCCAAGAATGGAGGTCCAAGCTAAGGCGAGGCAATGCGGGATTGGAAAGTTGCGTTGCCTGAGATGGAGGTCGGTGATGGGCAGCAAGAGCCCGAAATGGCGAATATTCATCGTGTTTTGCCTTGGTCGGCGCATCAGGGACTCTATGTAGTTGCTGAAAGGCGGCTTCCACAGTGAGGCGGCGATTCGCCTTGCGTTGCGAGTGTAGGAGGCTGCATTTCAGCTAGAAGATGCGTATGGCAGCAAACCACCAATCAGATACTAAGCACCGCCGCTGAGAATGAGGCATTGCCAAAATTATGGGCTGCCATTCTGCCCATAACTTATCGGACGGTAGGTCAGCCAGTTCACCAAAAAGAGGTAACCAGGGTCACTGTGGGTTTCACTCACCTCAAAGAGCTGCTTAATGTCGTTCCAAAGACACCAGAAATGTCGCGATCCTCGGTCATCTTGGCGCTGTTGACAGAGGGTGCTGCAGAATATGCACCATTTCGAAAACGACAGGATTAAGCTTAGGATGATGGCGCCTTGGACCCTGTGCGTGGCTAATACGACAAAGAGAGATTTCTGTAGAAATGCTGCGCCAAAAATAGCAACTTCCTAGACATTGCATACCAATGGGGGCGAGACTCTTCCATCGAAACACAGGCCTCGCACAATGAGGGCATTCGTCCGCTTTAGGATATGACTCAAGTCTTGGATGGGGAGAGTTCAGACAGCGCCAAGAAAATCGGTCGATTACAAAAATCTTGCAAATCGATGCTCGGATGAAATCGCTCCGTACCGAGCTGCGGCGACAATGCGGCGTGGGGTCGGGCTGCATTCCAGTCGGTACGGTGGCTCAGCAACAGAATGAGACCTTTGGAAGTTCCAAGGGCTGACGGTTTACTGAATACGGAATGAATTCCTCTCGCTCCCTAGGTGATGTCTTGCCAGGGGCAGGGATGGTCAAGTTTACCGGTGGAAGCTTGTGAATAGGGTTGGCGGGAGGTCCTTCCTTTATACTTTTCATCCCTCTGCCATTCATTTTAATAGATATCTCCAAATATATTTTAGAAAATAAATTCAAAATACATTTATGTGCCTTTGGATTAATGTGCTGCAGGAAATGTACTTGAGAGGCAATAGGCAGCAGGTGCGCTGTCGGCATCGCAGAGGTCAAGGATGCGAGCTGGCATGTAAAGACTGAAACAATGTCTGGCTGCTCAGCTACGACGGTTTTTTTTCTTGCGTCTATGTGAAAGTTATTTTTCTTTCTCGCAAATAATCATATATAAGTTGAGCGCCGGACCTTGCAGCTTCTGTCCTGACATGCTTCAGTACAAAATTCGCATCTACCCCCAAAACACCCCATACGTCCGCCAAATCGACTGAAAATGCAATTCTTTCTCATCACCGCTCTCTTTGCCGCCACTGGCCTTGCCGCATCCTTTACATGCCCCGGCGGCCTCATCGGGGGCAGTCCCGCGTGCTGCTCTGCTAATGTGCTAGGCATCCTGAGCCTGGAGTGCAAGACTCGTATGTTTCCATGGCCATTTTATTCCAATCCATGAATTACAATTAGCTAACCTGTATTTTTAGCCGACGCTGATGGCTGCAAAGAGAACCTTAAGCCCACCTGCTGCACCCTTGTCGCTGTAAGTCACAACACCTCACTAAAGATGCATAACAGAGACACATACTAATTCCTTTTTCTCTTCCCTCTTGACAGGCCGGTCAGGGTGTTCTGTGCAATCCTCAGAATCTCTAAGAAATGATTGTGAATGGCATTTTCTTTTTGTACAATTATGGGTTGATTGAGCCTTGAGGTCAACGATTGTATAATGGGCGACGGCATTGAGTCAGCAAGGACGCGACAGGTTCCGGGCAGAATATTAATACTGTAGCACAGCGATAGGGAAAAAAATAAAATAAAATAAAATAAAAAAGCAAATGCCAAGAGAATTATAGAATGCTTCTGACTACTGTTCAATTCTTCACCCAATTATTGCCTATCGTGGGCTCGTACCTCTACAGAACGAAGCGACGCCCCCTCCATGACAGCGATAAAAAAAATATATTTAAAAATTGGAATTAAAACAGCAAATGCCAAGAGAATTGTAGAATTCTTCTGACTACTGTTCAATTCTTCACATAATTGCTGCCTATCCTGCTTTGGCGACTTTGCAAGACAACGCTGGCCGGCATCGACCCACGTGCGCCCATGTCGATCCCGGCGTGGGCCATTTGGTTCTCTTCGTGGAAACCAGGGAACGACCACGCTGCATCCATTGACCATTAAACATGGAGAGTAACTCAATGCCAAGACGACATGGAGATTAAGACTCAGCTTTTCTAACTTGAAAAGGACTCTGCCGACTATTCTTCTCCGCAACGGGCAGCCAGGCGTCGGCAGCTGCCAGCAGACGGAGAGCCGGCCTTTCTGCCTCTCCTCTCACCATGGCCTCACCTTTGGATTCACCTGCATCTTCACCTTTACCCCCTCTTTCTCCGCCATCAAAAATCATCTCTACCGAGAGAAGCCGACGTCCAGATTGTGAAAGCAAAGGCATCCTCTCCTCCTCAGCAAAGGCGTCCTCAGCTTCTGCCTCCTCATCGCCGCCGTCATCACCAGTCCTCATCAAATCAATACACACCAGAAACACCACCACCAATACCACCAACACCAACCACTGCACTCGCAAACACGGCTCACCATTCTCATACACCTGCTGGCTCATCCTCGCTGCAGTCACCACCCTCTCCACCATGATGCTCCTCCGCACTCTCCTCGCCGCCGCTGCACCATGTGCCGTTTCGGCCGCCTGCTATCACGGCTTCAACAGCCCCTTCTCTTTTGACGCTCACCAGGCCCATCACCCCTCCTGGATGGGCAGCCTGCGCAACGACACCCTGCTCACCAGCCTCAGCGTCCCCGGCACCCACGACACCATGACCTACCAGATTGGCAGCGAGGTCCTGCAGTGCCAGAACTGGAACCTCACGCTCCAGCTCGCCTCGGGCATCCGCTACTTTGACATTCGCGCCCGCCTCCGCGACAACCAGCTGCACATCTACCACGGCGACGGCGACACGGGCTTCAGCTACCAGGACGTCCTGGTGGAAATGTTTGCCTTCCTCGCCACCAACCCCACCGAGGCCATCATCATGCGTCTCAAGCAGGAGGGCACCCCGCTCGGCGAGCACAACACCCTCACCTTTGAGCAGGCCTTCAAGTACTACTGGCACGAGTCTGCCATTACCGCCAAGCAGGCCCGCCACCACATGCACGTCTTTGATCCCGTCGCGCCCCTGCCCTCCCTCGGCGACCTGCGCTCCAAGGTCTTTATCCTGCAGAATTTCCCCGCCGACGGCAACGGCCCCGGGAACAAGTATGGCATCGCCTGGGACGGCCCGCAGATGGTTCTCGAGGATCTCTGGGTCGTGCCCGACGTCTACCACCTCAAGGACAAGTGGGCCGCCATCCGCGATGCCCTCGTCAAGACGGCCGCCGACGTCCAGGACAACAAGGCGCTGTACCTGTCCCACATCTCTGCCAGCGTCGGTGTGTTGCCGATTGAGGCCGCTGCGGGACCCAAGAACAAGACTGTTGTGGGCATGAATGACGAGACGGGCCAGTGGTTGGAGGATGGCGATCAAGATGGTCGCACTGGCGTGGTCATTTTTGACTTTCCCGGCAAGAGGGGCATTGACGCCGTCTTGGCCAGAAATGGTCCTTTCAAGGTCTAATGGATATTTGACAAAGAAATCAGAGGAAATTATCGCACATGGAACATCTTAGCTGTGCAGAGAAAGACGGAGACACGAAATGATGAGAGATGTTTATTTTATAAACTATGATACGTAGAGAAATGAAGCAAACTATATACTTGAAGAAAACAACTTGTTCACACAAAAAACCAAATAAAATCTCCCTCGATGCATCCACCCATCCATCACACATCATCTGTCCATCCATGAACATATATCCTTTGCATATAAACCCATATCAAACATGACTTCTTCATGGCCAAACATGCCAAACATGCCAAGTGAAGAAATGCATCAATTTCCAAAATCAAATGCAAAAATGAGTAGCAAAAACGTGAAAACTCCAAGCTGGGTAAAACAAGTATGCAAATGAATCCACCCCGACATCATTCTTCCCATCCACTGTTATTCCACTGGTACAACTTTTTCTTCATCTCAGCTGCTTCTTCTCGCTCGAGGCTTCTGCTTCTCGCCCGCTGCTTCTGCTTCTCTGGACCTGCTGCTTAGATCCTCGGCACCCCCTACGCCTTCCGCTCCGGACTCCCCTCCCGGCTCTCAATCGAGTCCACCATCTGCAGCACCCGCGACTTGGCCCGCGCCCTCTCCAGCGTCACCGCCTCCGCCGTCCCAAACACCGCCGCCGAGCTCGGCCGCCTGTCCGACATGCCGCCGTCCGTCGAGTGGCTCATCCGTCTCGGCTCCGCCAGCGCGCCCGGCAGCAGCGACGCCCCTTGCTCCGCCAGCGCGCCCTGCCGACTCATCCGCAGCATCGCATCCCGGTCCGCGTCCGTGCTGTCATCATCATCATGATCATGCTTTCCGCGGTAATGCGCGGGCGTGAGGCTGCGGTCGCTGTACAGAGACGGCGTGATGAATGGCGAAAACTGGCTCACCGTCTGCGGATCCAGGGCTGGTTTCGTAATCGTCTGCTCCAGCGGGACGCCGCCGCCGTGGTGCTGCGACTGCTCACCCGAAGAGATGCTCGAAATCTGGCTCGCCGAGTCGAGCACTTCCGCGCGCTGCGGCTCGTGAAGACGCAGTGGCGGTGGCTCAAGCACCAGCGCCGCAGGCTTATTCTTGGCTACTGCTGATGTCTTGGGCGGCGGCGTCACCTCGTCGTCATCATCATCGTAATGGTCGTCCGCGGCGGCATTCACCACCCGCAGTCGCTCCTTGGGCACAGTAAACATGACCTGCACAAGGCGCTGCTCCACCGCCCTCTCAATATCCCACTCGTTCTCCCCATCATCATCCCCAGGACCACCTTTTCCACTTACACGACGTCTCCTCGCACCACCTCTATCCGTAATGTCGCCGCTGCCGGTGCCATAGTCCGGGTCACTCAAATTCCACCCGCGACGGCCCTGTTTCCTCCGCAGGATCTCGCCACTGACCCCCGCGAGCGGCGCCTCGTAGTCTGCACTCACCCGTTCCAGCGAAGGGCGGCGCGGACTCTCTTCACGCATCGGCGACACCGACGCCTCCGACTCGGAGCCAGAAAACACGCGACGCAGGGAGCCCAGCCACGTGCGTCGGGGCTTGCTCTTCGAGGGGGAGCCAGGCACCGGGATGTGGTCGTATTCGTCATAGCCACTCCCCCTCAGGAGACCAGGGGCCTCGGCCTGCAGGGCGCCAAAGCCAGACGTCGCGGTGCGGTAGCTGCCCGACGAGGAGCTGCCGGCCTTTCTGTGGTGGTACACGCCCGCGCCCGCGAGGAGGCTGTCGGCCGCGCTGCGCGTCGACTCGGAGAGGTTGGAGCCGCTCCGGGACTCGTCGTCGCGGTAGGCACCACCACCCCCTGTGGAAAGGTGGCGCTGCAAGTCAACGCCGCCGCCGCTGCGGGTAGGCGAGCTGCGTCCTGCGCGGTTGCGTGCGTAGCGTGTGAGTAGCGCCTCTGCACCGCCGTCTGCTTCCGAGGACCATTCCTGTACTTCAGGATCCGGCCGTTCGGGGCTTGGCGTGCCTCGGCTGGGGATCGCATACGCTGCTGCTGCGGCGGCGGCTGCTGTGCCCGCCGCTACCGCTGCTGCAGTTCCATAGTGATGGTGTCCATGGCTCGTTGAGGGTGGGTTCTGGAATGGGTCGTCAGGGTGGTCGGCAGAAGGTGTCAGGAGCTGCTTTTCGCGGATGCTGTCCTGGCCCTCGTCATCTTCCATTATCGGATGAATCTGGCCGGGGTGCGACGCAAAGTTGCTCATGCGACCGTCGCCGGACGGCAAGTAGGGCACGTAGCCACCACGAAGCTGCGCGCCGCCGCTGCCCACTGGTTTTCTTGGAATGGGGGCCGCTGTCATGCCCTCGCCGGTGCCTCCACTCATGGAGAGGCTCTCGTAACCGTTCCCGCCGTACGCCTTTTCCGCGTACTGCTGCTGCTGCAGGTACGGCTGCTGGTATTCGGCGTTGTTGTTGCTGTTTCGCTGTCCGAACCAGCCCCAGTTGCTGTATCCCGCGGGGGCGGCTTCCATGACGTCGTCGTCGGCGTCGTTGAAGAACTGGGCGTCGCGCGCCATGGCCTGCGCGGCCTCGTCTCGCCTCTGCGCGGTGCGGCGCTTCTTCTGGCGCAGGCAGCAGACGAGCGCAATGGCGCCGATAATCAGCAGCAAACCCAAACCCAGGCCGAGCCCCAGACCCAAGCCCAACCGTGTCGAGCGCGCCTTGGCCGCGGCGCTGTTGGGGCCGACACTGGGTGCGTCGGGATCCTGCGGGCTCGGGGGCGGCTTCGTGTACTCTGTCGCCCACGTCATTGATGTTAGATTTAGAAAACGCGCCGTGTCAGTGACCGAGGCAGCTCTCTTTGTTGTCGATGCGCTACCGTTGATGGCCCAGCCGCCGTACACCATCATAATGTTTCCGGGCAGCAGCGCCGATCCGTGCCCGTACACGGCGTCCCCCTCTGGCTGCGCGTCGGGAACCGCCCACATCCACGACTTGTACGTGTCGCTCATCTTGAGCACGGCCAGCTGCGGCACCGCCGCCGTATTCACGTCCCCGACCCAGCCGCCCATGACGACGACCTCTGTCCCGTCCTGGCTCAGAATCGCCGTGTGGCCCGATCGGCTCGTCACCTCGGGGATGCTCCCATCATCTCTCTTGCTGCTGCTGCTGCTGCTACCCTTGGTGCCGCTGCGGATGAGCTCCGTATTGGCTGCGCGGCCCACGGGCTGCTTAATGTCAATGTACGACCATGACTGCTCCGGCAGGCTCCACACCGCCGCCGTGCTCATATTGATAAACGCCTGCTGCGTGTGCCCGCCGAGCAGAATGTACGTGCGCTTCTGCGTGACCGTGCCCGAGATGTTGGTCAGCGAGGGCGGCTGCGGCGTGAGCGTGAACCCGGCAAACGGCGCGCGCGGGCCGGCCGTCGACGCGATAAAGGACCCGTACCCGGTCGTCGCCGCATCATCCCCCAGACTATCTGGTGCGAGACTCGTCATCATGGTCGTGTAGTTGGCGCTCCCTTGCCAGCTGCTTGAGTCGGTGGTCGCGGGCGACTCGCACATGCCGCCGTAGCTGTACAGCGTCGGCTGGTCCATGACGGGCGCCAGCTTGGCGGAAAAGGCCAGGGTGCCGCCGAGGAAAAACGGCGCGCCGCCCGGGTTCGTCCCCGGTGCGGTATTGCGTGTCGGCCGCTTCGTCCAATTGCCGCCGCCCACAGTCGCGCCGCCGCCGCTATCCTTGCTGTTATCATATGACCAGACTGTGCCCGTGTCGCTGCCGCATACGCCGGCGTAGACGAGCACGGAGCCATTGGCCGTGCGGACGGCGCCAAAGGCGGTGGAAGGGTCGGCATTGTCGCCCGTCAGAAAGGGGAGCTGGCTGGAGAGGACCTTGGGTGACAGGTCGGCGTTGAGCTTGTCGTTGTAGTCGATGGAGAGGAATTGGACGCTGCCGTCGTCGGCCTGCTTAAAGATGTAGGTGTCCCCGGCGCCCCGGCAGGATGCCGCGCTGAAGCACGACGACGGTGTGAGGATCTGCGTCGGGACGTAGGGGAACTTGTGTGAGGCAGTGGCTGTCGAGGAAAAGGCGAGAAAGGCCGCTGTGGCTAACCGCCATGGTCGCCGTCGCACAGCGCCGGGACGCTGTTGCGAGGTCATTTGCGGTGTAGTTTGAATGTATAAACGTATATCTCGTTTCGTAGAGAGGAGTTTCGTCTTGTCTCGGTTGTGTCGTCTCTTCAAACCATGGTTATTTTTATTGCA
This sequence comes from Zarea fungicola, assembly GCA_900169235.1. NCBI lineage: Eukaryota > Fungi > Ascomycota > Sordariomycetes > Hypocreales > Cordycipitaceae > Zarea > Zarea fungicola. Next base: position 232,216 of record FWCC01000075.1, read on the forward strand.
AGCTGTCCAAGTCGGTGACGACCGTCTGAGTATAGAGCTTCAAAGCCTCGTAATGATGGCCCATTTACAAATCCGGTCTCGGTCCGGAGGCAAGGCAAAATCGTGGCCACGGCCAAAGTAAACAAGACAAAGAATATGGACTAAGAAGCAAAGTGTCGACAATGGCTACGCTTGTCTTTGGCAAGCCTCAAAATACGTAAAGTGGTTGAAAATAAAGCAGATGAAGAAAAAAGGACAGAAGAAGAAAGCAAGCCAAGGGAGGAGGCAGTACAGAAGGGTTGTGCAGTGTGTCCTAAAATGAAGCACACACAAAGATTATTGTCTCGCCGTCCCGCCCACTCTGTAACCTTGCTCTACCAGGCCAAGGAAAGCGGGGGTTTTGGTAACAAGTAGCAACGGGGGGTGAGGGGCTGGGAAGCAAACGGGTGGCTTCAACGTAACATTCAAGATGGCAAATGGGATGTGTTGGAGCATGTGTGTCTAGCTAGCGACTACAGATATTACTGTCCACGAGTCCAAGTGGGATGAGCCAGCCATGCACAAAGCAGCAGGTGAGCACCAGAAATGGTGCATCTTGGCACTAATTGGTGACCACTAGCTCAAGTGGACATGCTATCTTTATGTTCCAGAACAGTCCTATTGTCTAAAGTGCGTGCGAAACAGGCAAGGATATGATGTCTGGTGCATTGTTTTGGCGGCCGTGGTTGCTACGGAGACGGCGATCCTTTTAGTGTGGACTGGCCGAGCCACCGCAACACGCCACCAATAGTCTCACTGTACCAGTATGGAGTGCAATCATGCCACTTAGAGTTTAATGTAGTTGTACTGAGTAAACAAGAATGTAGAAATCTGGAAATGTGAAAACCTCCGTTGCTGGTTTAGATGAGGCCGATCAATGTGAAACGCGTTTCGCTATCAGTGCACACAATACAGTCAAAGTGCTTGGATAGACTGCGAGCTAGGCAGTATTTAATTAGTGACGGCAGTGACAACCTGGTGACATGTAAGATACGCCACCTGCAGGACCCTTCATCTACATTTATTAGTTACTCGGCTGACGGATTGCTACGTTTCAAAACGGCCAGAAATGGCAAGGCCGCAGGAGTTGGTGAGGTGCAGATTAATCTAACTTAATTTATTTAACATGTTCCCCAATTCAACGTAGCCGGCGGGATTTCTCATATTTCTGCTGTAGTCTAGGGTAGGCCGACTTGACACGACGCAACAGATCTGCCAGAAGACGTTGGAGTTTTGTGTCATACTGTATACATGAAGAATGCCATTTATTCAGCCAATTAGTCACTTTGTACTGTCAAAGAAGCAATTGGTTACAAGGAAACGGAGCGTATTGGCACTGACAAAACCTCGCGCTACTACACACACATCTCACCATTCCAAGTCATCAACGCGCCAAAAGTAACTTTCAAACAGTTTTCTGTTGATCCCTGCTGAAAGAAAATACATACATCAAGCCCAAGGCCCTACATCTCATAATCAGCACTGCCCAAGACATCCGCAGGCCCAGGTAGCTGCCGTTCCAACTCCTTTACCTTTTGCTTGTACTCGTTGAGCGTATGCAGCAACTCCTCAACCTGCTCCCGCGCGTCCATGTCCATGTTTCTCTCGTAAAATGCCAACGCCGTAGTCGCCCTCTCTAGCTGCTGATCCTTGACCTCTAGCATATCCTGCAGCACCTTGACGTCTTTGTTGCCATTGCCATCATCATCAACACTAACATACCCATTATCAAACCCTCTTCGTCCTACGGGCTCTTTCCCCTTGGCAGCACTCGCACTCCTCTTCTCCATCGCCGCCTCCAACGCCGTCGCCCGCTCCGCCCACCGCGGCGTCACCACCGACACCACCGTCGGCCGCCTCTCCATGTCCAGCAGGTGTCCCAGCGCCGCGTTCTGCCGAATCCCCGGCATCATGAAGAGCGTTCCTTGCCGTCCCTGACCCTTGATGCGGAAGAAGCGCGTCTCCAGATCGACGGGCACGAGGCCCCGGGCATACCACTCGCCGCCGCGCTGCTTCATCCACGTCGCCTCGCCGCCGACGCCGAGATCCCACCACAGCGCCTGCTTCTTTTCGACCTGCGCCTCGGCGCGGTCGAGCACGGCGTGGATGCGCTCGTACACGACGCTCCGGTTCCCCACGATGAGGAGCTCGTCCTGCGGCACGGGGATCCCCTCGGTGCCCTCCTCGCTGGTGTCGGCATGCCGCGGCGCCGCGGGTATGCCCTCCACCGCCGCGAGAGCGTTGGTGTAGCTGATTTCGAGCTCGTGCAGGCGCCGGATCAGGGACTGGGTGTGCAGAAGCCACTGGCCGAGGAGCGTGTTGCGGGCGGCGTCGAGCTGGGCGGCGTCGGCGCCGTACGCGCTGGGGAGCACGGACATGAGACCGCCCGTCGCGCTGAACTCGTGGTCCAGGAGCTCGAGGCAGGCGTTGGCGTGCATGACGAGGTTTGCGTGCGTCGCAAACGGTCGTCTTGGCCGTGGTCCCTCGTCGCCACCTTTGCCGTGTCCTCCTTTACATGTCGTGGAATCATCGCCATCATCATCATCGTCATGGACAGTGTGGAGCGGGCAGTGGGCTTCGGGCCCGTCGCGCTCGCTTTCGTGGGCAATCGTGTTTAGGAGCGCCCATATAGGGAGGTGGTGGCTCTCGTCGTCGTTCTTGTACGGCGCGCCGAGGTCGTTGAGCCAGTCAAAGGCGTCGTTGTGCTGGAACGGTGGCACGTTTCCATTTCCATTTCCTGGGACGGGCACGGCGCCGGCGTCGCCAAGGACGCGGCGGCCGTCGGAGACGCTGAGGCGCTGGATGAGAATGGCCAGGGACTGGGCGTGCTGCTTGAGCGCGAGGAGCGTGGGCGGACGGTGGGAGGAGAGGTAGGAGCAGTTGACGTGGGCGAGGCGCTGGAGGTCGGCCTCGGTGAGAAGGCCGTTTTCCGGGTCGGTCCAGGTGTTGGCCCATGATCGGGCGTAGGATGTAGCTGGGATGGCGGGCGGCGCCGTATTAAGCGCCGGCATCTTCAAGATTTATTGAAACAAGAACTGAATATTAATATTGATTTTTATTACTTTATTCTCGTGTTTACAGTATTAAATGCAGCACAGGGTTGGATATTCTATTATACAACGTTGACATTGCTCACATCGAGAGTGCACGCAGCCACATGTCCCAATTCGAAATGAACAAAGAAACAGTGTGGCTGTATAAATAGTATTGCCAGGCAAACCATTTCTTTGTTCAACAATCTACCGCCGCATTTGTCGATTGTCGACGTACGGAGTAGATGGTTTGCATGTCTTTGTTCTACAAGTTGCTGCCCCGAGCGTCTGTGACTCTGAAAAGTCCGACAACTACTGCAAAACTCTTATCAATAGCCTTGGATGGGATATCCCCGAATTTAATCATATACTCCCAACAGCAGAGGAGTCATGTTCTCCAGAACCGGCCGGAGCTGGTGTTGGTTACGGCGTAGCCAGACTCCGGAGCTCAGCATTCGTCCCCACCTTCGGAGGGCGCGAGCGGCACAAGAGTCATGCCGATCAAGCAAGCGGTCCGAATGTCGTAATCTCTAGAAAATTAAATAAATACCAATCCATCCAAGAAGAAGAGAAAAAAATTGAACAAAAATAAAATAAAATAAAGTAACATCTCTGTTGAATTAGCCACAATGCCTCTTCATTTGCGCCTCGCCACCGAGGCCGACACGGATGGCATTGCCCGCGTCGCGAGAACCGCTTTTGACCCCTCCACCGATGCCATTGCCCGCAACCTCTTCCCGACACACCTGCAGCCGGCGGCGGGACCCAGCGTCAATGGCGAGGGTGGTGCCGCAGACGAGGTCGATCACGGGCTCGTCTGGCGGCGCACTCGCAAGGGCATCAAGGCGCGCACGGAGCGCGTCGTCCTCATGGTGGTGACGGACGACACCCTGCCCGCCGAGGAGGCCATTGTCGGGTTCTCGCTGTGGGAGGAGCCGGTGCCGGCCGACTACGTGGCGGACGCGAGCAAGAAGCCGGAGCCGCAGATTCCCTGCCCGACGCTGGACGAGGAGGCGTACAGGACGCTGCGGCGGGTGACGGCGGAGGCGACGACGACGTATTTTGGCGAGGCCGGGTACAAGCACATGTGGTGTGAGTTTTAAAAAATTTACCAGCTTCTTGTTTTACTTTACTAATACTAGTACTATCAGACCTGGATTACCTTGGTGTGCACCCCAATCATCAGCGCAGGGGCATTGGCAAGATGCTGCTCAATTGGGGCATTGACAAGGCCAAGGAACAAAACAAGGATGCCTTTCTCATCGCGACGCCGGCAGGGGTGCCGCTGTATCAAGTCATGGGCTTTGAGGGCCTGGAGCCGTTTATGCTGTTTGATACGCCGCATACGGGTATGATTAGGAGACCGGGGCAACAATAGACGCAACAGACGGCAACACTTGTTGTGTATGCACAATAAGCTGTGTGATTCATCTGATTGCTGCAACGAGGCACTCGCGGAATAGACTGCTAGACGATACCGGCGTGTTGCTCTCTGCTACTCCCGCAATGGGCAGTGTTGGACAGGTGGGAGCTGCAGGGAGACTATAGAGACTGCAAAAGGCTATAAATATAAATAAAATAAAGATGGAATTCTATGTATGGAGCTTCTGAATTTGACCAATCAGTAATCAATTGATATGAGTCGCGTACGAATGTGCGACTTTGGTGAGCTTGTCGTCATGCGCATTTTTGCCTGTTGGTCCAGATGTCCCACTATGCAATTGAAGATGCAGGTAAGCGCTAACTTGTACCGGACGGATCGGTTGCTCCATTCCACTGCATGACAGTTGCCTGATTATTTCCTCACCTTTGCACCCAATTTGATCCGGATATCGTCGTCATTCTCCTTCTCTTCAGACCTGACCTCCAACTAGTCAACATGGCGTCTTCTCTCAGCGCAGCAAACCTCTTTTCTGTCCAGGGCCTGGTGGCCGTTATAACTGGAGGTGGCACAGGTTTGTCCTGCCGACTACGTATGGATGAGGCATAAACTGTATACTGAGAGGTCCCCGCACGCAGGTATTGGCCTCATGATGGCAAGGGCTCTCGCAGCCAATGGAGCTGCCAAAGTATACATCCTTGGCCGTCGCGGAGAGGTGCTGCAAGAAGCCGTGCAAAGCTCCGGATTTCCCGACATTCTCATTCCCATTGTAGCCGACGTAACGTCCAAGGAGTCTTTAGAAGGGGCGGTAAAACAGATAAGCGCCGAGACGGGGTTTATTAATGTGCTCGTGGCCAATGCAGGGCAGACGGGACCGCGGCACAACTTTACTGGCTCGACGATTGACGAGTTTCAGGCGGAGCTGTGGAAGCCGGATATGAGCGAGTACGTGGATACATTTGCCGCCAATACGGCTGGTGTGTGGTATACAATTGTGGCGTTTCTGAAGCTGCTTGACGAGGGCAACAAAAAGGGCAATGTCTCGCAGAGCAGTCAGGTCATTTCTACGGGCAGCGTCGGGGGGTTCAACAGGAAAACGCAAGGCAACTACGCGTATGCGCAGAGCAAGGCGGCACTGACGCATTTGACGAAGCAGCTGGCAACGCGGTTGATACCGTATGGTATCCGTTCCAACATGATTGCGCCTGGATGTACGTTTTACATGACCAAAAGGAAAAAAAAGGAAAAAAAGTGAGACGAACGCTAACAAAATGTCTAGTATACCCAGCAGAATCGGCAGCCGAATTCATCAAGAGGTTTGAGAATATTGAGCTCAAGACGATAGTGCCAGTGAATCGGCTGGGAACAGAAGAGGACATGGCGGGGTGCATCCTGTATCTGACAAGTCGGGCTGGTGGTTATTTGAGCGGGTGTGTGATTGTGACGGATGGAGGATCGCTGTCCATTCTGCCTTCGACGTATTAGGAAGTACAGTGATGGTCTCAAGACTGGTTGCTGTTTGAGCAACAGTTCCACCAGCAGTGACGGACTCGAAAAGGCGGAGCAACGTTAGTATCGATACAACTTGTCATAATACAAAGCGTGGATCGATCCGAAGAGTTGGTTTCGGTGTAGATACAAACCATGACTGCTGTGATGATGTAATGATCTGCCGGAATGGAAGACCCGTTTCCACCTTGGGGATTAGTTAAAGTTTGACGCCAGGCCGCCCCAGCCACTGACAAGAGGGGAAACAGGGCAATAGCCGACTGCTATCATGAACCTGTGCTGGATTTGGAAGACCGAAACCGAGGGTACGATGTTTGTCGGCGGCTGGCCGACTGCTGAGATTGGGGCGGTGTTTCAATTGAGATTTTCCGCCCTTGGCCTCGAAATGGAGACCTAAGAGCCATGGCAGTCCCCACCAGGCCAATCTTGCCATGACAATTGTCTTTCTGAAGCGATCGTCCAAGCCTTGGCCCGATGGATCTCGACATTGTGCCATTGATGACGATGGCAGGTCATGTTGGAACAAAGCTGTAGAGGGCTGGCCAGATGGATGAAAGCTTCATGCTGCTGTACTTGGGCGGGCATGTCCGGTAATTCGTCTCGCTATTGTACATGTCGAGTGCACGGGTAGATTGGGCGATGGATGAAACTGTAAATTGAGGAGACGAGGTAGGACAATAAACATGTGTGATGGTGATGTTTGCACCCAAGAGAGATGTAGCTGGGTGTCTTGGCGGCAGCGGATGACGCAGACATCATGCCATGCAAGCAGGCATGCAAGCAGGTGTGCAAGCGCAAGCAGCGTGCGGGGAAGAATTAGCCTGCCACTCGCCTGGGCCGAGGGCAGAGGCTACCAGTATGCATTGGCTCTTGGCTTTGATGGATGGTGGCGTCGAGGGTGTTGGAGAGGGTGTGATGCAAGGTGGGGGATAGTCGCAGGACAAAGGTCGGCCGAGACAATGACAGCAAACAATAATTTTCTACTAGTACCCAGTTTGCCAGTATAAATTTTTTTTTTTTAACTCAGGCTTGGGCAGAAAGAATTGGGTTCTCAAGTGTGGCACCCGGCTAACAGCTGCCGGCACCAGCTGGCAAGATGTGGCACAGTGGCAGCGTGTAAATATCTTGTGGCGTTCAAGGGCACAGCTGAGCAGGGATGTGGGAGACGGTCGAGGCAGGCCGACGCAGGGCTCGAGTGGGCAGGGCTCAAGTGGGCAGTCGGGAAGGGACAGCTATGCAGGGTCCTGGACATTTTACTATAAACCAGAAACTATAAACGGGCAGTGCAGCATAGCAAGTACAGACTACAAAGTAGAGTGACACAGTGATGGCCGGCAAGAAGCTGATGAGAGTAAATTGCAGCACTCGTGATACTTGGTACATGATATACTCGCCATGTTGATACATACTGCTACATGCTGCCACATGCTGCCACATACTGCCACTGCGAAGGACTTTGACAGGGTTGGCCAAGGTGGGGCGGTGCTAATTGGCATTTGGCATCCCAGTGGTCCACTACCGAGAGGCTCTTCTCACCAAGCTGATGCTCCCAGTAAAGCCGACTGCTACAGGGGAGGGAGCCCACCTTATCGGCACCATCAGCGCCATCCAGTGCCTTGTAGCCGGTATTGACGGTCAAGGTGAAAATTTTAAAATTGCATCCATTGCAGTGGATGTACCTAGTGAACGGAGTACAGAGGAGTGGTTCGACGAGTTTGGTAAAGTCGAAAGAAATTAAAGAATAAGGAACTAGTAAAGATTTTTTGAATTTTTTCAAAGAAAACTGATTGTGGAATTGCCAAAGGACTGCAGTAGATATGACGCGCTGCTGCATGCACTGTACTGTACTGTACAGCATGTACAAGGCTGTCTCAGTTGCTGTCAGTGCTTTCAGTTGTTGTCCAGTGCCCGTTGCTGTGCTGCCCATGCCGCTCCCCTCAGAACGGCGGGTGGACTCACTGGACAGCCACTGAACCACTGGTTGGACCACGCTAGTTACCTTGTATGGTACAGTGGCATCATGACGGCGAGGGATCATCACCCAAATAGCAACAGGCGAGACAAAACAATACCAGCCGAGAGGTTGCATAGACTAGCATTGACTAGATTTTACTAGCATTATTTCACCATTATTTCACCATTATATCGTAGCATCACTAGCAGTATTATCCCTCACCACTGGTACACAGCCCAGTCAAACAAGCTGATGCTCGATATTGCCTCTACTCGGACCTGCCAGCGCCACGACATGTCCAGATAAGCGGATAGTAATGCGCAGCGAAATTCTCCAGCTCACATCGTCCCAACACACTCACATGCCGCCGCCCGCCATGCATCTCTCAGCTGTCCTGTGTCTTGGTTCCCCTCGCGTCTCCACCTGGCAGCAAGCTCCAGATCGACACCCTGTCCCTGCCCCACCCGCTGGGCTACCTACTGCTTGACTGCTTGCAATAAAAGGAATCGACTCACCACTACCAGTACAGTAGGCACTTGGCACTAGCTAGTGGTACAAGCTCTCACGACAGACCGCGACCCAATTGACCAAAAGCTCCAGCCGCTAGCACACTCTCGTAGTAGCGTCGCCACTCCCCTGGCCGAGACATTGACTTATTACGTCTTTGACCAAGTCCTGCGCCCGTGTACCGCTTGCTATCAAGCTACCAGCTAGCTAGCAGCAGCTACCAAAATACTGGAGATTAATTTCCCAATTATCGACTCGTCCGTCGCCCATCAATACCCCCCTGGCCGACAAATATCGATCGATTCTTTTTTTTATTAACCGTGCACGGCGCCAGCTCTAGCCAACTTGCTCACTTTTATCTTGCTTTTTCCCTTCCTTTTTCCCTTCCTTTTTCCTGCCTTTCCTGCCTTCTGTTTCACTTGCTGCTCCCGTGGAACCAGCTCTCCTCCACCTTACACAGACAAACCACCAAACTGTCTTGTCTTGTCTCGCCTTGCTCTGCTACCGTTTGCGTACCCAGGCAATACGTAAACAAGAGATTCAATTAACCGGGGACCTGCATCATCTCCATCCATCCAGACAGTAGCCGCAAACTCAAATCCCTGCCGTCTCACCCTGCCGCCGGCGCTCGACCACTTCCCTGCCAACCCGCCGACCCGCGACACCTACGCTACGACTTCACTCAAAACCCACCAGTGTCCCAGTACCACACCCCCTGCTGCGCTTCCTTCCTTCACTTTACCATCTTCGCAAAGTTGCCACGCGCGTCTGGATTACCAAGTACTGGTATTGTAGGCCCAACCGAACCGCCTCACGCAATCGCGGACCACCCCTTCAACCGTCGTTTAGTCGCTGCACGTAGCAGTCGACAAATCCATCGTCATGGGTGCCTTTATCAGCTGGATCAAGGACAACCTCAACAAGGACCCTAACCAGGGGTCCGCCAGAGACGCAACTTCCTCGTCGCTGTCGGGTTCGTCTCATCCATCCCCCACCCATCATGTAGACTGATTTGCTTCTCTTGACCTGCCACTGACACTCCATCGCATAGGCATGATTGCGACGCTTGTACCTGTACTGCTCCTTTCCGCAGTCTACTTCATCATCTGGCTTGTTGCCAGACGTACGCAGTCGCGATTCTACGAGCCGAGAGCATATCTCGGCTCTCTACGCCCCTTCCAGCTTTCCCCAGCTCTGCCCAAGGGCTGGTTCAACTGGATTGGCCCCTTCTGGCGTCTCCCCGACGAGACTGCTCTGCGCCACCAGAGTCTCGATGCCTACCTCTTCATCCGCTACCTCAAAATCTGCACCGTCATGGCCGTCGTCAGCATGATCATCACCTGGCCCATTCTCTTCCCCGTCAATGCCACTGGCGGTGGTGGCCTCAAGCAGCTCGACATTCTCAGCTACGGCAACGTCGACCCCACCAAGCACAAAAACTACTACTACGCCCATCTCTTTGTCGGCTGGGCCGTCTACGGCTTCATCATGTACATGATTACCCGCGAGCTCATCTTCTACGTCAACATCCGCAACGCCTTCTTCAACCACCCCAACTACGCCCGTCGCATCTCTGCCCGCACCGTCCTCTTCACCAATGTCCCCCAGGACTACCTCAACGAGGCTCGCCTCCACGCCATGTACCCCGGAGTCATTCGCAACGTCTGGATCGCCGGTGATGTCAAGGAGCTCGAGGAACAGGTCGAGAAGCGCGACGAGACCGCCCTCAAGCTCGAAAAGGGCGAGGTCAGCCTCATCAAGGCCGTTAACAAGGCCCGCGCCAAGGAAATGAAGAAGAGCGGCGCCGACCCCGAGCAGCGCGACACCGAGCCCACCCGCGACACCGAGACTGGCACCATTGCCTCCCGCTGGCTCCCCGACAAGAAGCGCCCCTCCCACCGCCTCGGCCTCCTTGGTCTCATTGGCAAAAAGGTCGACACCATTGAATGGGGCCGCACCGAGCTCCGTGCCAGCATCCCCAAGGTCCAGGCCCTCCAGGACGAGTACAGGGCCGGCAAGTACACAAAGGTCCCCGCCGTCTTCATCGAGTTCAACTCCCAGCGCGACGCCCAGGCCGCCTACCAAAACGTCTCTCACCACACTGCCCTCCACATGGACCCCAAGGCAATTGGCGTTCACCCCACCGATGTCGTCTGGAAGAACCTTGGCCTTCCCTGGTGGCAGCTCGTCATCCGTCGCTACGCCGTCTACGCCATCATCATTGCCTTGATTGTCTTCTGGGCCATCCCCGTTGCCATTATCGGTGTCATCTCCTCGGTCGACACCATCAAGGCCCTGCCTGGTCTGGGCTGGATCAATGACATTCCCCAGGTCATCCTCGGTGTCGTCTCCAACCTCTTGCCCTCGGTCGCTCTCGCCATTCTCATGTCGCTCGTTCCCGTCATTATGCGTGCCCTCTCCAAGGTCGCCGGCTGCAAGACCAACACCGAGTCCGAGCTCTTTACCCAGCACGCCTACTTCATCTTCCAGGTCGTCCAGATCTTCCTCGTCCGCACCATGACCAATGCATTCGCCGATTCCATTGTCGACATTGCCGAGAATCCCAGCAACGTCCTCAACATCCTGGCCACCAACATTCCCAAGGCCTCCAACTTTTACATTTCCTACTTTATTGTTCAAGGTCTGACCATTGCCATTGGTACCATGACCCAAGTTGTCGGTCTCGTCGTCTTCCGTTTGCTCTACAAGTACCTCTCTGGCACCCCTCGCGCTCTCTTTACCAAGTGGACCTCGCTGGCTGGTGTGCTTTGGGGCAGTCTGCTCCCGGTCTATACCAACATAGTAGTTATTGGTAAGTAAACATGCCAGAAAGCATGCCCGAAAAATGCCCAAACAGTGATTGCGGCCTTTGAACTTGAAAAGTACTAACAAATTGCAGGCATCACCTACGCCGTCATTGCTCCTCTCATGCTCTTCTGGTCCAGCCTGGGTCTGTTCCTCTTCTACCTCGCCTACCGCTACAACATGCTCTACGTCACCCAGACCACTGTCGACACCAAGGGCCTGATTTACCCCCGTGCCCTCAAGCAGCTCTTCGTCGGCATCTACCTTGGCGAGATTTGCATCTTTGCTCTCTTCATCATTGCCAAGACTCCTGGTCCTGCCGTCTTGATGGGTATCTTCCTCATCTTTACCATTCTCTACAACGTTACTCTCCTCAAGACCTTTGAGCCCCTTCTCCGTGGACTGCCCACCAGCCTGGAAGCTGAGGCCTCCCTCGCCACTGGCCATCTCGGTACTTCCGAGGATGCTGCCGCAGACAAGAAGGTTGCTGCCGCCGAGAATGGTGCCAACGGCGCCGACGCCAGCAACGGTGTCGAGGCAAACGGCACTGAAGCCGCTGCCGCTGCCCCTGTACCCGCACCTGCCAAGCCCCAGGGCAACATGTTCCAGCGCTTCCTCAAGCCCTGGATCTACTCCGACTATCACGTCCTCCAGAAGCTCATTCCCGCCGACGACTACGACATGGACGCCCACTTTACTGCCGAGGACGAGGCCACAGCCTACCTGCCCCCTGCTGCCTACCGCGCTGTCCCCAACCTGTGGATTCCCGAGGATATCGCAGGTGTCTCCAAGCAGGAGATTGCCGAGACGAGCAAGGTCATTGACATTTCCGACGAGGGCTGCACTCTTGATGCCAAGAACAACATGCACTGGGATGAGGAGACTGCTCGCCCTCCGATTTACACGGAAAAGGCAGAGTACTAATTTACAGGCGGAACAGAGGTTTCGGAATTTCTTTTTTTTTTTAATTATTTTGTGATACCCGTGTGCTATAAGGTACATCTCTCGCCTAGAACTCACCCAGGCTGTACATGCAACTAAAAGGACAAACTTTTGGCTTGTACATTTTGGTTTCTCTTCTTGGCTCATGACAAAAATACTTGATTTATGCTTTCTTTTATCACTTTTCGTCACCTGGTGCGCTTCCATTTCAGAGGTACACTGGGGAGGAAGTGAGTAGATAAGTAGATTTTTCTTGATGCACTTTATTGTAGGTAGTTTTACTAGGACTTAATGTAATGATTTCCCAAATGAAGATGAAGCGTGCATGTGTACGTGTAGGTGAATTGTTTTATGTGTGTCAATCTGGTCTGTATTTGTGTACATAGCTTTTGTATATTCCGACAACTAGTCAAGTCAAATCTGCGGGTTTTCTTTTTACCCAAAACTCAATTTCCAATCTCGTGTGATCCAAACTGGGTATCATGTCCTGAGCGAACACCAGTGCCTTTCCAAAGTCAACGCAAAGGAAGAAAAAAAAGACCCCAACTCCAGACGCCACCAACAGACAAAGGAAACAAAGGAACAAGAGACAAAAAAAAAAAGAGAGAAAGCAACAAAAGAAGAGCAAAAGCAAAAGTAACAGGCGCAGGAAAAGCCATCTGTGCCAGCAGAGAGAATTCCTTCAGTCTTCTTCTTCCACCCCATCATCGTCCTCATCATCACCATCATCATCATAATCATCGTCGTCGTCGTCGTCGGCATCTGCCTCCTCCTCCTCCTCCTCCTCCGACGCAGACACCGTGCTCTCACGCCCCTCGTTTGCTGCAGCCACAAGCCATGTCGCCGCGGCAATTCTCTGAGCCTCATCCGCCACTTTGACGAGGGCGGCCGCCGCGTGCACAACCTCTGCGTCTTCCTCCTCATCCTCGTCGTCTTCGTCGTCGTCGTCGTCGTCACCGAAACCATCCGTAGCAACCTCGCGGCCTAGCATCGGGTAGTGTTGCATTGCGTCCAGCAGGACCCGCATGTCCACAACCTCCCTTGCCGGGGAGGGGATGGGGAGAGGCTCATGGCTGGTCGAAGCGAGGACCAGCTCCCTGTGGGAGGTCCCGGCATTTGTCAGCCTGTATCTTGCTGCCTCGCGGGTCCCGGCGGGAACAAGGTTGTTTGATGAATGGGCCGTCGAAGTGGTAGTTGCAGCTGCAGTGGATGCCCCGAGAGGCCGGGGGCGAAGGGGACGGATTGCTAGGACCCTGGTGGGGGTTGCTGGTATGGTGTTGTTGTTGGCCCGGAACACAAACATGGGACGAGATGCTGGGGTTGAATGTTCCAATCCAGCAGAAGCAGCAGAAGCATCTGTCGGAGCAGCAGTAGGAACCTCATTGGTAGAGCTGGCATCGTTGTGGCCGTCTGGTAAGCTCTCACACTCGGGATAGATAAAGTCCGTTTGGGCAGCGGCTGACGCGACGGGTGCTGGCCAAGGGCCATCAAATCGCTGAACTGGCTGCCAGTAACCATGGAAGACGTCTGAATTACCGTCGACAATGTAGGTGTTGTCAAAATTCAAGAGAGACGATAGGTGCAAAGGTTGAGGCGTCCTTGGCTGGTAACTGGAATATTGTACATTTATGTCTGCTCGGCTGTTGTTGGCCTGCCCGAATACAAACGGCCTTGGGATGCCGGACACTGGGTCCGCAGCAGCAGCGGAATCCAGCTGTTGTGCAAGAGTGTCGATGTTCTGAGCTGTGTTGTTTCCCGTGAGGGTAGAGAATAGAGACGTATCATTGGTAGTTCCTTTTTCCATCTTGACTTGGGGAGAAGTAGGCTCAAACTGAAGACTTTCTTGGACAGCAGGTGACCATGATGGGACCAGAGGGACATCCGTAGGCTGTATGATGTCTTCAGACGGGATGCTGGATGGATAACGACGCATGCCATGTAGTGGTTTGCCGTCCGGACCAAGCGGGATTTCAAAACTAGACATTTTTGGGGGAAGAACTTTGAGGTGGCTTTGAGGTAGTTTGTGAAGAGCAAAGAGCAACGATATTGTTGACGAAGATGCAGAACACAGCAGTGACAAAGCAGTGATAGATGATAAACGAAGCGATGATCAAAAGCGATGAAAGGAAGCAGGAGGTAGGGTTGATTTAGGAAGCAAAATATATAGAACGCAGTGGGCGAGACTATCTGCGTTTGCAATGTGGGCTGCCAGCTGCCAGTATCTACAGGTGTAAGCTACTGGCAGCTGTTTATGGAGCGTGAATGGGCGGTGACCGTCCTCAGTCTCGGAGCGTTCTATTTGACGGTGAAACTCGCAGTGAGAGAAGGCTATGCTGGGTGCTGATCTGCTTGGGTGGAAGCTTTCGTTGTATATCAGACTGGTCTCATTCTCTACAAGTTTACGGCTTCATTTTCCCTAGTCTGGAGCAGGAATGGCCCTCTGGCCAATTGCTGCCAGAAGGCGTTCCATACTACCCCAGGGACGGGCAGCGTGAATTCCAGGTGGGCCGGCAAACATGGTACGTCACACAAGGTCGATACGTGAGTCTCGTTGCGGGGACTTTGCAGCTGGCAATAGAATCTCGGGGAACCATGGCTTCTCTTCCGGGAGCATAGGATGGAGAGAGGCGCTGGCGAGCAGGTAGGTTGGTTAACGGCTGTGTAGGAGCGTCACATGTAAATTTCAAAGTGAAGAGTAGCATACGCAACAGGTGAGCAAAGCTTTGCACTGCTTTCGTGTGTTAGGTAGTTTTTGGGTATGCTCAGGCAGCATTGTTCCTCTTCAGATATCAGGTGGATTAATGGCTGAGGAATAGTATTGCACAGTACGTCAAAGAAGACCAGAAGAGCAGAAGAAAATTGTAAAGCGAGACGAGTTGGTAGCAGCAAACATTGTAGAATAGGCTCTTTGTCGATCCAGCTCTTTGTTGATGGTTGGCGTGGAGTGGGAGCTAGCCTCGTTCCTCAGAGCACCCGAGCCACCAGCCGGTTCCCTTTTGCTATGTATTCCTGGTATTCGTGTCGAAAAGCGTAGGAAGTATTCTAGAGAAGCATTCCCCTGCGAGCTCACAAGAAGTGCTTGCGTGTCGTTGAAGTTTTGCCCGTCGTGCCATTGACAGCCTGAGCTCGGAGACACCTGTTTAGTATAGCGCGCACAGCCTCCTCCGACTTAGCCTTCACACCTTACCTCGATGGACCGTACATACATTTGTGTTTGAAGCAATTCAAGTGTTAAAACATGGCACAGTACCCTTTGGATCACTTGGATCTCTTTATACTCTGTGTATAGTCTGGAACATCATCGCCATCGCTGTACAAACGCACAGTCTCGCGTCCGTCCGAGAACCGACAACTCTTTGCTTCTCTTACCAGTCTTTTAGGTCTCGTTGATGATCAGAACCGCTGCACTGGCTGGCAACAGCCGACCAAGAGCCTACAACGCGCGGAAATGAAGTCCTTGGTGATCTCTCAACTTGGCGCTGGCTTGGCTAGTCAACTGGCTCCATCTAACGTTTGAAGACGCGAAACTGACGGACAGAGAATGGCCCAGCAAACGGCGATACGACAGGCACTCTACATCATCATGTAAACTCTTTAACGGCCCTCCGATACGTACTCTACTCGGTAAATCTCCCCTATCCTCCTCGATTGGCTGTCGGGACTCCATCTTCTACCTCGCTGGAGCAGCGCGCCATTGCGTTCGCGAAGCAGTCTGTACCTGCCGACAAAATCTTTCCCTTCATCGCTCATATGAAGACCCAGGCCTCCCTCACGCTAACCAATGTGCAAAGGCATGAAGAAAAACTCGTTCTGAAGATCCACGACTCTGAAAGAAATCGAATAGATCCAAGTGGGCTAGAAACTCCTCCGCCATTCTTGCTCGCCTGCATACAACAGTACTAACGTCGGTGTAGACTTATTCGACCCAGAACCAAAACTTGTTACCAATCGCTTGACCAAAGTGGCGAATACATCATGCTATTCATTACCCTTTCAGAAAATTGCAGAATGCATTCCAGTTCACAGAAGATCAAAGGCGGCAACGATGGCATGCGCCACCAAGTACACGAAAACGAAGGGTTCCAGTTTACATTCAACTCATCACTGATGGTTCCGACCGCTGTGGCTGTACCGATCAAAAGCCCGTCATATCCGATCGAAAATCCAACTTCATGCGGGTTCGGATAGCTGCAGATTGCGGATGCCACGCTCCTCGTCTCAATCCGATCGATGTTCAATCAACACCAAATACCCCTAGATCCATGCATGCATTGAAAGAAAACAATGAAAGGGGCATCAATGTGCTAGTCTTGGCTATCTTTGTCGAATCGATAACGGGATGGTCGTTGAAGAGCAATACTGTCTGTTTGAAATTGTCTTTCAGCGCCTGTACTAACCAGAATTTACGGTGCAGTGAGCTAAGCAGCGACTAATCCTGATTGCAAGCTCGGGTACGCGCAGTCTTGCACTCCATTTCGAATAGGAGCCACCCATTCCTTGATCAGCTCCAGAGCTGTTATTGGGAACATTTGCAAGGGTTCAAAACATCGATGGTCTACTTGGCGAGGCATGGAAACAAGGCTATTCCAGTGTTCCAAAGACGGCTGCTGGGACCCTAGAGATCACCAATGCGGCCGACTTGTTGATCAATATTTTTCTTGCAGAGCTTGTTTCGCCGCTCAGCTAGTTTGTCATCTGGATGCTTTCAAAAACTGCTACGAAGACCAAAGTTGTCTGCACCACAGCCCAACCGCGACATTTAAAGAGCATGCCAATCAAAAATACGATGAATAATTCGCCAAGTCAGATCAGCATAGCAGCAGGCAAACTTGATGAAGCTGAGAGAGTCAATGGTTCGTTCCACCCAATTGGCAGGGCAACTCAGTCGTTACCGCTTCGATTTCAGCCTTCTTCGGCCTCTTCGTGGCTTTCAATTCCACCAATGCTTTGTTCACTTACGGGCTGGTGCGTGTGCCTAAGAATAAATGAATATAATAAGAAAGGTAGGGCTGGACGCGAAAGAAAAGTGCCACTTTTATCTGACAAGCTGTCAACATGGGCATGGCTGTGCAAAACGTGGCCTTCGACAACTCATTTCTGGACACCTTTGTTCTTTCTCGCCGAGCGGATCGAGTTCCCACTCTAGTAATGGGGACCATTGTCCCAATATATACGTGATCCGTCGTTGCTATGGTCTTATCAAGCTGACGCTCGTATTTCAAGAAAAGGGCAATTTTTGGTAATTTAATAGCAAAAGTAAGATTAGTTCTAATAAAAGTACATTTGGTCGGAGTTTTACTGGGCCAGCGGAAAAGGTTTTCACCGACCAAATTAGTCGGAGAGAATGTTTGGGCAATCGCCGCGCTTTGTCACGAATTTTTAAGAAATATCCACTTGATTTTATAGTCTTGTAGGGCTGGCTAGTCAGCAGGTATAGAATCTGGTTCTTCAGAAGGATGTATGTGTACAGTCAGTTTTAGAAGCTGTGACATTCATTCTCTGATCTTGCAGTCGGCACCACATTCCAGCAGTGAGAGCTGTGTTACGTGTTGGCTCGCGCCATTAAGAATGCTTACATAAATAATACTTGATGCTGCTGCATCCGGATGGATACCCGAGTGGCTCAGCCCTGTGGTGCTCGGCGAATAGCGAATAAATTTGTACGGAACTCCGCGCGACATCACGAATGCGGCCGCAACTGAGCTAAAATGAGTCTAGCTGTTCAGTATCTCTGCAACCACTGGGAATTGCTTTCGGCAAGGGCGCTCGGGCAAAAAGGCCCGTACTCCATACCTTTTTGCGACTGCAATGCTGATAACTGCTGGAAGCTGGGTCAGATCATCATCACCGCTGCGTTCGGGCGTTTTCTTCGGCTTTTTGATGGGTTCAGAGCCTACCGCCCGGCATCACGCCATGTATTTCTGGCCATAGATTACCAAGACTAAGTTTTTTAGTAGCCAGAAGCTGTGTGGGCTTGAATCTCATGTCACTGGCCTTTTGATTAAAGGGCCGAGAATTGGGAGAATACAGTACTGTCTCGTTCGGAGGAGCTGCTGATAAAGGAACAGTTTGCTCGGCTCAATCGTCTTCAAGGCATCGCCCTATCCGGGCGTGCATCTAAGCCATGTTTCAAACATGTCTTCAAGTGAAGCAACTAAGTCCCCAGCTAATAGCCTTTCGTAAAGTGCTCTGCTGGCAGCTTTGGATCCCGGATTGAACGTTCTTGCACTGAGGGTAGGGACATTGACGACGGACCAGCTGTCTCATCTCAGGCTGAATTTTTCAGCTCAACTGCGGTTTGTGGGAAAAAGCCAACTAGCTTCTGTAGCTAACGCAATGCATGCACACTCCTTGTACCTTGCTGCATGACAATTAGCTCACGATCGCCCGCCGCTCTCTTGGCACGAGTCAGGTCCCACTACCCCGAGATTCAGGCTCTTGGCATGATAAGCCAGGTTTATGATCCCACCAATAACAGGTCTCAGTCCGTCATCGCTCCTGTAGCTGAACAAAGGAGCAAACAATAGCATGGCGATGAAAGAATATTAGACATGTGAGAAAATTTTCGTAATTGGTGCGATTTGCAAGCCCCGTTTTCCTCTTTGCGAGATGAACCAAGATGCGTCTCTGTAGCCCGTTCAATGATGACATGCTTCAGCTCCGTGCGGTACCATACACAACACAGAATGGCTGAATTACTTTGGAGAATAGTCCCTGGTAGTAGCTTGCGAAAACTTGTACTTGAATGCATTTTATTCAATCTTATTTACGGTCTTGGAACCATCTCAAACTTGGCCAGGGTCAAAGTGCTCTTTGTTGAGAGGTAGACGGGAACATGACTAGGTACGTGTCTGCACACATAGATGAGTAGGGTTGGGCTGTGTAATGTTTGAGAAGATTTTCGGCTGTTGAGGGGATGAGCACGTTTATGCACGAAATGGGTACGGCAACTTCCACTTGGTTCATCTAGTGATTACAGGACTCCACGATGAGACAATGGGTGTGGGGAAAAGCCAACCCAGTCACCAAGGTCCAAGCCCTTTGAAAAGTGCTTCTAGCCCGCCAACCATGAATTCACACAAGCCGACAAAGAGGACTACGAGTGGGAAACCAGGAGTACATTCCTTCAACTTGGGTCATTTGCATCAAACGTGTCATTTCAGACCGATACAGACTCTGGTGGTGGGGAAAACGAGAGAGATGAGCAGCTATGAAAGTCCCTAGGCCGGAAGTCTTCAACCCCGCCGGAATGGCACAAGACCAATTTGAGCAAGGAGGGGCAGTTGTGTGGCTACATATGCCGTCACCACAGCTGAAGCTTTCTGGGGTACCCATAGTTAGTTTGTCGGTAACTGCTCCCACATCGAGCTGCCGGGACTAGCACCATCTTGGGGTGCCCGTGCCCCGGACAGTTCGGCCGCATGTAATATTGCTATTGTGGATGATTCCACCAATAATCACCAGCTGACTTGCCGCTTTTGCCAGTATCCTCCTTGCCCACTTCATGCCAAACTGAAACATTGCAACGTGGTTGGGAAGAAAGCCCAGACCCTGGGTTTACACCGTTAGTTCAAGGCGCACCGTACTGCTGACATTAGCGGCGATGGCAAACTATCATGCGGTTGTTCGTAAACCTTGCCTTTTCTTACAGGTGGAAACTTTGAGTTTAGAAATCCCGGCCAGTCTCCATCTTCGTTGAACAAGATTTCACCTTGTCGTTCAGCTATAAAGCAGGTGCTACTGCCTCAACTTTGACGAGTGGAAAAAACAACAACAACCAACCAAGCAAGAAAACCCAAGAAACCCCAAGAACCAACACATCTAGCCAAGATGCTTAACAAGATTCTCCTCCTTGCCCTTTCTGCCAACTCGGCCATGGCCGCTGTGTCCGCCCTCGGCGGTGGCAGCTGGAAAAGCGTCAGCCCCGGCCACAATACTCAGACGTGCGAGGGCGGCAAGGTCAATGGCATGGAGTTCATCCTGCCCTCCACACCAAACGGCGACAAATCAGGCTCTGGCTGCTCCAACGGCCACTTGCGCGCCGAGTTCCGCTACACCAACGACTACTCGTCCGGCACGCACCAGTTTGGCGGCCAGTTCAAGATCAACTCCTTTGAAGGCACCGGCATCAACCTGAAGCAGACATTCAACGGCGACGCCGGCCCGTACTTCATCATGGGCGTCAAGTCCAACGGCGACCTGTACAGCGTCGAGGGCGGCGCGACCATTGCCAGCGGCGTCGCCAAGGCTGGCTCGACCGTCACCATCAACACCATCCACTACACCAGCACCAACACGTACAAGGTCTATGTCAATAACGCGCTCAAGTACACTGACACAAGCGCCCCCGGCGGCACATTCTACGACAAGATTGGCGCGTACACCTCGGACAGCGGCAAGGGACCTATTGATGTGACGTGGAGCAACGTTGCTTTCTGGACCCAGTAGAGAGAGAGAGCAAGCATTTGCCACGGGCCTAAGAGGCTTGGTACATACACCATCATTACATATATTTGTACATACAAACCATAGTTCAATTAAAAATCTGGTTATTTGAGTGACACCTTTTCCGCATTTGCATTGGCATAATTTTCATGAAAACAATTTTAATTAAAGTGAATAAATATTAACTTTTATTGATATTATACGTCTCTGAATCTGGTGATGCAAAATTCTGAAACATTGCGACTTTGTTCTTTGGTGACTTGGCAGCAGCCCATGACGTGACCACCACCCACCTCCCCTTTTATTAAAATTGACTAAAAGTTAAAGGGAGGCGCAACGTTGGATCCAGTGCAGTCCCATAGCAGCTGGTTGTTCTGAATGTTTTGCTGGCCCGCGACGACCGTGCCCTGGTCGGGATCACGCGCGTAAAAGTTGAAGAAGCCGCAGTCCTGCGCCTGGACGAAGAGCAGGCGCATGGGAATGTAGTCACCGGCCGTGGCAGTATACGTGTAGTCGGCCGTGTAGGGACCCTCGGACTGCCAGATGTTGTTTGCGTTGGCGGCGGTGTATCCGCTGACGGCATTGGGGCCGAGCCAGAGGTACAGGGCGTCGTCCACCTGCGGCGTGGTGAAGGTGTACGTGCCCGTCTTGGCGGGGTGGAAGTAGGCCAGGTGCTGGACGACAAAGTAGGTGGAATTGCCGGGCTCAGTCTGTCCGTAGATGACGGGCTTGTTTCCTGCGCAGTTGTTCGGGAGCGTGATGGTATCGGTCTTGCCCGTACCCGTGGGTGACTGGCCGGAAAGCGCGACCTCGGGCAGGAAGAAATCATTGGCCCATGTGTTGCCGGCCGCATCAAGCTCGTGGAAGGGAACATGACCAGGGGTAGTTGCATTCTGAGTTGGTGCCTGGGCGAACTCGTAGTAGGCCCATGGGATCATGGGAGTGCACATAGGGGTAGACGAAGTGGTTGTAGTTGAGGTGGTTGTTGTGGAAGACGTGCTTGTAGAAGAAGTGGTTGTCGACGAGGTTGTCGAGGAAGTGGAGGTTGAGGAGGAAGTAGAGGTTGAGGAAGAAGTAGTGGTTGAAGAAGCGGTGGAAGAAGTGGAGGTGGACGAGGTGGACGTCGTGGAAGAAGTTGACGTGGAAGAAGTTGACGTGGAAGAAGTCGACGAAGTGGAGGAGGTGGAGGAGGTGGAAGAGGTGGAAGAGGTGGAAGAGGTGGAAGAGGTGGAAGAGGTGGAAGAGGTGGAAGAGGTGGATGGCTCAGAGGTAGTAGTGGACGAGGATGTGGAAGTGGTGGAAGAAGTTGGAGCCGACGAAGTCGACGAGGTGGACGAGGTAGAGGACGTGGAAGAAGAGGGAGCCGACGAAGTCGATGTCGTGGTAGAGCTGCTAGAAGAAGGCTTGGAGCTTGTGGAAGCCGATGTTGAAGCAGTAGAGGAGGCAGATGAGCTGCTTGGCGTCTCGATCAAGACAGTACCCGGATTGGTACCTGCTGGAGGAAT
>FWCC01000075.1:254502-318840 GCA_900169235.1 Zarea fungicola
GAGTATGGAATTGTAGAAGTGACGTAAACAACGTTGGTTGGGGTCTCAATGAGAACTGTGCCAGGGTTGGTACCTGCTGGAGGAATAGTGGTAGAGGTGATGACTGAGCCAGAGTAGGGGACAGTTGACGTGACGTAAACTGGGCCAGGCGTTTCAATGAGCACAGTACCAGGCTGGGTGCCCATCGGTGGGATGGTGGTAGAAGTGACAGTGGAGCCAGTCCAGGGAATAGTTGATGTGACGTAAACAACGCCGTTGGTTGGAGTCTCAATAAGAACTGTGCCAGGGTTGGTACCCGCCGGGGGGATTGTGGTAGAGGTGATGACCGAGCCAGAATAGGGAACAGTTGACGTGACGTACACTGGGCCAGGCGTTTCAATAAGCACAGTACCAGGCTTAGTGCCCATCGGTGGGATGGTGGTAGAAGTAATGACCGAGCCAGTGTAGGGAATAGTTGACGTGACGTAGACTGCGCCGTTGGTTGGAGTCTCAATAAGAACTGTGCCAGGGTTGGTGCCCATTGGTGGAATGGTGGTTGAGGTGATGACTGAACCAGAGTAGGGAACAGTAGAAGTCACATAGGCGGGATTGTTGGTTGGCGTCTCAATCAACACTGTGCCAGGGTTGGTGCCCATGGGGGGGATGGTGGTCGAGGTGATAACCGAGCCAGAGTAGGGAATGGTTGATGTGACATAGCCAGGACCTGCACCTGCGGGTGTTTCAATAAGAACAGTTCCGGGGTTGGTGCCCATCGGGGGAATGGTCGTAGTGTAAGTGGTAGAACCAGACCAGGGAATAGTTGACGTGACATAGCCAGGATTGTTGGTTGGCGTCTCGATCAGCACTGTGCCGGGTTTGGTTCCCGTCGGAGGAATGGTAGTAGTGTGAGTAGTAGAACCAGAGTAGGGGACAATTTCCGTGACATAGCCGGAACCTGCGCCGGCTGGTGTTTCAACCAGCACTGTCCCTGGGTTGGTTCCCTGCGGGGGAATGGTGGTCGTGAAAGTAGTCGAGCCAGAGTATGGGATGGTCTTCGTAATATAACCTGGCCCCGCGGGAGCTTGGGTCATCTCCCCGGCCGGCACCTTGATGATAACGGTACCAGGGTTGTCTCCATGAGGCTTAATGGTGGTCGTGGACCGGGAAGCACAATCACAGGGCTCTGTCTTTGTGACATAGCCTTTCGTCTCACTAACAATCGTTCCAGGCTTACCACCAGACGGCGGAATGGTTACAACGGTTGGCTGGGGTCCCGCAGGGGTCTTGTAGACCGTGACGAAGGGCACAAAGCACGAGGTGACAGACCTGGGAGCAAGGTATAAGCGATTACACGAGCAGATATTAGAGCTTTTGCTGTACTTACTGAACCCTCATATAAGTGGTAGTCTTATCACAGCAAATCTCCACGACTGGTTGCACTGAGACGTTAACCTCGTAATTATTGCAAGGGTAGTCGCCAGCCTGGGCGGCTCTTGCGAGCACCAAGGCCGCGAGCGCCATCGGGGAAGAGTTCTTCATGGCGAGCGATGGAATAACAGTGAGCGCAAGCACTCTAACCTAGATCAATTAGTAGCGACTGTAACGACAAAATCAGACTCTGGACATTGAGAGTTGAGAACTTGAAAGGCTCTATTCCGGGAGGTGGCCGCAGCTCCCTCCTAATATCTGTTTCTTGACACCACAACTTTGTTAATTTCATCCCGTTGGCAAAACAAGATATACTGGACATTCCGAAACCGTCCAACGCGTTACCCGAATGGTTAAGCACGAAAAATAAACTCTCGTCTGAAAAGTTTGGTAGTTACGCAGGACGGGCATGCTTGAATGATGGCAAAAGGAATTGAAGCGCCTACATTGAGTTGCAAGCTATGCCTGTCTGGTGTTGGCGTTCGCCTGCCGATAAGAGTCGTGGGCTAAATTTACCAATACATTACTTCAACTGGCATTCATACGTTACCATAAACGTTCGAGTTGTCGGCTGTATTTGCCTCTCGGTGCATTCTAGACTTACATGGGCGCGATGCCCGCTAACCAAGTCCGCTTTTTCGATCGATCCGCCCACCCACTTTGGTCCCCGATAGGCATTTCAATAATAAGGTGTTAACCGGGAGTTAGTACAATAGAACTGGACCTGTAAGTGGATACGCATCGGCAGATCGTGCTCCGAAAACTATCTAGTAGTTGTTTTCGGACCAATCACTCCTTCACCTGGCCAAGACACCATGCTGTAGAATTTCGTCAAAACAATCCCAGGAAGGGGAATGATCTGTAAGACTCAGCATGAGTGCAAGGACAGTTATATGAGCCTCCTTTGAATATGTGTTTAAAAAGACAAAAAGAGGCGCCGGCAGCTCATATTCAAGCGTCGCTGCTTGAGGCAGACAGCGCTTTGAGGCCTAGATTCAATCGTTAAAGGGGGAGCCGAAAATTCCCTTGCTCTCCTTCCATACAAAGTAACAAGGGTGGGTAAAACAGTGTATTGTAGCTACTAGCGCGTCATTCCTGATGCGGTGAACTACTTGAAAACAAAGAGGATAGTTTTCCGGCCTAGGCATGGCTAGAGTCGTTTAGCTTCCACTAACACGGCTGTCGCGACTTTCGAGGTGCTACATTATGGTATGCATAATTTCCCTTGCATTATTCTTCGACAGAAAAAAAAAACAGAAGAAAACGCGAAATGTTGATGGTGTTGTCTAATCTCGATTACAGCAGACACGCCAATGCATATCGTTAATGTTCTTGGGCAATTACAGAACTGAAATACAGGAATACTGCGCCCAAGCTTGTACTTGTAGCCGCTGGCTGCTTATGGAGCAACTGGATCAGCTAACCCAAGTATGTTTTTAACCTAAAACCTTCCTCTCCGTCGGTACCAGGGTTCATTTGAAGCGCACAGCTGTTTGGAGCGAATGCCGTTCCGAGTACTCAGTAACGGTCCTCGGCATCTCCCATCTAGATTTGACATTGTCATGTCTCCTCGCAAGGTAGAGCTCAAGGTCGGCAACTATTCATGCGATAACACATGCAATCTACACAAGTTGTTACGCCGAGACGTTTCACCGCTCTCAATGCACTTTTGCGACCACCTGTTGAGAAACACAATGCAGTACAGCTCTTGCTATGCCCTAGACAATTCCTAGAGGTCAAATGTGCCAATTTCTTTTCAACACAAATAGCAGTATTGTTGAGCAAATTGACCCTTTTCACGAGTCCTACAAAAGATTAGGAATTGGTTCTTACCGGCGCAGATGTTCGGCCCGACACCGGCAAGATGAAGCGTCCCTTCACATAGTCTCGTGAACAATGGTTCAGAGTTACATTTCACCGCGACATTGTTCCAAACCTCTGCGTAGCGTGGAATTGGCACCGGAATACTACCGCTAGCCCAACCCTGACACATGCGACCGCTGGCCACGATGAAAAATCCACGAAGCAGCTAACGGCTCGCAAAGTAATCCCATTTGCGCCGCAAGTTTTAAATTCTGCCGCAACTTTAATGATCAAAACAACCCAGAAAGAGCATTCTCATTGTGCCGAAAACTTTGACGGTACCAAAGCGGCCATTGTTTTTGTCTCAACGTGCTTTCAACAAAGCAAGCAGTTCAATGCTGGTCGACTAGGTCGTACGTATCAGAGATGCGGTATTAAACCTTGGGGCTTCTAGCTACGCCAAATGAGAATTTAAACGAATTACAAGAGAGCATTGCATAAACATGCAGATTCACATGAGCGGCACTAATCCAAGTATATTGTCACTATAGACTAACTTAGTGCAGTAGTTACCGTGTAATTAAGACAAAGCAAGTTAGACCTTGGAAAAGCTCTTGCGAACAACAGCAAAATCAAGTGAGCCCAGACCAGTGGCTGGATCCCAACCCTCTGTCGCCGGGAAGCCATCCTCGCCGCAACCCCGGCTGCTCCCACCCACAACATCACGGAGGGCAGCGCGAATTTCTTGGTTGCCGAAAAGAGCCGGATTGATGAACCCGAGGCTTGCCTTTCCCAGAGTCGCGCGGTAGTCGGGAACGGAGAAGTACTTGGAAAAGCCTCCGCCCGTGGCCCCGGCTCTAAGAAATCGCGCGGCGGCCTCGTCCTGGCCAACAAACTGCATAGAGGCCACTGCCGTGACATACTATCATGTAGCGGGAAATATGAGGACTTATCCGTTTGGGCAGTTATCCTGGTGTGTTGGGCCAGCGCCATGGGCATGCAGGGTAGCTAGAACGACCATATGTCTAAATAGTTTAACAGCCTACCTTTTTGCTATTTGGGGTATTATCATTAATTGTTTCACTTTAATACATTCTATTTATTTCATTCTAAATATGTACAATCTAATTAAATGATTCCCATTATATGCGTTGACGTAATATGCCTCCTTTGGTGCCAAAGATACACTACGAACTACTGTGTAATGCGTGTCAACTTCGACGTTCTAATTTTATGGTCCTAAATTATTTCTAAGCTTTAGAAAAGCTCTCAATTAGGTTGATCATGCGACCCCTAATGTAATTGCTCTTTAGCAACACCTCTTCCCTCAAAAATCACAAATTTTGAAATCGCATGTGTCGACTGTGCAGTCGCTAGCTTAACTGGTACTCAACTGTTCTCTTTGATGATGGCCTCAATCCCGTTGAGGTCAGTAGACGTGGTGGTTCTGCCGCAACACACTGGTGCTCCCGGCCAGACATGCCAAAGGCGCCGGAGCAGAAGAGAACTGTGATGCCTTGCGGGCCAGCCTTCCTGAACTCGTTGCAGATACGATCCATGTTCCCCCCGAGCGACACATTGCTCTGGTTATTGTGACTGACGCTGTCACCCACAGTCCGATCTGCAACTTCCCTATCGCGGCCCTTGGGGAAGTAGTTGGCCAGGAAGGAGGCACCGTCACTGTGGCTAGAAGAAAGTCCAGAAAGCCAGTAACAGCAAGGCTCTGGACACCTTTTCCTGTTTAGTTTACGTTGTAATAGTCAAGCACTGCCACCAGCCCACTGAGTGATTAGTACTTGAGCGAGGGAGCCGTGCTTGGGACTAAAGTCGGAGTGAAAGGCTTTTGTAGGCTGCATGATGTCAAGGTGGTCGTGGAGTAATTGAGGAACGGAATATTCAAGGGCGCCGCAGCGACATTGTTTCCCCGGTCCTCAGAGAGGATATACTTGGTTCAGAGCAGTGAATCGGCCTTGCGAAGGGAATGGTCGAACAAAAATCAAAAGTTTTAGGATTCCATGTGAGTCGTTTTGATAATTACGCCATTTCTTGTTAACTTTAGAAGGTATCCTAGATTTAGAACAAAAATGGACCGACGACGTGAGAAAGAACGCATGCTCTGGACAACCCCCTTCATAATGAAGCAGTGATATAGAAACGAAAATATTTCATAGTCGGACCTATTCATGGAATGGGCCCCAAAAAAGTAGACCGGAGGCGACTACCAACTCTGTACTTAGAGATTGGCAATGAGGCTATCACCCAGCGACTCCAGAGAAGCCTCAAATTCATCGAAACTGCTCGCACCCCAGTTGGCTCCATCAGGGCCAGGAACAGCGCCACTGCCAGCAAAGGCAATGTAAAGGACATCATTGGGGTCGTGAGCCGTGCCTCCATTGACAGAACGACCGTAGCAGGCCTGTCCAAGAGAGAGGGAGGCCTCGCCGACCAGAGGAGGACCATCGTCGCCGTTGGTGTCGGCCCACACGCCATAGATCTAGTAAGAGAATGATTAGAATAAGCAGTAAAAAGTATTGACGGAATATCAAGTTGACTCTTACCAGCTTGTCTCCACAGACAACGGCAACGACGGAAAGTGGCTGGATACCCACGCTCTGAGGATCGAAGTTGACAAACCCATCCTTGGAGCCCTGGTTTCCAAGGACCACATACGAGTGGATGTACGCATCGACATCGCTGATACCTTTCCCATATCCAGCAACGATGCTGCTAAAGGTCGTCTGGCCCTGTGTATCGGTTGAGCTCTTGCAGTCGCCATTGCCCTGGCTCTGCGCGCCATCGCAGTCAATGTCCATGTTCACGAGCTGACCTCCATTTCCTTGAAGATAGATAATGTTCTTGTCCGCAAGATGGTCTCCGCAGTAGCAGAAATCTACGCAAAGTGTTAGAAAGATTTCTTTTGTGGATAGGATATAGCAGAAACGCGGCTGTTTTCCTAACCTTTGGAGTCGTTTTCTTTGCTAAAGAATCCGCCTTGAAGGACATTACTGCAGGAACCGGCACCCACAATAGAGTCATAAAGAGCTCTGACGTTGGCAGGGACGTCTCTTGCAAGAGCATTGCTTGCAAGGAGGGCAACAATTGAAGCCTTGGTGACAGTGGGAAGCATTGTTGCGACGAACTTGTAGATATATGGCTTAATGCCTGGGAAGATATTTTCTTGGAGAGAGGTTTGTATGAAGCTTTTTAATACCAAGATATCTGAATCCAAGTCGAGAAACTTGATAGTATATATATATATATATGTGCGAATATATCTACATTCTACATTTTTAACGTTACCTTTATTGATCATTGACCGGCTTTACCGTCATGTCTATCGGTCGAATGACCGTATTATGCCGCTCAAAGTAGTAGTTTCAACCCCAGGGACGCTAACGTTTATGCCATTGAAACCATACTGCACAGATATAGTTCGGCGGCTTGTTAGTCAGTGGAGAGAAGTGCGGCTATCGCTCACTTCAGCTCTCCAAAAGCAAGGGCCATCCGGAGTTGGCATCTCTTCAACTCTTGCCGTCAAAGCTCGCCAACCGGGAAACCACGGGCAGAATAGGGCTGTGCACAGAAAATGCAGCATGGGTCATACATCTGCTCTCTTTACAGTTCCGAGGGAGTGCGGGATATCCACGTTTAATGGCTTGTAGGGCTGTCATGGATGTGTGGGGAAACAAGCTTCGCATGCTGGCTGGATCGGCCAACTTCCAGGGTAAGCCTCCGGCGCTACAAAGCTCCGGCCAATTTCATGGGAGTGAAACTGGTCGGGTTTCGAACTGTTCCCCCACCTTGGAGATCCCTATCTCTTTCTGGAAAACGGTGATATTGAGTGGCGTGATAGTTGTAAACGTGCCCCCATTCGAGTTTGCTACCCCGGTCCGCAATTTCTTCCTTCCTTGGTTCTGGACGGCGGTGAGACCAAAGAAATCTGACCAAGCGCCAGCTCCATCTCTTGGTAGGATACGTCTCTAACTGCAATTACCAGGCTTATAATTAGAGTTGTTGTTGCAATTTCAATGTCCAGTGTGTGTCAGATTGACCAGGAACCATAAAACAGCTTGCGCGGAACGGTTGCGACGGCCCGGTGTCACAAGCCTGCACCTGCAGTGACTGATGAGACTACTTGGGGTAATGTCACCCAGCATTACCTCAGATCCGGCCAGTTTCCCGGTTGTACTCTTGGAAAGCAGCTCAAAGGATGTGTGGAGCGGGTCAACAGTGACATTCTGTCTCAATGCCCGGGAAGGCTGATGCGTAATGGAACAATCCGTTCACATGGGCTCGCGAGCAACTGCCGACAAGCTGGTTCAGGAGACCTTGTCCGAATGGAGGAACTGCCGTCTGGGGCAGCCCTACGCCCCCGCCCTCCATGTGGGAGCTAACTAGTTAAACGATCTACCAGGCAAGCAGAGGCTTTATTAGGGCTGAGCTTTTGCCAGCCCCTTGTCCGAACAACAGCGAGGCATTTTCTTGCCTCGTCGGCCTCGGAATCGGGATTTTAAGTTGGCCTTATGCTTAGGTTCTACCGCCTCATTAGGCGTACAGTACAAATATTCATTTGAACCTTGAACTAATAATGTTGGCCGGGGACTAGGCGGATGTATAGCTGGCTTATTAATGTCTACCGGGCAAGGGTCTCCGATACCGAGCCCAGAACTATGTATTACCAACGCTACAAAGGCTGCCCTGCCGACTTTACTAGTTTGTTTTACAGTTAAAAGACTACTAACTTAGTTCGAGTTTTTGGCTAGTTTACCAGTACTAGGCTCAGCAAAAACTCTACTGGGGCCTACACTCGGTAGTTACAATTCCAGCATGCGAAGAAAAGTACAGGGATTCATAGTCTAAACCGGGGAAAGAAGAAGAAAAAAAATCTTATTGCAATTGAGATGGCCAAGGAAAAATGCCCTCAAGTCTAGACGCTCACTCTGACTCAATAATTCGCAACTAAGGGCTTTATGTAGCAAATCAACAAGTGTATCCTGTCTGGGTCAAAGTGGGAAACAAATACCAGCGTCAATCATTAGTCGCCCAGTAGCAGCGCTGGAGAGCTTCTGGTTCAGTGGCGTAGATTCACCACACAGGTAGACGTGGCACCGATCACGCAGGAAGAATCTCATGTATTACTAGTGTACAATGGTGTGTGGATATCTAAAAATTCCACTATCCAGTTTAATTATTCCCCAAAATCTCACGAGTGCTGTTGAAACCAGCCTGCTAATGAGCAATTTACTGCTATTCGGGTCAGAATGGTTTTGGGATGCATATTGTGCTCGAGTCCAATTGCTGGTGCTGTGAGTACTCAGGTCATTAAAAATAGGAATCCCAAAGCCACGCCGAACAGACCAAACTGCAAACCAACACTATGGCTCTTGGCCGCCCGACTATCCTTCGTCGGCGTCGGCGTAGCACCACCTGTAGTTGTCGAAGTCGTGTTCTGGCCGGTGCCATTCGGGCCAGCGCCGAGGCGCTGCACGAGGCGATCGCCCAGTCCTTGGATCGATGCCGCAAACTCGGTGTAGCTGGTCGCATTCCACGCGGCGCCGTTGGCACCGGGGACGGCCTCATCGCCAAGAAAGGCAATGTACAGCACATCGAAGCCGTCGTAGCCGTGGCCGCCGTCAATGTTTGCCTTTCCAAAGCATGCTGTCGCGAGGGAGATGGAGGCCTCGCCTACAAGGGCAACCTTGTCGTCGTCGCCGTTCTCGTCGCCCCAGATGCCGTAGAGGAGCTGGTTGTTACATACGACGCCGATCACGCTGAGTGGCTTGACGCCGTACTGCTCAGGATCAAATGTCGCGTAGCCTTTTTTTTTTCCATTGTTTCCAAAGACGACGTAGGGCATCACATTGGCGTTGAGGTCCTTGATGCCGCGGTTATAGCTCTGGAGCGTGTCTTGGAACGACGATTGGGTCTGCGTGTCAGTTGACTTTTTGCATCGGCCGTCGTCTGCCGGCCCGCCCTGCAAGCCATCACAGTCAACGTCCATATCAAGAAGTTTTCCATTCTTGCCCTGATGGTAGAGGACATTGAAGTCCTTGAGATGATCACCACAGTAATCCCAGTCTACCTAGTTGTTAGCGAATCGAGGGTTCAAGTACCAGTGGCACAGGTGTAACGTACCGGGTCCTGCGCTTTCCTTGGCGTAAAATCCTGACGCAAGAACGTCCTTGCATTGGCCTTGCGATTTTACGCTGTTATAGAAGGCGCGGACATTGTCGGGAATATCACCGCACGACGCCGTGGCGGCGAGCAGTAAACTCGCCAGAGCAAGCTTGGCGATCATGCTGAGAGGGTTGATGGGACGATGCCAAGATTGCAGAGAGACTATCAATGATGCCTTCCTCTTTTGCTAAAGTTCCGAGGAATCTATCGATTCTTTATGATTCACAAACTTTGGGGCTACTTGATGACTCGTGCAGCGTCGCCAGTGACTAGCTTGCGACCTTTGCAAGGCGCAGTCGCGGTTATTTGCCGAAATGAATGACCCGCCGGGTCGACGTTGAAAGCCGTAGCAGCAGAGTATTCAGCCTTGCCGGCTACACTACCGATCAAACATAAGCCGAAACTGTTCAATACCGATGAAGAAGCAGATTATCGCGCGCCCTGCGGAATGAACTCGTCTGGCTGCGAAGCTAATCGAAACCTTGAGCAAGGGGCCTAGGCCTTAGCTGTTTTGTGGCACAGCCCGCTCAGTAATTAGGAACTGTCCCACACTGCATGGCCAAGGCGCGTGCAATAGTAAGACTCAGCCACTCTCTTTATTAATTAATGACTCGCAATTTCAAATATGCCATAGGCTTCGGTCAAGTTCGGGCAAATATGTTCAGTGTCTCAGGATGAGAA
This sequence comes from Zarea fungicola, assembly GCA_900169235.1. Classification (NCBI taxonomy): domain Eukaryota; kingdom Fungi; phylum Ascomycota; class Sordariomycetes; order Hypocreales; family Cordycipitaceae; genus Zarea; species Zarea fungicola. Next base: position 264,571 of record FWCC01000075.1, read on the forward strand.
GACAGGGTGAACAGCATGTCACTGGCGCAGAGCTGTGTTGTAATGAATGTCTCCATTGAGCCCGTCGCACATTACCGGGGCTAACCTGGCCTCTGCTTTCCCAGTTACCCATCCAGGTTGGGTCGAGGCGTTGTATAACGGGGAGGTGAGTGGATTCCCATCCGACGGATATATACGGAGTACTATCCTTCAAACCAATACCCACGTGCGCAGCGAATTTTACACTGGCATGTCTGATTGTTTACCAAGTTTAACGAACTGTACCTCAGTCAGAACGACATGGTGGGTTAGCCAAGGCCTGGCGGATTGTACACCCCAGTCGCCGCATGCGCCATCTCCATCCAGCTCACCATGTCGGTTTCTCTCTGCCAATAGTTAAATGCAATTCTAACTACGGTGGTTCATTAAACGTATGTTGCATTAAGGTCGTGATAAAATCAGCACTCTAATAAACGCCACTCATTACACTAGACGGTGATCTACGGCGCCAGGCTGGCAAAAGGTAGATGAACTAACTAACCAAACAAGAGCCCCTGTTCCCCAGGCCATAAGGAACGCTAAAACGCCACCTAACTGCTCTATTGAATTATTAACAGCAGAGTTACCTGCAACCAACTGTAGGACGCGAAACAGAAATGCTCCGACCACCTCCCACAGCACTGTAAAGCTTCACAGAAAGCACAAAATTCCTATTTGCTTCTATTTGCTTCTATTTCCTCCATTTCATACTAAAATAATAACAATAATATTCTTCGATGCCAGCAGATATTGTATAGGACCATTGAACCCGGAAATGTGGCCATCGGCTGCGTACTGTTATAATGGTGTGTGGGCATCAGGTCCATTCCTCCATCTACCAAACACTGAGATAAAACGCCGAGAACACCACTGTATATTCAAGCAGCCAGTCGAGAGTGGAAAATTTATTCAGAGATTTTCCCCATTATACGTGCTTAATGCCACTCGTAGATAGTAGAGCCTTTTACGCCAGACTGCGGTCCCCTATCATCCCATAATGTTTTCCAACAGTTAGCATATTGGGCGTAGAATTGGTATCCGCAAACTAGCTAATCTTTAGTTTCTTCTAGTGAGGCTTAATTCAGCTTTTGAGCAATAAGGAGGCATGTGAAAAGTGCCAAGGCGTTGTGCGAATCAATCCATGCATGCGCGGCGGGGCAATGATCTCTTTCGCTGGGGGGAAGAGCCTTGCTACCATTGGGCTCAAGAATGTATGGATGATATATTACTAGTATTACAGGGTATGGTGACTTTTCAGTTCTCGTTACTGTCTGATGATTGTAGTTTATCAGAAGAATGACCAATCATCGCGGTGTTTTCGTCATCATTGCATGACCCAATGCTAGGCATTTTATTTCCAGCTCGGTTTTGCCGTAGTGATCCGAAGTTCGGTTTTTTTCTTGTATTTGAGACGGAAGAATCTTGCCCTCAAATAATAAACTCAGTCTTGGACCAGAAAACGGTCCGTGTCATGTCACGCTTCATGAATCCCTAGCATTTTCTGCGAGTGGCTGGGCTTGACTTGACTGCAGGCCTTCTTTGCACCACTAGCACCATCTCTTCAATCGAAGTCGGCTTTTAGATTTCTCAGTCAGTCGAGAGCCCTGTAGTGTCTTTGCCCTGCTCACCAAGAGACGAGTTTTCTACCTTTCCTGCCAGATGAATTGGTCAATAGCAATACCAAGAGAGAGTTGGTCGATGCTGAGCACGAGCTCACGTCTTGGTATTGCTATTGATATTTGACCCACAGATCCTTACGGTCGCTTATTCGGCAGCAGTATGCCCTTGAACCTCTATCAGCTGATCCTATTTGTATCCATGCGCATTGCTTATCCGGAGTCCTGGCTATTTCTTTGTTTGCTGCCGCCACCTCACTTATGTGGCACCATATCCTCGTAGAGCTGCCAACCCACTCGGGCATGGCCGCATTGTTGGCAACATAGCTTGAATGCGGAATTGGGAATGATGATGCTGTTGGCCGTATGCTGGGTAAATCCGGAGAGGTACCTGATAGGATAGACTATTGTCATCCTCCAGCATATGGCTCAGTCGGCAGTGGACAGGTGATTGGACCTTTTTTTCATCAACCACCGGCAGGTTCAAGCTAGCAGAGAAGAGTAGGATTTATGCACGCAAAGGCAGTACTCTGGAGTTCTCGCGACCAATGCAAAGCACGGGCTGACATACTCCAACTGGTGGCGGTACTCTTGACGGATTACATTCCATGGCATAAATCATTGCCAAAAATTACGTAGAATAAATATGGAATAAATATGGAGTAAATATGGAATAAATATGGAATAAATATGGAATAAATATGGAATAAATATGGAATAAATAACAACATGAAATGTACGGCCTTGCCACGGTTGCCAGGACGTGACAAAAGCTCCTTGGCAGTCAACATCACAGCGGCAGAACACCATCCTTGTAAAGGTGTCGGGCATTGACGATAGCCAAAAAGAGATTACCCCTTTCGTCCAAATAAAATAGCCAACACGGCCGCAAAACGCAGAAAAAGTAATTTTTGCCACGCGGCGTCGCAGAGCCTCATCTCACTGTCCACAAAGTGGACAACCACTAACGGAAAGTCACCGTCTGCAGCAAACACAATCTCCCACCAACTCGCTCGCCCCAGCATCAAACCACGCCATCGCACCATCGGTGGCGGCTCCCGGGCCACTTGAATCAGTGTTAAATGGAAAAACCAACAACATGATTCATCATTTCCGACGGCAACCGAGACGACTAGCAGCGGTGGCCCTATCTAGACCAGCAGTGGCGGGAGTAGCCCAGTGTCTTCCGACGCGACGCCGCCTTCATCTGGCGCCGCCCTTCCTGCTCGACGACGGCTACATCCCTCGCTTTCAACGGCTGAGCTCCCGCGATGCAGCTCTGAAGCGGTCCAAGGCCTATTCGCACCTGAGGAACTGCAATCTATGCCCGCGACAATGTGGTGTCAATCGCCACGAGACAACAGGCATGTGTCTCATCGGCGACAACGTCAAAGTTAATGTCATTGCCCCCCATTTCGGCGAGGGTAAGTCGAGAAGCCAAGCCCCCTCCCCACCAAGAGAGGGCAAAAATGAAACTTTGATATAGCTTGAGGTTACACGACACTAACCAAAAGCCATTCGGTCCCGTCATTCCGCAGAGACCTGCATACAGGGGCACAATGGCAGCGGTGCCGTCTTCATGTCTGGGTGCAATCTGCGCTGTGTGTTCTGCCAGAACCACGAGATTGCGCACCAGCGCAATGGCATGGACCTAACCCCCGAGGAGCTGGGCGAGTGGTACATGAAGCTCCAGACGGTTGGCAATGTGCACAACATCAACATTGTCACGCCAGAGCATGTGGTGCCCCAGGTGGCGCTCAGCATTCTCCACGCCCGCGGACTAGGCCTCAATGTCCCCGTCATCTACAATACCTCTAGCTTCGATTCGCTAGCGTCGCTGGAGCTGATGGACGGACTCGTCGATATCTACCTGGCCGATTTCAAGGTCTGGGAGCCCAGCACGTCGAAGCGACTGCTCAAGGCGGACGACTATGCCACGACTGCCAAGGAGAGTGTAATGGCCATGCACGCACAGGTGGGCGATCTGTGCTTCACCGGTGATGGCATCGCCAAGCAGGGACTGCTGGTCCGCCACCTGGTGATGCCTGGCGCGGAGAGAGAAGGGGAGGAGATCGTCAAGTTCTTGGCGTCCCATGTCTCGAGAGACTGCTTTGTCCACATCATGGAACAATACCAACCACGGGCGCATGTTGGCAAGGCTCGGCGTGGCAAGAGTGGTGCCAGCGGCGGCGAGGTGCGATACCAGGACATCAACAGACCAGTAAGCGAGGCCGAAGTTGTCTCTGTCCGCAAGGCTGCAGAGCTGGCTGGGTTGTGGCGCTTCAACGAGGCCCCCAAGCACGATGGGTTTGCCATCTAAACGATTATACGATTTATTGGTTTTGCTTCCGTATCAGGACAGGAGCCAAAGTAAAAATAAAAAGGTCTTACTCATGAGTCAGCTGCCCGTCGCCCAACGCAATAACTACTATGTTTGAAGAGGGGCAAAGACTTGGATCTATAATAGAACAATGGCGCAGGCTCGACCATGTGCGGCTCTCGGATCACACATGCCGTGGCGGAATGCAGACGATGCGCGGCAGACAAGGAATTTATTGGAAAATATTCATGGTCTTTTATCCAGCCACTCAGCTTGGGCCAAAAGAGGGCTAAATTCGACCAAGACGCCTTTTATGCCTGCTTCGAGTCGTAAGTGATCAGAGCGCCGCCACAGGCAAACAATCGGAACCGCCTCCCTCCATACTTGACATTCGAGACCCCTGCCGCCATAATTCATTTGAAAAGCTTGGAAGAATGGGAGAAAATGGGCTAATTTGTAAATCGAATTGACCGGGGATGCATAGTCGATCTCCCCTCCCCTCCTAGTGTTTTTGAAATCAGCCCTGGCCGGCCACAATGTCCCGAGCGCAGCAGTCGCATTTGCTCCGGGTATAAGAGGTCAAAGCTACTCGATAAAGAAGGACGTCTGGTTGCTTATTTAGTCTACTATCCGTACTCGCACATTCTTTGTCTTCTTGTGCTCTTAAGTTCTTGTGGAATGAGCGACAGTGCGGAGAAGAATGGTGGGAACACTTCAGATCAACATGGGTATTTACGTACAGCACAACAGTCACCAAGCACAGCAAGCGGCCCGACTACAGCAAGCTCAAATAGAATGGACACGCAAAGCAAGGTGGCGTCGCCAGGGGAAGCTACACCGTCTGTGGCTCCGTCAGCGCCGAAACCCAACAGCCCGCGATGCCGACCACAAGCCGCATCAAGGGCACAGTACCTCCTCACGCCACGGGCCTACGAGGAGATTTACCACGAGCAGGCGTACCTAGGCACGTACCTGCAGCAAAAGACGACACGCATGGAGGGCCTCATCCGCGAGTACGCCGAGTCGGAGGCGGAGCTGTCTCGCGGCGCAGAGGGCAAGACGCGACGGCGACTGCGCAAGATGCTACATCTTCTCCGCTGCAAAATTGACGAGACATCGGAGCAGGAACATGCGATTTTCAGTCGCATCGGCGAGCTGTACATGGAGCTCAACAGCCGGAACACGTTGGAGCTGGTGCGGCAACAACAGCAGCAGCGGCAGGCGTCCATAGCAGCAACCGCCATGCAAATAAATGGTGTTGGTGGTGGTGCGGCGTGCTGGCCAGCAGTGATGGCGGTACCGACATCCGACCACGAACGGTCATCGACGATTTGGACGACCCCCTGTCCCAGTCTCGACTCTGGGGAGGTGAGTGCAACAAGCTCGCTGATGCCCGAATCACCCGTATTTTTCCCAAGCCGCGCCATGGCGAATGCATTTGCACGGCAAGACTCGGACGGTGAAGCTGAGACGTTGCCGCTGCGATTCGGATCGTCCGAGCAACTGGAGACGGTGCCAGAGGAAGCGCGGGCGGAGGTTGGTCTGCTATGCGTGCAGACCAACTTCGCAACGCCGCCAAAGGATATCGAGGATGTACTTAGAACACCGGTACAGAAGGACTATGCTCGCGGGGAGGGTAATTTCGAGGACGTGGACCGGACGCCAATACAGCGAGACTTTACAGCACAGCAAGATGCCGCCGCAGGGGGACAGACCTGTGAATATAGCAGCCCCCAGGGCAGCTCTACATACGATGACGACGATGACTACGATGACTACGACGACGACTATGTAGGGAGCGACGAAGATGATGATATTTTCGCCGCAGCCGCGAGAGAAAAGGCCAAGAAGCGATGGAGTTTACCGGTGATGCAGTTTACATGGCCAGAGACATGATGATGTATGATGAATGTTCAAAGGATGGGATCTAAAAACAATGCATTATCCGAGAGCGATGACACGTACTTTTATGTATGTTTTATTTTTCATGTATGTATTTTATTTTCAAAGGCTGCGTAAATTGACACACGTCTTGTACAAACGCAACAGGTCCTGTTTACACCCTCTGACCTGTTTACACCCTTGATACCATATGTGCCTGTATATACTAAAGAGCCGTCGCACTGTATCCGTAGCATTATTATTCAAGTAAACTCTAAGCGAACTCGCCAAATTGGCCATCATCAAAGCCCATTTCCATGAGTGATCTCCTCTTCTGCTTGACATCCTGCGCCGTTGGCGGCGGCGGCAACGCGAACCCGCCTGCACTACCAGCCGTGCTACTTGATCCAGAGCTGCCGCCGCCTCCATCTAATCTGCCCGCCGACGCTGACGCCGACGAAGACGCTGCCATTGTCCCCGAGGAAGGGGGCGGCGCCAGGGCAAACGACTGCAAGCTCGCCGCCGCCGGCGCACCACCACCAAACGCAGAGTCCCCGCCTGTCGCTTCTTGTTGCTGTGGCCGCCTCCGCCCGAATTTGCTATTGCCTCCAAGGCTAATTGTGATGGTCTCGCCTTCTTTCAAGCTATAATCTTTCGCCGGCTGTACCGGCGCCGTCGCCGCTGTGTCTTTATTATTATTATTATGCCCCTGTCTCGCACTACCACCGCCTCGTTGTTGATCGGAGGCGGCGTCCCAGCCGAGCGCTTTCCTCGCCTCTTGCAGGGAAATGGAGAAATCAAACGCCTCGGGCCTCTCCTCGAAGCCGATGCCCAGGACGGCCTTGCGGCCCGCCTCGTCGCGCACGGTGAGCGCAAAGAAGCGCGAGCTGTCCACGGCCGGCTCCACGGCGGCGGGGTCCGTGTAGGGGCTCGCGGCGAAGAGCTGCGCGGTCGCGGGGTCCTCGAGGACGACGTCGACTTTGATCTTCTGCTGCGACTGCGCATTCGATGCAACTTGAGAGGATTCGTAGGACGTCTCGACGACGCGGATGCGCGCGGTAAAGATTTGGCGCGAGGGGTCGGCGGTCCACGAGGCGGCGTTGTGGCCGCGCATCGACGCCAGCGGCGGGATGTTGTAGACAAAGACTTTATTGGCGATGAAGAGGATGCGCTGGATGGCGTCGGGGGGCAGGGCGCGGCCCGTGGCGGGATCGAGAAGCTCCATGGCTTCTAGAGGGGGAAAGGCTGCAACAACCTCGCCGGACAGAACCGGGACAGTTGGGTAGGGTCGGATTTGGTGGTGGACAAGTTGATTGAGTCGTTGCGATGGAGAATGAAGCAATTGCAAGCAATTCTGTAGAGAAGATTACAGAAAATATGTCACAGGTAAACAGACAGGAACAGAAGCGCTCCGAATGTGAGATGTAAAGGTGTCGTTGGTGTTGAATACGAGTCTCTCGGGAGGAGGGGTTCCCTTGGCTTTTGGTGGGACTCGTCCAAAGACTGTCTTTATGGTCCGTTTAGGCTGCAACCATGGTAAAACAGCCTAGAAACAAATTGAGCAGGTGTCCATTTTCTGTTTAGGGGGTCTGATAAACTGGCATTTGCTTTACTTCCGATCTTTGGGGGTGAGACACCACTCCACGTCACCCTCTTCTCCACGGGATTCGTCAAGGAGCGTTGGTTGGTGCAAGCAGTTTGCTAGCTGCACACCACCACCAGACAAGTCAACTTAGTACCAGTTTGTTCAAGTCTCTAATGTTAACGTTATGCCATTAAGCTACTGCGATTCAGAAGCTATAGTCCTTTTCTAAGACTCTTTTACCATAAAACACCCAGCTTGCTTCATCATCAACCTTTGCACACATACTTGTAGACAGATTCCTTTTTTGTAATCCCAAGCATTTTTTTGCAATACAAAATCAAGCATCTATATCATAACCCTACTCCTCCTACTCTTCGTCTTCCTCCTCCTCTTCTTCTTCCTCAGCCTCGGCCTCGGCCTCTTCTGTCTCGTCGTGTCCATTCACTACCGCAGGCGCAATGTCGGCCGCCGAGCCACCTTCGCTCTCAAGCTGCAACCAGGCATCCCACTCGGGGAATAGATCCTCATCCTCGCCGGGAAGACCAATGAGCTTGGCTACACGAGCCTTCTTGGACTTTTCCAGGCTCTCCTTCCACGCCGTGACTGCCTCAACGGCAAGACTAGGCTTATACGTTTGCGCAAAGAGTACAGACTCTGCGTATCGCTCCGTCTTGGTCAGGACGGCCTGGCACTTTTGCACATCTCCCAGCAGCCAGTAACATGAAAAAGCAACATTGTTGGCGTTTCTCTCCTCAGCCTGCGCCGCCAGCTGGGCGAGACCTTCACGGTCGCCAGTAGACGAGTGGACGAGTAACAGAGAGCCAATATCCTTGGCATGTGTGAAGCACTCGGCAGCCAGGGCAACGTCCCAAGCAGCAAGCGCAGCGTCTCCAACCGTCTTCCACTTGTGCTCGACATCCGCCTCGCGGGCGAGTTCCAGAGCAATATCGAGTTGGTTCAATCCCAGCGCAAGATCAAACTTGTGCTCGGGGTCCGTGGCCACCTCCAGGGCAAGCTCCTTGTGGCCTTGGCCCTCGAGGAATCGCGCAATCTTGTTGAGCTGGTCCGCAGGGATTGTTGGCAGCAGCTCCGCGGCCGTCTCCATGTCCTCACGCAGAACCAACGTCTGGTATTCAAGCACAGGGAGCGACAAGGCAAAGGAAGTAACATTGACATCCTTGTCCGCAAGGTAGATTCTCGAGTCTCTTTGAATGTAGCCAAGGACATACATGGGCTTGTCAAAGTGGGAAACGGTGTAGGTCTGGTCGCCAACCAAATAGTTCAGGCGGTTGGTGCTGTTGGTGTAAATGAAGCAATCGCCAACCCACTCACCAGTGCGCACGCTATTCACTGTTAGATTTGCACGTCATGACGGATGGAATGGGCAACTTACGTCTCGCTAATGTCAGTAATAACCTCGAAAGCTGCCTCGACACCGTCATCGTCGACCTGGCCAGCCTGGACAGCCTCCACGTAGTTTTCGCGAGAGAACCGGAGCACATAAAAGGAATCCTCGCACGTAATGGCGACAAGCTCGCCGCTCTCGGACCAGTAAACATGCTTGGGCTCAACCTCGATTCTACGGACAAGACCGCCAGTAGCCCAGTCGAAGAATGAGATGCCGCCCTGTCCAGTGACACCAAGCAGGACGCCGCCCGTCAGGCCATCAGCCTGGAATCCAACATCAAGGCCGCCGCTCTTCTCGGCAAAGTTCTTGTAGATCTTGACAGTCGTCGGGGTTTCGCGGATGGCAAAGTCGTTGCTATTTTCCTTGGAGGCCCAGACGAAGTCGAGAGCGGAGCCAAATGCCTTGTTGCGCCACGCCAGAGCGGTGTAAATGATGTATTCGCCGTCACCGCATACGGCAACAAAACGGCCGTTTGGTGAGTGGATCAGGGTCTGGGGATAGACTTCGCAGGTTCCGAGGTCCTTGGTAGGCAGTGAGATTGGGTCATTATCCTTTATTTCGGCGTCTATGTCTTGTCAGCAGTCGTTTTCCATCGGTCCGAAACACGGCCTACTCACCTCCTTTAATGATGGAAGACACGACTTCGTTGTGTTTGGCCCAAATGAGCTTGCCAGAGGGGTCCATTGACACGGCAGGCTCCTCGCGGCCAAGCTTTACAACGACGACACCATCGTCGTAACCGGCAGCGATGCACTGCTGGCCCTTTTGGGAGGAAACACACCAGGCGCGCTCCATGCTATAGTTGAGGGATGTCTCAAAACGGTAGGTGTTGGCGTGCCAGATGCGCAGGGTGCCATCTTCGGAACCGGACACAATGATGGGCAGCTCGGGATGGTAGAGAGCAAAGGATACATTATGCGTGTGGCCTTCGAGCGTGGCAATAAGTGACTTTGTGGTGTAGTCCCAAATCTTGATTGTTCGGTCGTCAGAGGTTGTGAGGAGATAGGGCTTGTCGGAGTGGGGGTAATAATCGACGTGATTGACACCCTTGGTCTCGTGCGCTTCGAGGGTAAAGTTGGCGTGCGAGGAGCCGAGGTTCCAAATCTTGACAGTCCTGTCCAGACAGGCCGAGGCAAAGGTATTGGTGTCCTTGGGGTTGATGGCGAGTGAGAGAATGTAGTGGCTGTGGCCCTCAAAGGTGCGGACGCATTTCCAGCCCTTTTCCCAATCCCACAGCTTAATGGTCATGTCATCGGAGGCGGTCAGGACGAATGGCTGCGTCGGGTGGACGACAATGGCTCTGATGTAGTCGGGGTGGGCTTCGAACGAGGTAATCTTCTCCGAGGTGTTGTAGTTGTAGACGCGGATCTGGAAGTCGTCGGAACCGCAAACGATCCAGTTCTTGCGAGCAATGAATCTACCAGCACGAACAGGGACATCGGTCATCTCAAACGTCTTGACCACCTGCTGCGTCGCATACGAGGTGATGTTGACGTTGCCTAGGGAGCAGTTAGCATGCGTGCGTCGTGGCATCGCGGCCTGGGTGGTGGTGCCGTCTTGTCGTACCATTGTAGAGGGTGGTGAGCACCCATGGCTCGTGAGGATGGAAATCGATGCCCTTGACTCGATCGCTGCGAGAGTAGAGTTGGCGCTACGGATGCATCATTGTCAATGTCAATTCGAAGCTTCAAGGCAAGCTTCCGAAGGGGGAGGCCAGATTGCGCCCCGGCGGAGACAAGTCATGGTTGCGGCCAAGACCGCCATGATCATCGCAGAGTCGACCTTGCCTAACAGATGCGAGAGCTTACCTTGACGTCGAGCTTCATATTGGCTGTATTTGTCCGCTGCTCGCGGCGTTGTAGGGTTGAGTTGTCAACGTGGAAAGGCGGCGTGGAGGATCCCCTGATAGTGGGGTTGGCGGGCTAGGAGATGTGGACAGGAGTGCAGGATACAACCATGAGATGGGCGGCAAAGGAGGAAAACGGTGTGACTGTATGAATTCTTTGACTGTGAATTTGATTGCCGTTTTCTAGATTATTTTTTTGAGGAAAAAGTGAGAAGCGCAAGAGAGCTTCAGCCGACGCACACAACGATATCTGGACGCCATTTTGAAAATGTGGCCAGAAATAGAAGCTCCAGCACGTTGAAGTTGATGCCTAACTTTTAAGGCATCAGCTACACTTACACTGTCAATACACAGCAAAGCCAACGTATGATTGTAACGGGCGATGGTTAATTATTTTTCATAGATACAGTACTGATACTGTAAGGAATAATATTAGCCGACGGAATGAAATAAATTTGGCCCGCAGCTTGGCGTCAATTGGTGCCGACATGCCGATATCAGACAGGATGAAGCAGGCAGTAATTTGGCAGCCTAGCGGTGTGAGGGAAAGTAAAGGGAGAGAAGCAGGATATCAAAATGGATATAAAATGGATATAAAGAACATTGTCGTCGGAATCAATACAGCTGCCTTCTCCTCTTCCAACTTCATTCTACTTTAGCATTTTACCTTGCTGCCTGTCTGCTCTCTCATTATTTTCATACAATTTCAACGGTTCGAAATTGGGAATTTGATCCTATTAACAAAAGTAGTCACAATGGAGTCCGTTTTGACGAAACCCGTTGCCGAGATATTTGTGTCAAAGCGGCTTGTCTTCCGCGCCATTACCAGCAGCGAAGACGACAAGGCCACCTTCAACGACTTGATCGGTGAACCTGGAACAGATGCACTTGGTAACTCTGGCATTCCTCTACCGTCTAATCGGGACGTTTGGAACAATGTGGCAAAGAAGATCTCTGACTCGTCTCTGCTCTGTGCCTTTGTTTGTCTCCGGGACGACACCGAGGCATCAAACCATGCAGCTGCTGGCAAAGCAATTGGCGTCATCAGCCTGAGCAAGCCTTCCCTCGAAGTCAAGACTGAGTACTGCGTGACAAAGATGGGCATCTTCATGGCGGAAGCCAGTCGCAGACAAGGCTACGCCGAGGAAGCTGTCAGATGGGCCATCGATTGGACTTTCAACTACACCCGCGTGCACCGCTTTGAATTGCAGTCGTCGAGCTACAACACGGCAGCGATCAAGCTATGGCAAAAGATTGGATTCACGTTGGAGGGACGAAAGCGGGAGTGTGTTTGGTTTCAGCGGAAATGGCACGACAGTGTGATATTCTCGCTGCTGGAACACGAATGGGATGCGATGCAGGGGGGGAAGGAGTGATGAATCTGGCTCCCTGGTGCTGATGGAAGTGCAAATATGTTTTCTAGTCTTTAGGCTTGACAAGACTGGGGAAGAAGCTGAGATCTTATGGGACCTTCTGGAGGCGGGTAGCCTGGGCATGGTGTAGGAGGAGAGGATGAAAATTATACGCATACCACGATGTTAGTTGCTCATAAAATTGAAGATGGTCTTTGAATTCGATAATAGATTGATCCAAGGTTTGACTAAATTTTCTCTTCATTCAATAGCTGAAAATGCTGACGTTTCGACAATAAGATCCCATGTAGGGTAGGCGTTGAATCAAGAACTGCATGACATGGCATGCCTGACATGGAGCCATTTCGTCAGTCTCACATCACGCCTACAGAGTGCATTCGTCTGACGTTTTGAGTTATTTGCGAGAGCTTCGGACAAACCATGACAAACAATGTCGCGTCTGTCGTGGAATTTGCCACTGGTGACCGAGCCGGCGTCATAGGGGTTCGTTTGTTGACGATCCTCCACAGTTTGCGGGCGCAGTGCCTGTTGGTAGTGCAGTTGGTAGTGCGGTTGATGGTGTTGGTGGCGTCCTGTAGCTGGCGAGCCCTGAAGACGGGCGGCAGGCTAGGTGGTGCTAAATTGGTTCACTGTACTCCGTATTAACAGCACCAATGGAACAGCAGCCCACACAGTGCGGCGACAAGATATTACAGTGGCCACTCCCTCAAAATGGCTGTGTTCTGTGCGAGGCATGAAAAGGCCAACGCAAGCAATGATATGTACATCAAGCCAAGCCAGTGATAAAGATAGGAAAATCACAAAATCACTGGTAATAAGAAAAATCGCAAATAATTAGAAAATTACCAGCAACAGGGAAATTGCCAACCAACTGGTCCGTACTCGTACTACGTAGGAATAGGCTATAGCCACACTCTTTAGCTCGCTGTCTCACCAGCCCCTGTAAGAACCCCAGGATCCTGCTAACCCAGCGACGTCACTCTACATCTCAGTGCAACCCGCAGGTACAACCAGTCCCAGGCACAGTTGGTCTGTGGCCAGGTACCGTGCGTCCTGTTTCACTGTATCTCGCCGACACAGTGCTGCACAGTTGCAGCCAAACGCAGAGCTGCACTGCCCTCCCCAAGCCACCCAGCCCCCAGCAGCCTGCCCAGCCCGTCCTGATACCATCCACTAACATGCTAACTAATCCCACTGGTGCACCACGCCAAACAGGCTTTCAACTTGTGATGCCCACCAGATTGCTTTGCTTGGCCTCCACTTGCATCGCCCCTTTCGCCTGCAGTCTCTCAACGTCACTTTTTTGCATCTGCATCTTCTTCAATTTTACCCAAGTACGCCGCTCTCCTGCCATCCCCCCTGCTTCACGCCCGGCCAACCGTTCCAATTACAGCATCCCTCCGCCTGGGGCTCTCACCAAAACATCGGCCCCCAGACAAAGCAACCCTGGCTCTGCGCTTATCCTATCCGCCTGCGGGGTTCCCGACTTGAATCCACCGCCACCTTGTCCACGCCCAAGCCGCGGGCTCCTGAGTCTACCCCTTCTTCTTCGTCACGGGCCAACCTTGATTCGACATTTATGCCATTTGATTACGAATAGACACATTGCCCACAACCTTGCCGCCTCTCGCCTTGAATCGCCTTGCCTCCTGTGCACCACCACCACTGCCGCCCGCTTCTCTCGTACCGTACCCAAAAGTCAGATTCACAATTTCCGCGGCGAATGGCCATGTCGTGGAAACTTACAAAGAGTGCGTTCAATTTCGAATCCCAAAATCCGACACTTGCCGTCCGCTGGCTGGGCTGTGCAGCGCCTCCAGTTCTGCCCACACTACCCTGCTTGCTGTTGACGTTGTACATTTTGGCTGACAAGTTCGTCCAGAGCTCAAGGAGACGCACCTGGGGACTCTGAGCCCTTTCTCCCGATCTGCTTCGACCTCGACCATTACCACAGAAAAAGAACCTCAGCCCACCCCTGGTCTAGAGGCCCCCATCCCCGAGAATGATACCAGTAAGCCCCTACCCTCATGTCGCTGCTGCCCAAGAGGCTAATATAAAAGTCAAAGCTGCCGCTGCAGTTCCTACGGGAGCCCCGGTGCAGACCCCGATTGTAACACCCCCGAAACCCGGCATGTTGATTGTTACGCTTCATGAGGGCCAGGGCCTTTCCCTACCCGAGGAGCATAAAAATATCTTTACCTCACAGCACCAGGGCTCACTTTCTACGAGCAATGCCTCTCTCGCGACAGGCTCCCTCCGATCTGGATCTCAACGAATGGCGGGATCCGTCACCAATGGCTCCCACCGATCTCATGCATCAGTCGGCGGATTTTCTGGAATCCCTACAAACCACGGCCGAATATTAGGAAAATACATGCCCTATGCCCTCATTGATTTCGACAAGGTCCAGGTCTTTGTCAACTCGGTCGACGGAAACCCAGAGAACCCCCTGTGGGCTGGCAGCAACACCCAGTACAAGTTTGACGTGTCACGCGTGACGGAACTCGTCATTCATCTATATTTTCGCAATCCCAATGCCGCGCCCGGCGCCGGCCGTAGCCAAGACATCTTCTTGGGCGTCGTCCGCATCAACCCAAAGTTTCAAGAGCGACAGCAGTTTGTGGACGATCCCAAGCTCAGCAAAAAGGACCGCGAAAAGGCCGCTGTCGAGCACGCCCAGAAGCAAAAGGAAGGCGGCTACAGTGGCGTCGAGTGGGTCAACGTGCAGTTTGGAACCGGCAAAATCAAGATTGGCGTCGAATTCGTCGAGACCCGTGTGGGAAAGCTCAAGATTGAAGACTTTGACCTTCTCAAGGTGGTCGGCAAGGGCAGCTTCGGCAAGGTGATGCAGGTCCGCAAAAAGGATACCAACCGTATCTATGCCCTCAAGACGATTCGGAAAGCACACATTATTTCGCGCTCCGAGGTAGCCCACACTCTTGCTGAGCGATCGGTATTGGCCCAGATTAACAATCCGTTCATTGTGCCGCTCAAGTTTAGCTTCCAGTCCCCTGAGAAGCTCTACTTTGTCCTGGCCTTTGTCAACGGAGGCGAGCTGTTTTATCATCTCCAAAAGGATGGCCGATTCGACGTGAACCGTGCGCGATTCTACACGGCCGAGCTGCTGTGCGCACTCGAGTGTCTGCATGGATTTAGCGTCATCTACCGCGACCTCAAGCCGGAAAATATCCTGCTCGACTACCAGGGCCACATTGCGCTGTGTGACTTTGGCCTTTGCAAGCTCGACATGAAGGACGAGGACCGGACCAACACGTTTTGCGGCACGCCCGAGTACCTGGCCCCCGAGCTGCTCCTGGGCCAAGGCTACAACAAGACGGTGGACTGGTGGACGCTGGGAGTGTTGCTGTATGAAATGCTGACGGGCCTGCCACCGTACTACGACGAGAACGTGAATGAAATGTACCGCAAGATTTTGTCGGAGCCGCTACACTTTTCCGACATTGTGCCGCCGGCGGCCAAGGATTTGCTTACGAAGCTACTCAACCGCGACCCGAAACAGAGACTGGGAGCCAACGGATCGGCCGAGATCAAGGCGCACCCGTTCTTCCACGCCATAGATTGGCGCAAGCTTCTACAGCGCAAATACGAGCCTACGTTCAAGCCCAATGTAGTAAGTCCTACTGACATATGGGAAGACGGTGACGTCCATAAAGGTATGATACGATGCCAGAAAACGCTGACCAGGTGCAGGTGGATCCCATGGACACGGAGAATTTTGACCAAGAATTTACAGGAGAGATGCCGCAAGACTCGCATGTCGAAGGCAGTGCATTGTCCGAGACGATGCAGCACCAGTTCCACGGCTTCAGCTACAACCGACCGATTGCTGGGCTTTCAGACGGTGGCGGCAGTGTCAGGGACCCCGCGTTTATTGGTAGCATCCCAGAGTAGAGCATCTGAGGGACAACTCTGCAGGTTTGTTGTGAGTTTTTTACCATTGGGCGAACGGGCAAATGAAAATTTAGGGCGTTGAACCGGGTTTCTTTGTGTTTTTGTACAGAGACGGAGACAAGGAGAGAGACAGAGCGACAGAGCGACAGAGCGACAGAGAGACAGAGAGCGACTGAGAGAGACAGAGGAACGGCGAGAGAGAGAGAGAGAGAGAGAGAGAGCGAGAGAGCGCAAGGGAGCCGAGAATCTGTCTGTTGTCTGCTCGAGGCATTGACCAATGGCAGGCCAACACTGCTGATGACTAGTAGGTAAAGCGATTTTGAAGAGGATGCTGCTGGTGTAAGCCAGCGCTTTCAACGGCAAAGATATAAGTAGACCTAGCATTTCCTTGGTGTATCATTTTGAGACTAGATTTTTTCCTCGTCTGCATCCGAATAGCCTATCTCTGTGATGTGCCTCTACTACGGCCAATATCATTGTCTACTGCCAGACAATAGACGGATACATCTCCTCGGAGACACGACGTTGATAACTGATACGTCGTCCAATGAGACTCAGTGGACAAGGCTGCTTTCAGTGGGAAGCTGCGCTGTAATCCCCCGTAAATTTCACAGCCAGCGAGCGGCATTGCCTTTTGCGGCTCCGCACACCAGCTCTGGCAGCGGCCCCACACTAGCTTCCCCAACACCATCATTTTGTCTGCGGTATTTCATCAAAGTCTCATCGCCAAAGCTCAAGGCAACCCTTTTTATTTTATTTTGCATCCTTGAATCAACATTATTTCTATCCATCCCTCGAAAACCTTCATTTTTGCTCTATTCGAGGTACGTTGTGCATTTCTGGCAACAGACGCCGCATCTGGCTTGCTGAGTCGGTGCCCCGCCCCCTCCTCTGGTTGCCCCTCCATCATCTCGAGCGTTTGATTTCTGGTGATTCCGTCATCATATTCACCCAGCCTCTAAAACGACTAAGCAATTGGTCATCGCATGACATTGCATACACCAAAATATTCATCACTCTGCATCCTTTGAATTTTTCCGCGTCTTGGCAAAATTTCCCGCCATCAAGATCAATCACCTTTGCTAACCGGCTTTTGCCACCTTTTGTCCCCGGTAGACCATCCGAAGAAACCGAAGAACCTGCCCCATCCCGTGGCTTGCTATAAAGCTAAAAGCATCCGAGCTCTCGCTTCAAATTAACTCCTAATTCCACCACATACACATATCATCGCACGATACAATGGCACCTGCAAACACCCTCCCCGCCTGGTCTGAGCTCAATGCTCACCGCGACACCATCAGCAAGTCGTTTGTCCTCAAGGAGGCCTTTGCCTCGGATCCCGAGCGATTCAACCGCTTCACTCGTACATTTACTGCTCCCGGTACCTCTGCCGAGATTCTTTTCGACTTTAGCAAGAACTTCTTGACCGACGAGACGCTCGACCTCCTCGTCAAGCTTGCCGAGCAGGCTGGCGTGGAGCGCAAGCGCGATGCCCTCTTCCGCGGCGACAAGGTCAACTTTACCGAGAACCGCGCCGTCTTCCACCCTGCCCTGCGCAATGTTGGCGGCTGGGAAATGAAGGTCGACGGCCAGGACGTCATGGATGTTCCTGGCGGCGTCAACGACGTCCTCAAGCACATGAAGGAGTTTTCTGAGCAGATTCGCAGCGGCGAGTGGACTGGCTACACCGGAAAGAAGCTGACTACCATTGTCAACATTGGCATTGGCGGTTCCGATCTGTACGTATTTGCTTTAGTTGCTTCCCTGCACAGAGGGGAACCATGACTAACTTTTGACACAGCGGCCCCGTCATGGTCACCGAGGCTCTCAAGCACTACGGTGCCAAGGACATGACGCTGCACTTCGTCTCCAACATTGACGGCACGCACGTCTCCGAGGCATTGGCCAACTCGGACCCCGAGACGACGCTGTTCCTCGTTGCGTCCAAGACGTTTACCACGGCCGAGACGACCACCAACGCCAACACGGCCAAGAAGTGGTTCCTCGAAAAGACGGACAACAAGGGCGACATTGCCAAGCACTTTGTTGCTCTTTCGACCAACGAGGCCGAGGTGACCAAGTTTGGCATCGACAGTAAGAACATGTTCGGCTTTGAGAGTTGGGTCGGCGGTCGCTACTCTGTCTGGAGCGCCATTGGTCTCAGCGTCGCCCTGTACATTGGATACGACAACTTCCACAAGTTCCTCAGCGGCGCCCACGCCATGGACAAGCACTTTCGCGAGACGCCTCTCCGCGAGAACATTCCCGTCTTGGGTGGTCTCCTGAGCGTGTGGTACTCTGACTTTTTCCAGGCCCAGACTCACCTGGTTGCTCCGTATGTGCTGCCTTTCTGTTGGATTATTGGATTGTTGGATTGTTGAATTGTTGAATTGTTGAATTGTTGTATGAGTTGTATAGTTCTAACAGTCGACAGATTTGACCAGTACCTGCACCGCTTCCCTGCCTACCTCCAGCAGCTTTCCATGGAGTCCAACGGCAAGTCAATCTCTTCTGACGGCTCTTCCGTCAAGTACACTACTGGTAAGTTGGAGCAAAGTTGCAACGCAATATATTCATACTTTTATATGCAGATGGACTAACCATCTCTAGGCCCCATTTTGTTTGGCGAGCCTTGCACCAACGCGCAGCACTCCTTCTTCCAGCTTGTGCACCAGGGCACCAAGCTGATCCCGACCGACTTCATCCTGGCGGCGCAGTCGCACAACCCAGTGGCGGAGAACCTGCACCAGAAGATGCTTGCGTCCAACTACCTGGCGCAGGCCGAGGCGCTCATGGTTGGCAAGACTGACGAGGAGGTCAAGGCCGAGGGCACGACTGGGGACCTGGTGCCGCACAAGCGCTTCCTGGGCAACCGTCCTACGACGTCGATTCTGGTGGGCGGCCACATTGGCCCGGCCGAGCTCGGAGCGCTGATTGTCTACTACGAGCACCTTACGTTTACGGAGGGTGCCATCTGGGACATTAACAGCTTTGACCAGTGGGGCGTGGAGCTGGGCAAGTCGCTGGCCAAGAAGATTCTGGGAGAGCTCGAGGGGTCTGGTAGTGGCGAGGGCCACGATGCTTCTACTGGTGGCTTGCTGAATGCCTTTAAGAAGTATTCCAAGATTTAAGGAATGCGCTCAAGTTGGCATGGATGATGGGGATAAAGTGCTTTACGATGTAAGGAATGCATTGCATGCAATGACGGAAAGAAGAATGGATGAAGCAAAAGAAGAATGAAGATGACCTAAAAAAAGATGAAAAGGACAAGGAATCATAGTTTGTTGACCGGAATAGGTAATAAAATGTCGATGAATGAGGCTGAGAGCTGTATGTGAGACGTAGAAGGTTGAGAAGGTGATGCGTTGGCAAGAATGTAAGTGAAGAGAGGAAAAAAGGTGGCGCCGAAGACCGGAGTTTTTTTGTGAGGTGAGGAATGGTCTCATGTGTCGCATGACGACTAGAAGATGAGTTTTGCAGATGTGGCCGTCTCAGATGGATAAAGCTCCAAGACGAGTCTTGGTTGTCGAGATGAGCATATGACACGACGCCACCACCACATGTAAAAGAATGCGGGGTGCAACGAGATGTAATGGATGATGGGGAATCTTGGAGGAATTGGAGAATGTCGGAAGAATTGGAGAATCTCGGAGTCCAATGATTTAATTAATTTTGGTTAATATTATTAATTATAATAATTTTTAGCTTGAATCAAAGTCTCTGATGCCACGTCGGCTTCTCCCATCGCCGAGGCACATGCAGAAGATGAGCACGGGACAAGAGATTATGGAGATGGGATATCTTGTGGATGCGGAGTTGACCCGAAAAAGACGGGAGTTTTTTTTATTAATTAATACCGAGTATGTGTACGAGTTTGTTTCCACAAGTTCCAGGCTTGGGCTGAGTGAGACATGTTGTTGTCTTGGATAGTCAAGGGAGAATGGGGAAGAAAAAGAGAGTGAGACATTCAACGGAAACTCACGATGATTTTGCCCGAGCTTCATTTTTTTTTGTCAGTCAGTCATTAGTCACGTAAAGAAGGTGAAGGAACTTTTTTTCCTTTTTTTCCTGTTAAATCCAACTGTACTCTGGAGCAATATGTAACCAGAAGGCGTGAGGGCGTTGTAGGCGTGGACAAATACATGGACAGACGGGAGGGGAAAAGAGGGGACAGTCCAGTCTAGGAACGGACCGTGTGGGATGGTTATGCAGCCTGGACTCGACTCTGACAAAAACGAGGGAATTAAATTAAAAAGAGGACTATCGTGAAAAAAAAAAGGGGTGGGTGGCATGCATGGCATGTAGGCTTGGTGTGTGTGTGTGTGAGAGAGAGAGGTGGGCTTGTGATGAGGATGCGGGGAGACTAGA
This sequence comes from Zarea fungicola, assembly GCA_900169235.1. Lineage (NCBI taxonomy): Eukaryota > Fungi > Ascomycota > Sordariomycetes > Hypocreales > Cordycipitaceae > Zarea > Zarea fungicola. Next base: position 284,898 of record FWCC01000075.1, read on the forward strand.
GCAAAGCGGAAAGGCCAGAGAAGAGTCCCAAGGTCCTGACATGAGATTACGGAAAAAGTAGGAAACGGGAAATGGAAAATGGAACAATGATGAGAATGGCAGGTGTGATTTATGCATGAACAATATGATTATAGTCGGGAATAATGGCCGACTTGGAACAAGAGCACGGCATTTGACGGGCAGATGGAGATCTGCCGCTACGTACCAGTAGACCCTGGCAGCTACAGTCAATCCTCTCTAGTCTGTTGTACAGTGTACAGACGGGACGGAGGTTGCCAGAAAACGGTGGCTGCAGGCCAAGCCGGGACATGGCAAGAAAGATGGTGTGGTGAACCATATAAAACGGTGGACAAGGCAACGGAGAGGCCGAAAATGGACTTCCGGACAAACCATAGTGTGAGGGGCTTATCAGTCGGCGTCTGGTAGAGTTTTGTCTGGCCATTTTCTGCGTTGTCCTTTGCCAGTCCTTCCAGTCCTTGCCAGTTGGGTGTATTGCCTCGAGCACGTTTTTTTCTTACGTTTGGTGCAACTTGTGACACAGCCGCCTTGCTACTTGCCGCCGTCGTACAATATGTATGCTGAGGTCAGACAGGACTGGGTCCAGGTTGTACCAAGGGGCACTGCCTTTTAATGTGTTGCCATTTTTAGGCGATTTTGATATCCGAGACATTTGGGGGGATATTACCCGCAACAATTACAGGTAGAGTGAGTTTCGTGATACAGGAGGGGACAAGGATGGGATAAGGATGGATGCGCTGTTTTGGCAAGTTGGAGAGGCATATTTCGGCGTCATTGCGGGCATAGGACGCCTGCAGCTGAGCCAATGGGCCTGCATCAAGTTTGTAGTCCAAAGATTAGCTAGCTACCTGATGGTAAATGGACGAAACGTATTTGTCCGGGCCCACCTACTAAATGATACGTTGAACTGCGGACTGGCGCGGATCCTTGCGTATTATGGGTTTCATTTTGAAAGCTTTGAAAATAAAAACCTCACTTAGCGTGTTGCCGTGCTAGATTTCGGCGTTGAGCGGCTCAAACTAGACAGGGCCAAGGCCTGCGAGTGACGTCGTGCATGTGTCTTTGGCACATTGGCATTTGGCATGTGGTTGTTGTGGTTGTTGTGGTTGTTGATGTAGTCGGCGGAAGCAATGATCAACATGTCAACATGTGAGTGATTTATCCACGGCAGGAGTTGGTAAACATGTCTACAGACGTTTTACAAATATTTTAAAGATGTTTTTAGGTGTTTAAAATTCATGATGAATTTAGTTTGATATTGTTCTGATTGGCATGCCATTTTCACCCAATTCAAAGTCGACAGGTTGAAACAAGCAACTGGCTTCTCCATAATCTCCACGTTTTACAGTGGACAACAAGGTAAAATTCCCCAGAATAGAGGAACAATGGGTTGAAGCGAGCAAGAGCAAGCGAGGCATAAGCAGTGATGATGTGCATTTGCATCTCATTACATCAGTGGGATTAGAATGGGCTAGTTGATGCAAGCGATGCAACCAGAGTGCAGTTGATTGTGGTTCTCTAGAGACGTGGAACGAAGCTGCAATAACTACAACAGCCTCGACGTCATACCCCGCGGCGCAATAGAGGGGCTGCTTTCCAAGGCGAAGCTAATGACTACCTAGTAGTTACTAGTAGGACAGGGTGCAGGCCCAAGACTCGGCCATTTCGTTATCTAGTGTGACGTCTGGGATATGGTTCCGTAGCCTGTTCGGGTGAGAGGGTGTGACGGCGGATAACGGAAGAGAAATGCAGGTGGTAGATTGTCGATCTGTTTCACACCGTATCTAGTGCAACCAGTACGATGCATCGACCTTTTTGTACTGAGTACTGAGCATCAGAATTATTGAATCATGGGTTTGGTGGATTGTAATTTGCTTTTGAATTGTCTTGTTGGGCACTGATGCAGATGAATGGAACCCTTGCCAGCGAAGCGTAACCTTGCCCCTCAACCTTGCCCTCAAACCTTGATGGGACAGAACCCCGAGAATGAGGGCATCGTGAAGGCGTGCTGATTCGGGGATCTGCCTGCACATTTTAGTAGACCCGGTAGACTCTGTATGGCTTGTCTAATTTGCTCTCAGGGCGTCCTGATTCGCAAGACAGGGGGCCATGACGTTTCACAATGTTGTCTTGTTATCTTTGCAAGACTGAAGAGTTTTCCGTCCGAGATGGTGGTGTCTGGCGGGGACCACTGGCGCAGTTGTGCCAAGGCAGCGTCTGCAGCCAAGTTGCGCTGTAGCTACGGCACTACGGGTACTGAGTGCTGTCTGAGTGCAGTTGAGTGCAGATGCAATGTAATTACAGGGCATTGTGTGCTGTAAGCAAAGAATATGCGCTATAAAATGATGTCTTGTAGCTTTGGTTGCTTGGTCTCTGAGGCGCAGAGGGTGGACCCCAGCCCCACTGCAAAACGGACTGCACAAAAAGGCAGGAGCCCCACCCACCGTAACCTACGGACCACTTGCCACTCCATTCTTACCACTTTCATTCTTATCCATCCGAACCCCGCCAGCCAATCAAGTCACCACTGACACGCCACCGTAAATGTCACGATACATGCCCATGACACTCAGTTGGGTACCTTGCTCCACTGCTCACTGCCACCACCACCACCCGCAACCACTCACGATACTTTGCCTCTTGTACCAACTCAACCTGGCCAATCAACTACACTAGTCCCTGACGTAGCTTTTGCCAGACAAACACGGTTTCCCATCCGGAAAGGGTTTTGGTGTAACGAGAGAGATTGTAAAAAATTAAAAATTAAAAACTTTGAATGTATCAAGAAGCGGCGCCACTTATTTCCATCATCAAAGCCCATGTACATGTGCTATTCCAAAAGACCTCTTGCTCCCCTCATTGCGATTTATAAAGCCTCTTGCCCCCCTCCCGCCTCCCTTGTGAATTCCTCCTCATTCCCCAGACCCATTCCTCGCGCTTTCTTTAAAGAAACAGATTCAAACCTACATCTCTTGCTTGCATTCCTTGATTGGCTTGCACTACCACATCAGCAACCTTGAAATCGACACCTATACTCTCTCACCTAGAATCAAACCTATAAAAGTCTCGTCTGCTCACTGCTCTTATACTTGCACCTCGACAGACTGCAGCAACTATTCTCCCCGCCAAACCCAACCAACACACTCATCTCCAAACATACAAACGTCCAAACGTCCAGCATCCTCACATCCTCACATTCATCAAATAATCATGGCTCCCAAGGCTGTTCATTTCGGTGCTGGCAATATTGGTACGTTCCTGCTCCATCTACTACATGCAACTCATTAGTAGCGTCATTTACACTACCGCCTGCACCACCCTCTGCGTTCCTCTGCACTCATGCACCAGTGGCACCACCACACCACTAGACCCCGGCTTCCGCCGACTGGTTCCAGCGGGTGGTGCTACTGCCAGCTGGCTGCTGAGGCTCCTCCAGGCGCCCTAGCGGCCTGCATGACTTGCCAGGTCCCCTCACCCCACTACATGTCATAGCGGCCTCTGTTGGACATCTCACCACCCCATCGCTTGAATCTTGCTCAAACTGTCTCTGCCGGGATGCATGACTAACATTCAACAGGCCGTGGATTCGTTGCCTGCTTTCTCCACAACTCTGGCTATCAAGTCGTCTTTGCCGACGTCGCAGATGCCCTGATTGACTCCATCAACGCCTCCCCCTCATATCGTGTCATCGAGGTCGGTGTCGAGGGCACCACCGAGTCACAAATCACAAACTACCGCGCCATCAACTCAAAGACCCACGAGGCCGACCTGGTGCGCGAAATCAGCACCGCCGATATTGTCACCTGCTCCGTCGGCCCCCGCGTCCTAAAGTTTATTGCCCCCGTCATCGCCAAGGGCATCGACGCCCGCCCCGACAATCTCAAGCCTCTCGCCGTCATTGCCTGCGAAAACGCCATTGGTGCCACCGACACCCTTGCCGAGTTCATCAAGAGCCCCGAAAACACCCCCGAGGACCGTCTCGCCGACCACGATGCCCGTGCCCGCTACGCCAACTCGGCCATTGACCGCATCGTCCCCGCCCAGGACCCCAACGCCGGCCTCGACGTGACCCTGGAAAAGTTCTTTGAGTGGGTTGTCGAGAAGAAGCCCTTTGAGGAGGCCGGATGCCTGCCCGCCATTGACGGCATCAACTGGGTCGACAACCTCGCACCCTTCATCGAGCGCAAGCTCTTCACCGTCAACACCAGCCACGCCACCGCCGCCTACCACGGCTACAACCGCCGCAAGCGCACCGTCTACGATGCCCTCCAGGACAAGGCCATCATGGCCGAGGTCCGCGGTGCCCTCAGCGAGACCAAGGGCCTGATTGTCTCCAAGCACGGCATTGCCGAAAAGGACCAGGCCGCCTACGTCGACAAGATCATCAAGCGCATCGGCAACCCCCATCTCGAGGACGCCGTCGAGCGTGTCGGCCGCGCCCCCCTCCGCAAGCTCTCCCGCAAGGAGCGCTTCATTGGCCCCGCCGCCGAGATTGCCGAGAATGGCGGCGACGTCAAGTACCTCCTCGATGCCATTGAGATGGCCTTTCGCTTCCAGAATGTCGACGACGACGAAGAGTCCAAGGAGCTGGCCGCCATCATGTCCGAGAACCAGCCCGAGGATGTTGTTGCCAAGGTCTGCGGCGTCCAGACCTCGGAAAAGATTTACCCCCAGCTCCTGGCCGTGGTCAAGCGCGTCCAGGCTGATGGGTCCGAGTGACTACATGGTTCCTCCTCTTCTGTCACACAGTCAAGCTGGAATCAGGCCAACTCTGCCTCGCACGCAAAGCTGTAAAATACAATGACGACAATTTTATGTATTGGGATACCCAGGATTGGCGTTGGACCTTTTGGAATGATTTTTTTAAGAGCATAGGTAGCATGGAGTTTGTCCATTTAGACAATACAGTCGGTTTTTACGACCTGATGATTGATGTACAGTGACAATTAAGATGTAGACAATTGAAAGTAATGATGGGTGAAGTAGTGATAATTGAAGTAGTAACAGTTAAAGTAGTGACAATTGAAAATAGACATCAAAGTACGCTGACAATTCAAGAAAAAGCAAACTTGGAATCATCTGCCGCAGGCTCAACTGAGACCATACCTGGCATCATCCTCAGGGACTTTTGTAAACCCCCTCCAACCTGTCCTGCCTGCCCTGCCTGCCCTCCCTGCCTCCCTGTCCTCCCGTGTCTAGCCTTGTCGGCCCGTCGCCACATCTTGGCTTGCATACGCCGCAAATCACCGTTCCCGCGGCCGATCTGCGCCAAAATCCGGGAAACCCAACGGCCGGCATGGGCCTAGACTGTCAAGAAGAACAAAAAGAAAAACTAGCTTCATATATTTGACATTTTATAACAATAACTCCACGAGCTATATATCTCGTAGACACCAACCTTGTTTGCTTTCCTCAGCAAACATGCCGTATATAAGCGAGTCGCCCTCGTCGCCATCGTCCATGCCGACACCGTGCGTCGCTATGACCTGAGGAGGAACTTTATTTGCATTCTAGCCTCGCAAAATCGAACAATCCTGACAAACTTTATGCCAAAAGGAGGGTTCCCTGCAGGTCAAGGATTTCAGGTCAAGAATTTCATGTGCAGCTGAAAATAGAGTCCATAGGAATGAAGACACCACCTTGTCTCACTCGTCACCGTCGTACTACGGCAAGCCGTCTCACAGTCGAGGCTTAATACAGTCGTCTATATATTTGGGCATTCCCCAAGTTTCATTTAGTTTTTCACTTTAAAATCAATCAACTCAGTATCCACCCTTCATTTACCATTTCATATTGTCACCCCCAGTAAAGCATGGTCAGAACCGCCCTTCTCGGCGTCGCCTTTGCCGCCGCCCTCGCCGTCGCCGACATTACCATCTCCGTCAACGACGTGCCTCCCCTCCCCCTCCGCAAAGACACCGCCGTGACCTCTGCCGCCGACCTCTGGGCCAAGAGCTGTCCCGAGGAGCACAGCCCGCGCACCCCCTACAACGCCAGCCTCCTCCTGTCCTCGTACACGTCTTTCCAGCAGAACGGGGACGCGCACGTCTTTGCGCCGGGGACGGTGTACCCGTCCTCGGACAGCATCGTGCGCGGCGCCCTCGAGGCCTGGGCGCAGCACCAGCATCTGGTCCTCCGCCCGGACGAGGTCTGGTTCGAGGTCCTCGCGCAGCTCAACTTTTACATGGGCGCCCACGCCGAGGAGCTGCGCCACCTGTTTGTCGATTTTGAGGGCAAGCAGGAGATTGTCGTCAAGGCGGTGACGTGGACGGATGTGATTGCGGCGTTTGCGGGCGCGATCCAGAAGAGGATCAAGACGGACTGGCTCGAGGCGTGGATCAAACCAAACTTTTCCACGACCACGGACAACGACGGGCTCACGGCCACGGTGCTCATGATGGGGCTGATGAAGCACTACTTTGAATTTGCGGGGGGGATTACATGTGGCCTGCCGAAAGTCACGCTCCTGGGTCAGAGGGAGGACTGGGTGAAGTTGCTGGCCAAGCTGGATCGCCTGCACGAGTTTGGCGCGGAGCCGACGCAGTATGCGGCGAATCTAAGGCCGATTTTTACGAGATTTGTCAAGACGTTTGATGAGGGCGGTGTAGAGAGCGAGGACACAAAATCGTTTTGGGGACAGATTGTGCGCGCGGAGCACCATTTTGAGTGCGGCAAGGGCCCGATTGAGTACACCGTTACCGGTTGGGTGCTGGGTTTTCTGCACTGGAATGAGGATGGACAGCTGCGTGTGCGCGCAGAGGAGCAAGTACAAGGAGGAGATGAAGAGGAGGCCGCCGCTCTGTCCCGCCGGGATACAACACCCGTGAAGCTGGACAACATCACGTACGTGTCGCAGCCCATGGACCAGCTGCCCGTCGGCTATGCGACCGTCCCGCTCAAGATGCTCGACTTTCCAGCACCGGGCACCGACAGCTATGCGTTCCTGCTGGCGGGCAATGTCGGCGTGAATCGGACGGAGAGCGCCGAAGACGGCGGCTATGTGCGCGCGCAGCCGATGAGCTCGTGGTTCATGTATGGCCCTGTGAATCCAGACTACAATACTACGGCTGGTAACTTGGGAAGCTCTGCCGAGGTACAGAACATTTATAATGGAATGGCGGTGCAGGAGAGCTGTCCGGGATATCAGAAGCCCATTCAGTTCCCAATCGAGCGGAGATATTAAAGATGAAAATAATGACAGCAATGGGAGATGTGCAGAAATACAAAATTGGACGATTACAGAATGATGAATCTACTATTAGTTATTGTAAGAAGCATAAAATTCCTCCAGCATAAAATAACTGACTCGTGATATTATGATCGTGGGTGGGATTTTGTCACAGGCAGATTGGCACTTGTCCTCTCATTTCTACTACTATTGTCTATAGTAAACGTTTCTCTCCTCAGCCTGTGCCGCCTACTGGGCGAGACCTTCACGGTCAGAAATCGTGAAACGGGAAACGCTCTTTGCACCCTCCATTGCCACGTCCCTAGCGGTGGCTGTATCGTGCATAGATAGGCAATCCACTAGCAATAGCCAGCCAAATCTATTAGAGTCAGCATGTACATATGTCTGGGACATGTTGATCCAGTTGTACTTGCATTGTATAGAGCGTACGACGTTTCATCTGCCTGGACGTTGTTGTACCGATAGAATCGGTAACCAATTACTGTCGCAAGGGCAAAAAAAGGAACTGCCATCTCCACGCTCACACCCCAAATCTTGATACATGTAGTTGTCCATATCCACATGAGCGGGAGGACTGATGCTCTGGCAATCAAAGGATGCGCCATTGGAAGTGTATGCCTGCCGTTTTGCGAATCCCCTTTTACATCTCGAAAGTCCTGGACATGAACTGTTGTTGCTATAATAACAGTTAACAGGACAATTGCAAGATTACCTGGGTCTTGTATACGCGAACGATTTGGTCCTAATTGGAATGCGTTAGCTCTGTCTTGGCATTGCATCGTTGGAATTGAGATGAGTTTCGGACCTGCCACCAATGTCGCGCCGTATTTAAAAAACGCATATCCCACAGCATTCATCCAATTTTTGTGAATAAAATTTTCAGCCCACCCTAGCTCGTTGTATGCAATGGTGAGACCAGCAAATAAAGCGCTCACGATGCAGAGAGGCAGACTGTACGCAATGGAATAGAGAAGACAGCATGGAATAGAAAGCCACCGCAGCCACAACGCAGAGTTCAAGGATACACGGCCGGCGGGGAGAGGCCGATAACTCTTATTTGCAGCATCCTCTTCTACACTTGTTGTTTGATTTGACAAGTTGAACTGCAAAAGGTGAAGCAAAATCCAAAAGAAGCTTTCATAGACATGTGTCAAGTCCTCTGCCGGACCAACACCAGTGGCAAATATGATCTAAATAACGTTCTGTAAGTTGCTAATCCAAAGTTTGATAGACTGTTACTTGCCACTGGAATAAGAGTTGTTTTGATGTCAGATTTAATAAACAGATACACTGTGTATAAGACTGAGAAGCCAGACTTGAATAGAGCAGGCATAGTAGTAGCAGACATGATGAGAGTGCTTTCAGTGATGACAATTTATGAAACTAAAAGCTCATCATTTGCCTTCAAGTTATAAATGCTGAGGAACTTTGCCAACCGGCACATGAGTTTATACTGCTTACCGTAGGCAATGGGCCACGTGTTACAAAAATGTTGCCAGCAGGACGGCCAGGATAGGAGGCATTTGCCCGGCTAAAAGAGGTAAACTGCCTTGCGTGAAGCAGGAGGACCGCCATCTACGGTGGCGCAGTACGCATCCGAGTACAGGGCTAATTGAGCGCGTATTTCGGCGAAATAGGGGAGACATGGCACACATACGCACGTCTTTCCTCAATCAACTCAATCTCTCATCACGAACTCATGACTTGGCGCCTGCAAAATCGGGCCACGTCGGAAAGCTGAAACTATTTCTTTCAAAGCTACGCAGAATGTCCATCATGTGCCAAGACGCGTGAGCGCTTGTTTTCGGAACATCTGAACGTATACAGTTAGTCTGTTAGTGCGAGATGAGTGGCCCCGTCCAGATCTGATGGAGGCTTCGGAACAGTTGGACCGTGCGTGGTGGCAAGTCAGCAACGACCGGAATCTTTCCGAAGAGATGAAACGACGAGAAGGGCCGAGCTGTCGGTAATATGAATACCCAGAGGCAGAGAATGGGTCTATTGAGTTTGAGAGCAGAAATGTCACCAATCATCATTGAAAAGTGATTACCGCAGTGTAAAGCTGGCAGACCATGGTAAAGACCGAAGCAGCATCACCAAGAGAGGGCCAGATTCCTAAAACTGAATGAGTCTCGAATTATGACTAGAAAATGGGCTCTACTAATAAGCTGTATAGACATATCCATAGCACTACAGTACACATATATCAAATAGATTATTTACTTCAACAAGTGTTTGATTTCTCTGTATACTGCTAAATAGAGTATATGCACACTCTCTAAATGCCTATATGAGAGCTAGAAGCAAACCGTAGTTGGTGGCTACTCTATTAGCACATGTGGAATCATTATAAGAATATTGGAACTTACCGGTCCTTCGACTCCAAAAGTGTAAATGGTGCAGGCGTGGTTCTATAAGATGGTTATTAGAACTAATATTATCTGAAAGATACATAAATCATACCTGTCCCTTGCATTCATATCCAGGCGACTATCAGATGTATTAGTAAATAGGAACCTGGGGACGGGCGTAGAGATAATTTTCATACACAAGCATACGTAGATCCCTCGCCAGAGATCACACAAGCACCCTGCGGATATCTTTTGGTAGGCCCATAGCATGAGCCGTGTCTCTCAGCCGATGCAACGTAAAGCTGCGAGAAGGTGACTCCCAGCACAAGTAGGAACTTTGATAACATGATGAAGGATAAGGTCGTAGGTTTGTAAGATGGGGCTTTGTTGTCAAGACCCGAGTATCTTTGAAGGGGACAATACGATTTATATAGAGATTAAACTGATCATAGGGCAATTGATATATAAACAGTAGAGTACATGGTTACTATTACTGTGTTGTCTGACATGGCTAGGAAGCCGTAATCAAATCCACAAAGAAACGCTGCATGGAAGAAATGTGGAGCGGGGCGTTATTGTAAGCACTAAATATAATACTATTATGTTTGCAAAAAGTTCCAGAATCGTTGCGCTCTCTTACCGCTGGTTTCCTGGTCTCGGAGCCGAAAAGGAAGTGGGCTAAATGCGTTCCTGCAGGCCCGCAGTTTGTGTCCCGCGTGGCGTCTTTCAACAACCATTCAGGGCAATACATGATACCGGATACTCATGATCCGAAAAGTTCAAGAGAATGTGACTAGTCGTGTGAACATGCAGTCGCAGAGCCACCAGCTCGATACTTCATTTACGCATTAGTCTGCGTTGCTTTTCTGTTTCTACCGCCCTGGCCACATATCTCTTACATCATGAAGTTCATGTCTTATCCCTTCATTTTGGAGAAGATCGCCAGTCCCTAAACTATAATTGATATGGACATTGATGGGGCTTATGTTGGAACTACAAAGCTGAGAAGCGTGCCCGTAATTTTACAGGGCAACTTGCATGAGGCCGTCATCGTTGATATGAATGATTGTGTATTCGGCAGCTATCTATGGCCTGTATTTGACTTGTTATTTCTATTAATCCACCATGGTATTATCAGATGCAAGAATGGAGATTCTCCGCGTTTCTCAAGTTGGTAATGAGCCACGAGACCTACAGTAACCCGTTTTGGACTTTCAAGAGAAACATTTAGCCCGCTATAAAAGCAGTCTCCGGCCGTTGGTGGAGGACGATGAAAATAAAATGGAATTATGGATTCACAGTCGTATGGAGATAATCTTTTTGGCCTTTGAGTCAGAGTCAAGTCTACACTGTTCGGTTGATCAACTAAAAACAGAAGGACAGAGCCAATCGACGACCCATTCGTTTTTCCAATTGAGGCCCACAGTGGTGCCGTCGAGACATTCAACCTGGGCGTCGTCAGCTTCTCCTATTAAAACGCTGGAGCCTTCGAGCACCTCTTGCCATTGGAAACTCAATCGAGCTAGCCTGTGGAGTCAATCGCTTAAGCGGCCCATATAAGGTAATTGTTTCTTAACCTTCAGTTTAACGCAGTTTAGCGGCGGATGCCTGCGGGATATGCAACGCCGGTACAACTTGTCACGTTGTGCCCATGTTTGCACTTGAACATGGCAAAGAGTACGAGCTTGGCTCACTCTACGAAATTAAAATGAAATGTAAGCACTAGCTAGTGAATACTTACGTATGGTGGAATTTGTCGGGAGTGCCGGTTTCACTGCAGAAATATCCTCTTGCCTCATTAGCAATAGAATTCTAACTCTAGACGCAGTGACTATTCAACTATATAAACAGCACGCATTTCCACAATATATCTATAACTCTAGAGCCTCTCATGGTTATTACCAAGTCATTCCACTAAGCATATTAGAAAGATACACTCGCAACGCGCAAAATGGCTCGTCTTCTATACCTTCTATTCTCTGGACTCGTCGCCATTGGGTGTGCCCAAGCCGTTGATTATGTACGTTGACAAGCTAGGGCAAAGTCATCCCAACTAACTTGTGCAAGAAATCAACCTCAATGGACGTTCCACCAACCTCCGAGTTGCGTGCCGCCCATCCCGACCGATTGTGGTACTTTGATCACCAGGACGCGCCGAACAACACCGAGGAAACCTGGTGGGCCCTGTCGAACGAGCGCGGCAACTCGCCGGCGTTCTGGACGGCGATTGCACCGTTGAACTTGACCGACGCAGCGCAGCCCGACTTTGTCGACGGAGAATCCCAGGGTTCGCTGGAGAGACGCCTGCCCAGCTACCTTGATTTCTTCCAGAACAATCGCTGCGCGGGTCGGCGCATTGATCGCTGCTCCAACATATTCCGGGGTACCTGTTGCTCAAACACGAGTGGATTCAATGCTCGATCCATTCAAATTCCGAGTGTTAGTGATGGCGATATTCTTGCAGTTTTTGATGTAAGAGCCTGCGCTGGCCGAAACGTTGCGGGGACAGTCCTGTATGGGTTTGCGGGTTGCTGGCCGCGGAATAGTTTTATTAATTCCGTTTACCTTAATTCCTGCACTCGTTGCTAGGAATGGTAGCAAGTGACTAATGCTACTTTACGTTGCTCTGGGACTGTGGAAGATGTTGGTGGCATAGTTGTTGCGTTAGCACACTGCTAAAAAAGAGGGTTTTTCGTGCGGGTATATATTTTCAACAAATATAGCTGTACCTTGATTACCCCGATATTATTAGGCATATTTATAGTACTATTCAGTGATCCGTTTGGTTTGAATTTATTTATTTGTTTGTCTATTTTTTGTTCAGGCCCTTCGCCCGGAATAACGGGTCAACACTTGTCTTTCCGGCTAATAAAGCTATCTTCTGTGCTGTTGGTGCCATCATGGTCTCTTGTAGCGAAAAGCGCGGCTGTTGGCTAGTAAAACCTGCCCCTCTAACAAGTCATTAACAGCTAATAACTAAAAGGGGAAGAAGTTTATAGGGGAGAGTTGGGGAATCGGCCGTAAAGGACAGTCTTTCGATTTAGGGTAGCTGGTGAGAAGTCAGCTTAGCCTCGGTAGGTTGGCGACTCTAATGTTTCGAAGAGACGGCAAACCCTGTCTCTATTTACAGGGTTAGTAACATGGCAGTTACTGAACTGGGCAAAGGCGAAAGCACTTTTTTTATTACTGGTTCTTTTAAGCTTTAATGTATTTACATTTAAATTTATATGTGCCCTGCTTTCTTCCAAGAAATAGACCTTTTCCCTTTCCTGTGTTACTGGTGATACAAAATATCTGTCTAGGAATAGCCTTGAATTCAGTACAACCGTGAAGACTGAAGACCCAAGTTAACTAGTTGCAAGCCACGATGTTAGCCAAGCATCTTTTGGCCGGCCGCTCCTTTTATTATTAGAGACGTTATTTGGGACAAGTACAATATACCATGAAATAAAAGTACGGCTTGGCATCCGAGATCAAAGCCTCCTACTGTACATACGCTTTCCCTTTTAGGCGAGCTTCCCAAGTGCACTGCTCTGCCTGGTCCAACAGCTTCTTGACTAGCTGGTACCCAGCTAGCTGACATGCTGAATTTTGTGATTCAGACTATTAAAGTAGAAATGTGTCTGACACACCTTGCTGACTGCTTAATTGACACATACGGTCCGCTCCCCGGTAACCCGAAATTAACTGTCTGGTCCTTGTTGGAGTAATTTGTCTAAGTAATTGCCCTCGATTTTGCTAGTTGCCTGTGATTTGTAAACCTTGAAGGCGCCTCATTTAGCCGCATTTGGTTACATCCTGTGGAGTCTAAATCGACTGGGCAACTCTCGATAACCTGAGCTTTGCAACTCGACGACTTGATTTAGATGAGAAAAGGCTGACAAAAGGCCGAGCCCTCCTTCATTTCAACTTCCCTGGCATTCATCCTTCGTAGATTAGCCTCCCTAGCCTCCCGGCCCGCACGCTAATAGCCAAGTGTGCGCACTTGTCCGCAGAAATCCCCATCTTCCCCAATGTCGCCGTCGCACATGCCCGCGGCTTTTTCAGCCCTGGCTTGCACGGGGTGCAGCCAGGCCAAGCGAAAATGTGACCGCCAGCTTCCCCATTGCGGTCGCTGTACAAAGTAAGCCCTGCCATTGCCTTGTACCTGGACGACGCCGAGGCTATGTCGCTAAATTCCTGTGGCAGACTAGCTCGTACGTGTTCGTATGCCGTGTCGCTGGTGTCGTCGGAAGCATGGCCAGACGCCCAGTCGCAGCGCGTGTCGCCGCCAGTCTTCTCTCAGACGCAAGGCGAGGACACTGGCGGCGGCGTGGTGCCGGATCTGCAAGCTCTCTTCCTCGACTCCACCGCCTTTATGCATTGCGGGTTGAAGTCGCTCCCCACGCAGTCTACGCACCGAAGCGCGGCCGTCTTGGAGCAGATTAGCCACCAGAGGCAGGAGATTGCACAAGAGTATTTGGCGTCGTTTCATGTGCCGCTGGCCTTTATCAGCAAGAATCGGTTCCTCGAGACGACGCTCTCCTTGGTAGACAGCGACCCCGATGCCGCGCTTTTACTGTTCTGCATGAAGCTGCTGGTATCGCAGCCGCTGGCAGATGGAGAGGCGCCAGAGACGGCCAAGCTCTACTGCATCGCGAGGGAGAGCGTCCGAGATCTGGACGTGCATGGGACCGTGACGCTGACGGCGCTCCAGGCCCTCTTGATACTGTGCCTATATGAGATTGGGCATGGCATTTACCCCGCGGCCTATTTGACGATTAGGGCGTGTGCGCAGTTTGGTACGCAACTTGGTCTGGACAAGGGGATTTACGTCTTTGATAATGACCCGTCCCGGTGGAGGGAAAAGGAGGAGAGGGATCGGGCGTGGTGGGCTATACTCTTACTCAGCCAGTAAAAAGCCCGCTCATTCGTTGTTCGCCCGAAATGGATTTAGTAACTGACTCTGGAGCTAGATACATCAGAATTGGCTGCCCAACGTTGCCAATGTGCGCCATACCTCCGAGATCAGAGGCCTATCTGCCAATAGAGGACGACAAGTGGGATCGTGGTGTGGGTGCAATGAGAGCTTCATGGGCCGCAATCACTGTTGAAACTAACATGTGAGGTAGGAATGGACATCAAGGGAGCCGTACATGATTTCCTCTGGTGCGGCAGTCAAAATGGGTCGCTACCCTCGTGCCGTCCAGGCCATGTACCTTCTCAGCCACTGTCTTGCGATTTCCGCCGGAGGGGTGGATACAACCTTGGTCGCCGATGATATCATTCAGATTGACCGAACACTACGGGCTCTGTCCCATCTCACAGCCTCGGAAGTCGAGCTCGCTGCCACATTGTACTGCGTGCCCGAGGTCATGTGCCTAGAGTACGTGTCTTTCAACCAAACTACAAGTGACCGAAGATGGCTCTTTGCTAATGCTTTCGCGGCAGCGGACTTATGCTTTTATACTCGGAGTTCCTTCGTAGCAATTGTGATCTTCCGGATTACATCACAAAATCGTACATTAGGACGTCGCTGGAGTCGGTGTTGCGCCAGTCGGCTTTGGTGCATCTGAGCGTGCTCCATATGAAGCGTGGACGCCCGACATACTACAGCCCGCTGCTCTTTGGGTGGGTTTATCGTGTCGCATCGCTGGAAGTGATACGGCAGAGGGAGTCGCCCGAGTACAGGGATAATGAGAATCTCCAGCTTGCGATTCAAGTGCTACAAGTCCTACAGCCCCGTTGGGGGATTGCAGGTTCGTGATGGCAGTTGCTTTATGAAGGTGTAGATCCATGCTAACTATTACATCATAGAGAAGTACCTGAATTTGCTTGCTCAGGCGGCTCCGGGAGTTCCTCTTTCTTTGCTAAAGTAGGCCACTGGAGGCGTCGAACACTTGATATACAAAAGCAAAGAAAAGAAATCGCATTTGACGCCGGCTTAACCGACTAGTCCTCATATCGATATTATTAAGCTGCCAAGTACATACGATATTTACAACGCAACAGTGTGAATCATAAGCTACAACGTGACGGTTGCTGCCTCTCGTATCTATTCTCCCACTCCGGAGTAGATCGACCACGCCTCCCGGAAGGAACAGCATACTCCAGTCTGGACCGCGAAAACCGGAATGGCAGTGACAGAATCATAATGCCGTCCGAGATGCCCCATTCTACTCCAGACATCCTCCAAAAGAGATCTGGCTTGGTCAATATATCCGGCCGTGCCTGGGCAATTTCTGCATGTGTCTTGGTCCTCAGCGACTCAGTCACATCACTTTGTCTCACGTTGAAGCTAATGTTTCGCGAGAGAATTGCTTTGCACTGAGACGCTGTATACTAACCGAGTTTGTAGTACCAGATATTGTACTTGGTCAGGCTGATGTCCATATCAAAGGTTGCGTCGGCGGTCGTGCGTTCGAGGAGTGCCAGTAGCACGGCGGCCGCGCCTGTTAATCCAGTTGCGTAGTCGGAGTTTGCTGTATTATTCTATTAGCCAAGATGATGGGAAAAGAAGAGCTGTATAAAGTAGCAAACTCACGAAGTAGTGGAACGACGGGTTCATTTAGGCCCAGGAACTGGCCTTGCAGCCAGGATATACCAACTAAGCAGTCGCTGACCTGTTGCCACCCCGCGCGATGTACAAGGGGACCCTTGAATCCGTAGCAGTTCTCTCGAAGATTGACAAGTTGCACGTTTATGGCTCTTAGCGACGAAGAGTCAAAGCCAAGCCGCTGGAGGACACCTGGCCTGTATCCATCCACCAATACGTCGGCGCCCTGAATCAGTTTCACAAAAGCTTCACGGCCTTGATGGGATTTGAGATCCAGATTCACGTCCTTCTTTCCCGTATTGAGATCCACCCACGTATGTGCCATGTCTGGGAGATTGGCATTGGATACCTTGATGACGTCGGCTCCCAGCACAGCAAGCAGCTTCGAAACGGTAGGCGCTGAAATGACCCGGGAAAAGTCAATGATACGAATAACAGCCAGAGGCTTTAGATTGCTTGGGTCTTGTTCGGGGGCCAGCGGCACCGCGGTGCTGGCACAGCTGTTTTGGTCCACAGAGGCTCTTGCGCCATTACTTTGCCATGTTCCGAGGCAAAGAACTCGTCGGGAGTGTGGCAGGTGACGCCCGCCTGTCTGTAAGCGTCATTTGCTAGTGTTTCTAGTTCATGGCTGTTAAACTATGCCACTGCTGTCGCGTAGATGGCCGCTGCCTCTTGGACCGTTACATCTTGCTCCTCGATACCCAGCATGGTCATTGTTGGCGCGGCATTCATGGATGCGTGGAGTTGGTACCATATCTCATCCTTTGTCTTGTAGATGCATGTGGCGAGTTGGTGGATTGGCTTCCTAAGGTTGAATAAGTCGCCCTTTTTAATTTCTTCTTTCATGCGCAGATCTTGTACAATGGGCCTGCCGTTAACGGTTGGCAGGGCCAATCCATCGATGAAGAGCGTTGCAATATCCCTTTTTTTATTTATTTATTTCTCAATATATGTTATTGAGCTCATGATAGCAGCGCGGGGATAATGTACGTATCAATCTCCACCTCTTGGTATCCTGTACCATAGCGAGTGGCGCGGATAACATTAGCTGCAGTGGCAACGAGGGCAGCTAATGTAGAAGACGACTCAGTGATTTTGCAGGGAAGTTGGGATGAATGGCTGTGTATCATTTCAAGTGAAGACTAGATGCTCTGCGGCATCGGAAAACAACTGGAGAAGTTGGCGGGTCTCGTTCTTCAGAAACCGGTTATGGAGAATATGTCTGGCTTCCTCCTGGACAGAATACTGGTCCATAATGTCTCACCTAGTGCCGAGATCACCAGAGTAATTGATAAGGCTTGCGCCGTCGCGACTTGTACTTTTTTGGCATCCGTGCTGCTTTTATACCGCCGGTTAGTTCGCAAGTGGCGATTTTAGCCCCGGCAATAGTACTATTGAACCATCAGATTGTAGGTGGCTGTGGCTACTTGGATGTAAGACGGCAGTTTGGTGGAGGGCAACCGGCTTCTTCGTGGGTGCGTGCGGGCTAGTCCGCCAGACTCCCCGTGACGGAAATTTGCGAGTATGTTGGATACTTCAAACAATAAGCCTAGGCATCGTACTCTAACTGGCCATTAGTACCGGTTATTGGAGGAACAATAAAGGCGGTTCCGATGCTCGGCGTTTCGCAGGACGCGAGACTTACGATTCGCAATTCTGAGCTGCAATTTGGAGCCGGTCGGGGTAATTACGCAAGACAAGGTGTGGCTTCTGGGCAAATCTCTTACCCGTCTTTTGCTCATCGGACTGAGTATCAACCGAACTCCGAGCTCTACAAGGATCAAGCCAATTCTTGAGCCCCGTATTGAATCATTGATGAAGCGCAGTCTTGGCATTGTGCGCTTCGATCGGCACTCGTCGCACTAGCAGGGGTACATTGGCTGGCCTAACTAATACTTGTCGTATGAATCAGATCAATAGCCACCAATGTCCGAGACAATGATCAACTTTTATCGGAGGCTCGCCAATTTCGAGAATCCGAAGCGCGAACAACCGGCCTATTTGTCAATCAATTTACCGTGTCATAGTTAACCAGGAACAGTGCAAACTTCATAAAGTGTTAGGGTATCTTGTGATTGATGTCCGTCGAAAATGATATTTAAAACAAGCTCAGGGTACAAAGCAGATAGTTTAGATTCTGTCTCCAACTATTATCACCTTGAACAGTTCAAAATATATCAGCAACATGGACCGAGCCAGCCGAGCAAACGCAGGTGAGGGCATGGCAGCTTATGCCGCACCATCACTCTTCCAGCCTCATCTTGCGCGCCAAGCTATCCGGGATGCGCATGCCAAGAGAATTCCGCCACTTCTCTGTATTTTCAACTCAATCAGCTCAATTCCTACTATCCGGTTTATTACACCATTCAACTTTGATAGCTCTGTTATTGACTGGGAGCATAGCTCTTGTAACATAGAGACTATGACCACCCTGGTGCATGAGATTGCCTTCATAAGCCAAGGCAAGACCATACCTTGGGTCAGAGTTCCTGGTCACGATCATGCAGCTATTGGTTGGGCCCTTGATGCCGGGGCTAGCATAGTCATACCTCAAGTATGGTCAGGTGTAGCAATACAATCGTAATTCTAACCTGTGACTCTAATTGCGAAGTTTAGGTCGATACTGTGGAACAAGCGCAGCATGTGGTATCCGCGGCCAAATTTGGCACCCGTCAAAATGGTACGCGATCCGCACCGCCGGGGAGATGGGTACATGGGTTGACCGATATGCCGTATGACCCCTCGCGAACTTTCCACGAATGCCTGAACGATCAAGCCGCTGTCATGATACAGATCGAATCATTGGAAGGTACGGCTCGAGCTCCGCGGTGGGCGAAATCTACATTCAAATACTAATACATCTATACTAGGTATTAAAAATCTTGACGAAATTCTTACCAAAGTACCTGATATCGACATGGTGTGGTTTGGGACTCTTGATGCCCGGATTAGCATGAACCTGCCAGGCAAGTTTGGCAGTACTGGTGATACGGAACCCGAATGGCTCGCTGCCCGTGAGAAGTTTTTCAGGGTGCTTGACAAGCATGACAAGCCGTACGGCGGGTTTGGCTTTCCTTCACCGCCGCTTGGTAATGCAGAATCCTTTCGGGAGGCCGCTAAGCGAATGAGCCTCATGGCTGTTACTGCCGACATGGCTCACCTGGCAGCGGTGGGGACAGTGTTGCAGGCTGCCAAGGACGCGCTTAAGAGTTCCAACGCAATAAATGGAAAAGTGGAAGATTGACCGTTGCATAGCATTTGGGCACTGCTGCCCGAGGTCAGTCTTTTAGAGCAGCAGTTCAGGCAGCCCCCCTCTCGCCAACCATGCTTTGGCTTAGTTCTGTTTTATAAGACGCTTCTTGCTTTAGAGATACTCAAGCTACTGATTTTATTCATCAATTTTGCCTCACTTCTATAATAGTAACTGGATGGGCTTCCGAAATAATAATAGCCCCCTCTCCAACTGAATTCACAGCCACAGAGCCGTGACACCAGTACATTCTCTACTGCTTACTAGCCCCGGTTTCCGTAGTGTATAATAATCGTGAAAGACATCAACTGGACATGGAAGATGACTGTACGCGGTATCTCAGGGCACCCTCTATTCACGCAGAACTATAGTTATAATCAATGAGAAATATAATGGTAATTGAGCTTTATCTGCTAAGGCGCCCTGGTGGCAACTGCTGTGATCTGCCTAGGGTGGTTGTCGCTATTGGCTACTACGAGATATTGTAAGGCTTGAGTCGAAGGAGCCGGCAAACTAAGGATACGAGTCGTGTGTAATAAAGAACGGCCCAAATATTGAACCAGATGTAAGACACAGACGATAAAGAAGACGCTACTCTGGCTAGTAAGACAGAGCCTAATTGGATCTCATCATCGAAAGCCCACCGTCCGCGGCGATCTGAGGTTACTGTTGGTACGACCATATGCAGTTACAAACCTCAGTACTGAGAGGAACGTCTCTCAGTATGTTTACTTATGGTAACTTGATGATTCGAAAACTAGCTACAGCTGGGGGAAGAGTTCCCTCTCTATCTACAGGAAGTCGGAAGGCAGGGAAAAGCAATCAACAAACAGGAAAATTCCTCTTCTCTCAGCAGCTGCCGTGATGACCTCGTATCCAGGGCAGGCTTCGCTAGATATGCTGCTTGACTGGAGTCAGCAGTCACAACAGGCACACTTCTTCCCCCTTCTGTGTTGCCCCTATGGACCCCGCGCTGGGTAGTCTCGGCCTCTTCACCTAGCTCAATGACATAGTTAGCCACAGTCGTCTACTTGGCCATCGTCTTGTCCTTTGACCGAGTCAAGTAGATCGTTCTCGCCTTAGTGTAGCACATCACCCATCAGCGACCATTGCTCCGCTTAGTTAAACGCTGCCCATTCGCCTTTACAAGCCATAGGGGAAGTCAATACTACTATAATCACAGGATTCTCTTCCATATTATGTACAAACTTGCTATAGCTACAGTCATTTAACACTACATATCATAGGAATTTCTACATACAAGGCATCTAGGCGCCTCGATTATAGTTGGGCACTGTCAAACGAATCCAACACCAGACGTGGCAAGACTGACCACATGTGGCCAGAAGCTGGCACTTGGCTTTCAAGCTGCTTACTTCTAGCCCCAACACCATATCTTCACCTTATCTATTTCTTACTATTAGGTTAGGGGCGAGATAGCAGTTGCAGAACCACTTTTAGTGCAAGACGTTGGTGGCGTAAACCTTTGTCACCGTCAACTTTGACCTGCGGGTCGTCTACAAATGGAGTTTGTCTATTTCTGTTTTCAAATTCTATCTTATGACTATAGCAGGCTAAGAGGTGTATCTAATCAAGCCAATCTACTTCTTAGTGTCTCTTACCTCGTCCGTTTGAGGATTCTTGCATCGCCTACTTCTGTCCTTCCGTTTTTGGAGGTGTCCGCCAGACTTTCACTGCCATGAATACTGCATAGTGTGTTGGGTGGATAAGTTTCAATAACGGGAATATTTTTTTAATGCGCTATGAAATAGTGCTTGTATTCTCCACGCTTGTACCATTTTACACTTGTTGGCAACATATATATGGTGGCCAAGTTCTACACTATGGCGCTCATGTTGTACTTTTACCGTCCCGAGCATCGCTATTTTCGATTTTAAGTACATTACGGCCGGCTTGAGGCGAGTTCTGTTAGCAGAACTGGGGAGATGTTAGGAAGTCCGTACTTAACAGAACGCTTTGCCGCTCGGAGAAATGGGAGATGACACAGCGGAGCTTTGTCAATGAATTTAAAATCATAAGTCCACAGAACTAGCCCATGTTCTACATGGGGTTACATCCCGTCTGAGTCATTCCCTGGTCAGAGTCGGCAACTAGGGCCCTGAACAGACAGGGCAAGATTGGCACCAATTGCTCACACCTAACGATTATAAATCATATTTGCTTACTAGTTACTGCTGCTTACATATTAAAAAAAGAAACAGAAAATTATTAGATAAAAACAAAGCCTTCTAAAAGGTGGCCGAAGCCTCAGACGAAGGCATGCAGAATCACTATAGAATTTAGCAATAAACGGGCCGTTCCCCCAGATAATAAGCACATACCACTAGACGGTCGGATTATTATTTATAGTCTGGCCGCAATAGAAGACAAATTAAAGGGATTTTCCGTCCTATTAGCTTTCCTGCAGGCAAAGGAATATTTACGCCCCCATGTACGCGAGTCAGAAAGGAGAGCCCTTTAGCTTATTACGCTACGTGGTAAATACAATGAACTTGCCTGGAGTAGAGAGCAGGAGCTCCACATTGTTGAGATGTAGTAGCTGCCGACTTGCCGACTTGCTGACTTGCCGACTTGCCGTCTTTCGACAATGAACTGCCTATACATCCCATGTCCAATATATCCCAGGCGGAGATAGCTGCAGTAACAGTTTAGAGGCTCGGCCCGCACGGGGAGCTGCGGTTCCTGTGGCTGGAAGAACGGTGAAGGAAGAAGTGTACTGATTGGTTCGGCAGTCGTGACAGGGGGTTATGGTGTGATGTGCCATGACGCATGGCTTACGATCAAGTTATCTCGAATACGACCTGCAAGCTGCATGATTATATGATCGACCAGGGCTCTAGAATCCATACACTAGATATATGTATCCCTACAGAGCTGGTATATTCACCTGACTAGGCATAGCCTAAAGTCCAACATCAGTGTGCCGGACGCTCCCCTGACAACCGGACAGCTTCAACAAGGTCCTCCGATAGACTTAATTTAGCGGCAACCCATGAATCGCATTCAATATTTCCTCTTCCCGTCTAGTATTTTAGTATTCTAAACCTCTTAAAGCCGTCCAGTTGTCAGGGGGGAGCGCCAGCACACCAATGTTCGACTCTACCTCTCAAATGTGGACGCGGCTAGACCAGGAAAGAGTTTCGAATATTAAGACGCCCACGGGTGTGTAAATATACAGTAAGGTTAGAAATTATACACAGCTAACAATTTCCAGTTGGTTAGCATCCTTAGTAGGATAGGTAAGTTTTAAATCCCAACAGGTACTGGCCCATGAGTTACACCTCAGTAACCAGCCATAAGATAGAACCCTAGAGGTATAATAGCAATTTAGTAACCAAAGCAAAATCTTGTAAATATAATTAAAGTTTAAATGCTTTTTCTAGAGTATATTTCTATATTATACCATTAAAGATAATTTATTATAACTTCTCTATTACAGTCATTTAAATTCTTGTATTACTTTCTCAGCGGATCACTTAGCTACTTCTGATTTCTTTACCAGGATTACTAGCGTCAAAAGGTACCTGGTGTCTACAACTTTCCCTTGATACCCAGTAACCTACTAGTTACGAAGTAGTTTTCTTGTGGTTATGTTGCAATGTGGAGGCGCTGAATGAACAATACAGGGACTAGTTGTAATCTCGTATACGAGTGTTTTGGGTAAGCAGCAGAAGAAGCCAGCAGTTTTCGTGGTTGTGGAAAAAGGATTTAAGCCTCTTCTTTGCCTGCTTGTCTTTTTGTTTTACTCTGGCATACTTCGTTCCGTCAGACTTGATTTTATATACTTGGGCCAAAGAGGGCTTGCAACCATGCGTGTAATTCAAGCCTGTTCTGCAGCTTTTGCTGTCGCTGCTGGTGTCCGGGCCACAGAACTACCAGATCTCCCGGCCTTTTTGAAGGCAACATCCAATGATGTCTTCCCGTCTCTCAAGGACATTTCCGTGGCCATCTACCATGACCCAGAGGTAGGCCTAGATGAGCGCCATGCCCATGACAGAGTTGTCCGCTATTTCCTTGGTCTCGGTGATTGGGAAGTTGTGCCGTCCGCCTATGGTATGCCTACGGCCTTTGAGATGACCTTTGAACACAACCCGCCAGACAACAAGGAGCCGCTTAAGACCATCGGCTTTCTCGCCGAGTATGACGCCCTCGCTGGCATTGGCCACGCTTGCGGTCATAACCACATTGTGCTTCACGGCATCACGGCTGCCACCCTCGCCAGCCAGGCTCTTAAGAAGTTTGACATTCCCGGTCGCATCAAGGTCGTCGGCACACCTGATGAGAAGAATGCTGCCGGAAAGCACACCCTGAACCAGCGCTCTGCATTCAACAGCTCCGACATCTGGCTTATGGCCCACCCGACCAACAAGAGCGCCTTCCAGCCTATGAATGCACGCCTCAACCTCATCGCCAAGTTCCTCGGTGCCACCCACAGTGAGGCGGTCAGGAAGGCGTACCAGGCTATGGCCGTCGTCACCCACTTGGGGGTCCTGCCTGGAACCGCCTCGTCCCTAGCAGCTATTGAGAATGTTGGTGTTTATGCAACCAACGTCGTTCAGTCCTTTATTAGCCTTGGAATTACTGGAATGAGTCTAAGCGCGGTTAACTCTGTTGTTTCTTCTATTCTTGATAGCACCTATCCCGGTGTTAGCTATGTGAGCTTTGAGGACCAGAATGGTGTTGCTCTCAACATCACAGGCCCTGGCGGCCACGGCTCGGAATCCACCCGTGGATGCTTGACGCTGGCGATTGAGGTGTTCCGTGCAACCTCTACAAGCAGCGTCGTTTCATTCTACCTGCCTGGTAATACCACCACAGCCGAGCTGGACGTCACGCTCGACCTGCGAAGCCGTTACACCGTCGACCTACCCGCTGTGGCCCAGGTGGTGACTGACGCAATTTCGAATCTCACTAGCGACGTCTCCCACGACGTCAAGTACCCTGCCCTCGAGGTTGTGCCCTACCTCCCCGAGATCTTCATGTCCCTTATGGCCACCGCTGATTATGGTCTGACGGACTGGGTCAACTCCACCTTTGCGCCAGCGTCGTCTGATGCCTCTTGGCTACAGAACCCAGACGTTGATCCTACTACGTACACGCTTAATAGTGTTGATCGCGTCGTCCTGCATGCGAACTACAACATCTGCGCTAAGGGCGCTCTCTGTGCCTTCAACCACGAGCCGAACTTTGCCATTGTCGCCGGCGCAGATTTTAGCTACACTCAAACGGAGATTGTTGCCCGTGGTCAGGCCCAGATGGCCGTCGAACTCCTTCTCAATGCCGATATGTACAGCAACGCGACTGCGATTATCAAGCGTTACTAATGAACTAAAAGAGCACAAGGTGTATAGAATGTATGGTTAATGGTTAACGATTAACGGTTAATCAACGATGAAGCGAGAGCGCCGCACGCGCCTTACTTAGTTTCTTCGTTCATAACAGCTTAGTTCTATTTTCTAAGACAATGTCTATTTTATATATGCTCAAGTGTGCTAATTTCCAGTCCAAATATCTGCTTCCACCATCGTCTTAACTCACTGGAAAC
The DNA here is from genome assembly GCA_900169235.1 of Zarea fungicola. Taxonomy (NCBI): domain Eukaryota; kingdom Fungi; phylum Ascomycota; class Sordariomycetes; order Hypocreales; family Cordycipitaceae; genus Zarea; species Zarea fungicola. Next base: position 309,807 of record FWCC01000075.1, read on the forward strand.
CAATGAATCCATTCCCATTTGCGAAAGAGTTGTTTGAGGGAACAACCTCACTCGTATGCCTCATTATATGGGAGATCTTGGATCCAATTTCAACAGCCAAGCTGTGTACTGCGTCGCTGCCATTCAGTATGCCGGGGTCAGTTGCCGCAGCAGTCAGTATCTTTGTCAAAGCATTTGATGAGTCGTCATCACTATGCAAAACCTTGCGGTTGCGAATATTGTGATATAGGCCCAGTTGAGGATAATGTCGCAATTTAGTCGTACACATGGGATCATCGAGGCGTATTTCTGATCGCGACCCATCATAGCGTTGCCTTCTGCTTTCAAGACTGGTAATTGGCCCTTCTCATCAACGTGAGCTTCGCATTGGTTCAATAACAACAGCTCTATGTAGTCCAGAGCCTCGTTGTCCGAAAGGAAATACAGGCCTTGAGATTTCAGAAGTTTCTTGATACTTGTGCGTTCAGCAACATAACCAATATTCTCAATTGGACAGGTGAGAAGCACAGCAACTGGAAGGCTCAATTCACGGCGGTAGACGCAGAAAGATTCGAGGAACGATCGCAGGAGCGTAGTTCGTTTGGTCGGCATGGTCCCAGTATTGCGTTAGGCCAGAACTCGTCATTATGAAGAAATCTAGCGACTCATTTTCCAGAGCATGATGTAGGTTCCAAGCCCCCTGAACTTTAGGAGCAATTGCTGAATACCAATCCTGATAGGACATGTCTACAAGGCGACTATCCTATAGTAACTCAGTATTCGTAATTATGTTGTCAAGTATCCTAAACTTACTCGTAAATACCATCGCAAGGTGTATTACACCTTGAATGGGACTGGTTGCAGAAGATATCGCTAGATCGACAGTTTTCGTATCTACAACATGTCCAGCAACAGCGACTGAGACTAAGGCCGTGGCCGTTATTGTCGCTCTGGGTCCATGAGAGAAAACTACGGATACGAGTCGTGCGTAATAGAAAGCCCTGAATATTGAATGCAACAGACAAGACGCCACCCTGACTAGTAAGACACACCCCACTTAGAGCTCACCATCCAACACTCACCATCCGCGGCGATCCGCGGCTACTGCACAGCATTGTTGTCGTTGAGAAGTTATCTTATCATCGTGGTTACGCATAGCCCATAACTCGATAAAGCTCTGGAAAAGTTGAGAAGGTCTGTCTAAATACTGGATGAAATAAATTTTCAGACTGCACTTGAAAAAGTAAAGCAGTCTAAAGAAAGAATACTAATCCAATTTGTAGATTATGAGATTACTTAATAACTATAGCTAATCTATGTTGAATGAATTGTCCATCGCAGGGGTGGGTGCAGGCACCGGTAGTCATGTTCAAAGAGTGAATGGTATATAATTACCATTGTTTTTTTTTTCTCCATTGAAGCTGGTAAAATAGACTTGTAGAAGAAGAATGGAAGAAGAATGGAAGAAGAATGAAAGAAGAATGAAAGAATTAAACACAGAACACTAGTATTGATGTCCGCCCAGAGTCTGCTTTGCCCAGAATCCACCCAGTACAGAGTAGAAGTCTGTGGCTTTCTCATACCATGGGAAATGACCGCAGTTATCAAAAACATGTAGCTGGCTTGACTTAATACCTTTGTGCATAAGTCTTGCAACGTTTTCCGAACAAAACATATCATACTGCCCAGCAGTAATCAGAGTCGGGGCTTTAACTTTAGAGAGCTTTGCGGAATTAGGTGCTAGAATACCACTGGCCAAAGAGAGTGTATTCTGGTAATTAGCGTATGCGTCTGGAAGCCGGGGTTCGCTGGATAACTCTTCTATAAGTCCTTTCCCATGCGCCGGGTCTGCGAAATAGAGAGGCAGGATTGCAATCAGACCAGATGCTAGCGCCGCATCTGTCATGGGGTAATTCGGATCCGAGATATTGAGGATGGCTGGTAGACTAGCGATTGCAGTCTGGTAACGGGGATCATCAGACCACTTGGTCAAGAATTGAGTAAATGTGGCTGAATCATCGTAGTCCTCTAAACAGGCTTCCTGGAGGGTAAGGGATGCCACACGGTCTGGGTATTCCTCTGCGTAAAGAAGAGCTGCGCTTCCACCAGCGCTATGGCCGGTAATATGCATCTTATCCAGGCCAAGAAACTGACGCAGTAGCTCAAATTCTTTGGCATTCTGGGTAACGGATATGTCTAGTGGATTGGCAGGTCTCTCAGACGGGCTATTACCCGCCGGTGTAAGAAAGACAAAGGTATATTCATTTTGTAGTGGCTTCAAGCCAGCCAAATGATAGTCGGAGTGAATTCCCCATGGCGGTGCAACAGCAAAGATTTTCGGATTCTGCTTTGCCTTTTCGGAGCCCCTGACCGAGAGAAGGTGGGAGAGCCCTCCGAGCTTTACCATACAGTCCCCAACATTGTACTTGAACGGAGTCGCACAAGGAGGTGGGACAGTAGGAACAACAGTGCCAGATGGTGTAGCTGAACTAGACGCAGTTGCTACCGTTGATGTTGCAGGCTTAGAGGTCGTGGTTGATGATGGCGGATTTGCAGGACAGGCTGGTGCATTAGCTACCACACTGGCTGCAAATGCGAGCGTGGAAAGGGCGACAAATGCTTTGACCTGTTAATTGTTAACTTGCAGTCCTCCGAACAGCTTTCCGCCGTTGTAATGTACCATTCTAAAACGGGTTTTCCTGTTCAATGTTATTTTTTTGTGTTGGCAGGCGATGATGAATAAGGACTGACGGATAATGCTTTTAATTTATATGTGACTTGGCGACAACGTGTTTATTAGACAGTTATATCTAGACAGCACTTTCCCAGCTTTCAATTGGCCCTGTCAGAAAGCGTTACACGACCACCCGTAGGGCTTAGTCTTGACCCGCATTGCAAAGGGCGAAGGCTCTCGGCCCATTAATGGGTTACTCGGCTTCTTGCCGCACAAGCATCCACACACCAATGGGGTCCGCGGTGCTTTGTTTGTGATGCCATCAACTCACTGCAGCATCAGTGCAACGGCGCATTGTGTATCGAAGGTTGTAACTGCGATGTGCCTAAAAGAGTATGCAGTTACGAGTCAAGGTGCGTACGGTGGAAATGAGAAGCGGGTCGAGATGAGAATATAGAGACACACCGAGTAATCAGACTTTAGGCATGAGTATCACTTTCGTACGGCCTCTCCAAATCTGGTGGACTTTTACCCAAAACAAGCTAGCCTGAACTACACCAGATGCACCAATACAGAGGGCGGCATCCCTGTCCTTTGTTCGTCAAAGCCACACACATGCGCCGCTTCGACTTAACTGAGCGAAGAAAGAAAATGCCATTTCTGGATGTTACTTCGTATCACGCACGGCGGCTCCTAAAGCTTGCAATATGCCGCAGTCGGTTTATTTGCAAGTAGTTATGACAACAAATAGCCGAAGACCCTTCCTTGTACGAGCCCATAATTGATCTCAGCTGAGACTCGCGTAATTTAGTATCATCACGATGCCAAAGAGGAACGAGTCAGTTGCTGGACATGATGCCAACAAAGCGCCACGACAAGAAACAAGTTGAATACTAAAGAGGCTAGTAAGGCCACGTCCACCTAGCAGCCCTGGCCGATCGACCGGCTACCTATATTTTACATAATAACTAGCTGATATAACTTGTAACCTTCCCCCATAAGTTAATTTCCTTATAATATTCCAGTACTTTTGGCAACCTAGCGATTCTTATCACAATAGTTTATTTTCGTGCTCCTTCATGCGCCTTCATGCTCCTTCGTGTAATATGATCCTGGGAATCAAATGTAAGGTTCTAGATGTGGAAGATAATTTCTTAAAAATAGGCTATACCTATGCCTATTAGATATTTTGTCTCAAGTATACTGAGGGTTGTTCTCTTTTGCGGTGGTTGGCGATTGCGCTTGCGGCTTTCCAACTTGATCCCGCCACTTCTTTCCGTACATCCACAACGTCCACAACGCACACGATGCTATTACCCATACTCCAGCAATTATTGTAGCAGTCCAGCCTACTCCAGTGCGCTGGATTAATGGCAATGTTGCTGCAACGACCCCAGCGGCCGCCAACGACCTAAAGAGCATGTTCGTAGCAGTGGCGGTGGCAGGCCGCTTGCCATTGATGTCAATCAGCAACATGTTCAGCATATTTTGAACCCCGGTCAATGTAATTCCAAGCAAAAAGAACAAAAGCAGCACGACTGCGATGTGCACGCGCGCCTTCAGCAACCAGCCGAGCAACGCCAACAGCAAAACAGAAGCGTACAGGAGAGGCAGTGTCAGTTGCAACCGCGCTCTCTCGAGTGGTATTAATTGGAGCTGATGCGGTGTTTGACGATTGTGTACCAGTATTACACCGGCACGGGCACTGATGCGTCGAAAATTGCCATCAGCCAGCCACCCAACTGTCCACCGTGCTACCAAACCCCCAGCTGCGTAGGGCAGGTAGCAGAGCCCGATTTGCAGGGAATTAAATCCGTAATTTGCCGCGAACAAGGAAGGGATACTGATTAGGATTGCCATGTAGCCGCTTAGTATCAGCATTCCTGCAAAGATAATTAGCGCGTTCGGTGGATTGCGAATGATCCGGCAACTGTCGCACATGGAGGGACGACCATGCCGGCGGGGTGGCTTTGGTATATGTTGCTCATGCTGAGGGCTAGATGAGGACCAGAAATATTGCCAGCAAGACTGATTCCACCGCTGTGGGCGGATACTGCCATTGTCGACAATTGCTCGGCATGTCTCTGGCATGACTACGAAGATGGCCATAGTTAGTACCGCCGCGAATATGGCCAAGAAGACGAAAATGCTACGCCAACCGAGAAAGTGTGTAAAGATGCCCCCCAGGGATGGTCCCAGCACCGGGGCCAGGGTAAAGCCGAGCGATGCATAGGCCATGTATTTGCCACGCTCGGCGCTCGTAACCAAGTCCGCGATGACAGCCATCGCCACTACAGAAACGCCGCCAGCGCCTATGCTCTGCAGGCATCGGAGGACGAATAGAGCAGGCACACTTTTTTGCACAGACAAGCCAGTGTTGACCACGGCATAGATGGTGAGGCAAACAAGGAGAATGGGCCGGCGGCCGTATCGATCAGAGAGGCTCGCGGTGAGTAGCGGCGTAATGCCTTGGCAAATCTGTGCATCATTCGTCAGCCTCCCTCTACTTTGCTACCAGCACGCGCCAAGACAATTTCTGTTCTCCGGAGACACAACGTACCAGAAACACGGTTACGGACAGGTTGATGATGCTGTGAGAAGTGTGAAGATCGCGTGATAGGGGATTCGTCGCGGGAAGGTAGATGTTGCCGGATAGCGGACCGAGAATGGCAGTTAAGGACGCGAGTAAGATGCATAAAAGTTTCTCCCTCTGCGGCAAGACACAATAAGGAGGCACTTGTTCCGCCTCATCATTTTGAGCAGAGGATGGAGTTAGGCCCTTTGGCGATGGTCCCTGGGACATCTTGATTTTGTGCGTACACCAAAACAAGCGGACAACGCGGGGAGCGAGCATCTGTCCACATAATACTCTCAGCTCCGGGTGGCGAATAGGGTAGCATAGTAACTCTTTTTAAGGGATCAACGGGATTAGACAGCGATAGCCGACAGTGCCGAGTCTCGACCGCCCTGATGGGAGACATGTCTTTCTCTGAGACCCTCGGCTACGCCCTACCAAGTCGGCATCCTTGTGCCGACTTGGTAAGTATATGTAATTTAAATTTTAATACTGAGCACTGACCACATCATTTGTCTTATCCCTGATACTTTCAACCATGAATGTAGCGTACTTCAGTTCGTGGGCAGTTCAAGTTACTCACCATTCAATTTGCGGCCTTTTCTACAGTGCAATTGACACAGTCAGTGTAGCAAGCTCGTTCACTTTGCTGTCAAACATGAAGGGCTTTTTGCACTGACCGTCCGCCTTAGAGCTACTGACAACAAAGCCCAGTGGTGTAAATGTGCTCACGATCGGCATCATCCGCCTTATTGCGCCGAGTATCACATCCCAACGCAAGTTGTTCCGGGTTTGGTAGAAACGAGAAGTTGCGTCAGCGTGTTTGCACGCACTGCGACGGGGCGCACCTCACGGAATGCGGACTGAGCTCAAGACAACAGAAATTGGTTTATTAAGTCATGCTACTTTCATGAAAATCACCATACCCATTTGATATTTTAAGTTCTATTATGGGCCTTTCAAGACGCGTTAACAAAACACCGCTGCCCTCTGGGCGAAAGACCAAAGTAAATGACTGGCTGCATATCGGCGTCACACATTCCGTCGTGCGCCGAAACTTTTGCATTTGGAAACTGAGTAAAAAAATGAGCGATGGCGAGTCGAAGCTCAATCATAGCGAGATGTGACCCAATGCAAGCTAGATAATTCATGTCAGCGGTGTAGGTTTTGAAGCGACCGGGCGGATCAATATTTCTCACCTCTCGCTCCCTTGCCGAAAGGCATTACTGCATCTTTCATTTGCTTGGCTGTATTCTCCCACCTAGCGGGATCAAACTCATTCGGCTTGGGAAAGATAATTGGGTCACGGTGCATGCTGTATGCTTGTGCGCAGACCACCGTGCCTTCATCCAGCCCGTAGCCCAAGATGTCCGCGCCGCCCGGAGGCACCACCCGCGGCAAGCCAGACGGCGTGGCGGCATAAAGTCGGAGCCCTTCATTTATAACGTGGCCAAGATAAGACAAGCCGCGCAGGTCAGTTTCTTGGAAGTCTTCTGGCAGCGTTTGAAGCTCCTTGACCAATTCGCCCCTGATACCGGCATCACGGCAGATGGACCAGATGAGGTATGTCAGCGAATGGGCCGTCGTGTTGCTACCTGCCACAATGTACGACTGGGCATTGGTCATGACCTCCTCAAAATTGAGTGCGTCAGCCTCCTCAGCCTGGAATACCTTTGTGAAAAGCGTCTTCTTGACTTGAAGAGAATCCGTCTCAACGAGGTGCTTGTATTTCTCCATCAGAGCGGTCGCGTAGCTCCTCATTCGGCGTGCAACGGTAGTGATGCGACTGGTAACGGGTAGGCGGAGGTATGGACCGACCGAGAGGAGCCAGGGAAATACAGTAAGAATTGCTCCCATACGTTGGAGGTTTTGCAGATCGATGGCGTACTGGTTCTTCTACACAAATCATATTGAGCCTGGAATGCAGTTTGTACCTCGTGATTGACGGAAAAGGCTTACCTTGCCGTGGTCGAGCATTTGAAAGGACTGTCCAAAAGTGAGCTCCCCGATGACGTCAGTCGCTAAGAAGAAAGACCATTTGAATACATCCGCAGCACCGTGCTCAGCCATGTCCCCTCGAACACCATCTATGGCTTTGTTGACGCAGGAAGGGATCTGTGGAACATGCGCCTTGAGCGACGACTCCGCCATTGGGCCACCCAAAAGGCGACGGTAGCGACGATGGAGCTCAACGTCGTTGGTATTAAACATGTTGTGCACTCTATTTGCGTTGAATTGTCGGTACCAGGCGGCCTTTTCATATTTTTCCTGCGTGGAGTAGATTATCTTGACGGCTTCCACATCCATGAAGTCGATTTGGTTGGGGGCAATGCGCACAACTTTGCCTAGACATGGGGGCACAGGGTTCAATCATGCGCCCGTTGGCAAACAAGAATGGATTGACTCTACCCACCGTATCTTTCATGAAGGGCATGGACGTAGAAGGTTCGCTGCCCTCTGTACCACTGGTATTTCAGCACCAGGCTCGTCCACTTGGTATACCATGGCCCGGGAATGTTGGATGACGGTTTTTGAAGCGTATTGAGAATAAACTGGTCAAAATTCAGCTATACAATTTTTCCTGTGTAAATATGCATGACTTACATAGAGGATGTAGGTTACGAAAATGCCCGCCAATAGACCAGATGGTGCAAGGTGTCCGTCCATGGCGGAATGGTCGTGATCTACGAGCTTATCACAGAGGGCATAAAGCTTTGCTGCAGAAAGTTCAACTCAAAATCGATAGTGCAACCCGAAAAAATGATAATCTGAATGAAGGCCAAAGGAGCTCGAGCGAACAAGATACCCAAGGTTGAGCAGGCTTCCGACTAGGACTATTCGCCGGTGCTAGGGCTAGAGGCGACTTGTCGCCTGACTCACCCTCTGCCCTGTGGTTACGGATTTTGATATGGCCGTCTTTCTCAAATAAGACAAGACACGTTGCGAAAAGCAAAATTGAGGAATGTGCACCGCAAGTGAGACAAAGTCGTGGAGGTCGGTCAAGGACCGTGCATGTCTAATACTCTTTGTCTCAGCGGGCTTTCTGCCTTGTGGCAGTGCCATTGCCAATGGCTCGGATACTCAAGGCGATATACCGAGACCCCTAACATTCAGCTCCTTTACGCCATGCACTAATGCCCGAATGTATCATTTGTTGTCTCGCCCGATAGCCCAAATAGAGACACACTGCAGCCGAGCGCCAGTGGCTAGTGGGCGCGCCGTTATTGGCGACATTCAGCTCATGATACACCTTGCATGCGAATCTGTCTTTTATAAATTCTCGGTACCTTTGAAAAACACATCACCTGAACACGACCTACGGAGTCGAGAGAAACCCCATGGAGCCTTTTACCCTTTCACTGTAGGAGGTTTTAGAAGGTTCCCGACTTACCGATTCAATAGGGAAGTTTTATCAACAAACTCCTTCGCAGATTCCAGAATCCAGATATCTCCATACCACTATCTCTGACCTCCTCAAAATGCGTACGGCTATGAGTGAGGCGTGGGGTGATGTTACGTCAGGCCCGCTGCCTTCACTCCTGGGGCAATTTCATGATGCCATTGCTCAATACCCGGAGAACATTGCAATCATCTGCACACACCAAGACGCAAACCTTTACGGAGTACTAAATCAACCACAAAAGCCCGACGTAACCGCCAATGCCAGCGCCGAGAATCGTTCGTATCTGCGATGGAATTTCCAGGATTTCGGCGCGGCCGTGAAGCGGCTAAAATCAGGCCTGGAATCACTGGGTGTACGAAAAGGAACAGCAATCGTGACCCTGTGTTACAAACGCATCAAACGT